>MU375957.1:77152-248567 GCA_022495235.1 Xylaria curta
CGCGTCACCCCTTCAAATAATTTCTCGCCCCCGCCCCACCCCCAATTACCCTCCCATCCACACAAACCCCCCCCCCCCCCCCCCCCCCCCCCCAATACCCTACCTAAGCTACTTACTTGTATTTCAACGCCGAAATTGAGAAGAGATCTGGTACATAGCACAGTCAAGCATTGTTTTTGAGCGGGGCCGTTGGCAAATGACCGTTCTCCGAAGTCGGTGCGGATCGAGTCCGGCCAATCTTCACAGTCGGAGCTTTTGATCAACACGGTCAACCTTCAACTTATAGCCAGTTTCAGGAGATCACTTCATCAAAATTTCGACAATCATAGGAGCCACGAATAGGATTAAAGTTCAATCAGATATGCTTCAGTGTTTTAAGCTCGAAAATATACTTGGCCGTCCAGACTGACTGGTCCACTGCTTTTCTGGAGATCCTATTGCCAGTGAGCTTCGATAATGAACTGTCATCCATAATGAATCTATATGGCACCACAGGGCATATAACCGACATAGGTGGAAAATAATTGACAAAGTAAGTGTTCAAGCATCAGTGAAAAAACAGCAGCCAAAAGGTTCGTCCATGAAATAGGCGTTGAGGTTTTCATTCAGACTAGTCAACCAAACACGTTGATTTCATTTACAATCATTCCTAGGCAACCATTCCTCTTTTCTCTTCTCTTAATCCGAAATGAGGTTTAGCTAGCACGTGCCAGAGGGCAAATAGTTAGCGGGCATACCGGGTTAACAGATTTGCACAGTCTCTCTCCGTATCCCAGTACATCACAATTGTCGCTCTTAAGATATCCTCCTAGTTCTTCTGCTCTAAATTCCTGATAATACCACCCCTTCATGTGAGATTTATTTCTCCCCTCTGACACTCATCTGGATCGTTGATTGTTGAGACAAGATAGAATCAACTTACAAGTACCTAACCTAGGTCTGATACGCTAATACTGTGTGGTCAGCATTTAGCGATATAGGTCCACTCCCCAAACCTGATTTCATATAACTACCTACCTAAGGTACTGACAACCACAACAAGCAGGGTTTCGCATCGAGACAATTCATGATATTACTTTACTCCAAGCATGGATTCTTTACCACCAGAATTGTTGGCGAGGATCGCATCCTTTCTTTGCACAACTGATCTCATATCTATGCGCTTGGTGAACAAGCAGTATGCAGCTATAGCGTTGCGGCCGCTGTTTGAAGAGCTCAGATTCTCCGGCCGAAGACAAGACCAAATCCCACCATGGAACTTTGGGCCTTCGATAGAGCGCGAGCTTGCCGAAGGACAAGTCGGGCGGATCCGGACTGTCGAATACGCAAAACTGCCGGAAGTGGTCGACGAGATTGTAGGTAACTCACTGGCACGATATACGAAGACCTTTGTTTTTGACCCCGCATATTACCGTGATTTGTTTTGGGACGATTATCACATGCAGCTCCAGAATGAAATGTATGAGCCGGTAGAAGAGGATGAGTTAGAGGAGTTCGACGGCGATGATCCGGATGAACATTGGGACGCTGCTATCGAGCGCGTTCTTGAGTACCGACGGGCTCGACCTCTCAGAGAAACCGACGCGTTCAACGCCGCCCAAGTCTTCTGGCAGACGAGGAGAACGGAGCAGATAAAAAGCAAACAAGCGGTCACTACCGCCCTCGTCAAGCTTTTCCAGACTATGACTGCTCTCGAGGAGATTGTTATCAAGCCTTGGGTGTTCGACGGTCGCCTTCTTTTTCCCGGCTTGGAATCTTGCATGTATGAATTAACCACTAATGATCAGTGGCCATAACTTTGACACTCTCTAGTTCTTACGGGATTGATGTTCAACGCCGGGGCTCCTTCCCAACTACTATTTACCTTGCGACAATAGCTGGAGCACTTCACGCGGCGGAACGAAGGATTAAACGATTGCATGTTTCTGAATTCTTCGCCGAGGAGCTTCATGATAGCCTTGCTACTCGACACATATTCACAGGTCTTCAAGAAATCAGACTAGATGTGTTGCACATCGAGTTTCTGCTTGACGAAGGCCCGAGACATGAGGTGCTTGTCGAATTATTCAAGTGTGCCCGGCCAACTCTTCGAAAATTATGGTTCACAGGGGGTGGGAAATGGCCGAGCCTCCCTGCTCGAGGCGGGCATTCTTTATTGAAAATGTTCAGCGATCAGCCCGACGAGACGCCTCTCGTCTTTCCCCAGCTTGAGTTCATTCAGCTAAGCGGCCTTATTCTCAGCACCCCACCGCTATTGCGTTTCCTACGTGCTCAACCCAACCTTGAGCACTTGGAGTTCGGCCATATCTATCTTTCCACGCCCAATTATGGGTGGCCTAGATTAGTAGAGGGACTCCCTGCAAGCATCAAGAGCTGGAAAGTGTGTGGACCGTTAGGTCATGAACCCATAGAGGCGGATGGCCCCGCGGCTTATAACTGGATGAGGACATGGATGCCAAAGGATTTATCTCCTACATCAGGTTGGAAAGCGGGATCGCATGAAGACCGAACATACTTCGAACGGATAGGCTAGTTCGAATATGGTGTTTTTCTTCAGATCTTCCACACAGGTCTATCATTATCGTCTTGCCCAGCATTGGGCTTATTGGCTCCTTCAATGGGCTTTATGTCGTATTTTTTGCTCAAAGTATCGCTCTTTTAGGTCGGATCACATTAATTCCATGTAAGTATCGCCACAAGCGACAAGCACTTAAGGAACTTCATAAGTTTTTTTCCTTCTTTTTCTTTTTCAACATAGCCAGTCAGTCGTTAAGAGAACATTATGACATCATGACGTACATCATCCAAACAAGCCAGTCAGTTATAGATGATTCCTAGTCGCGAAGTAATCATATGTAGTGACATCTGGAAATTGCCTATATCATCGGAAAAGTACAGGTCATTGTTCAAAGTTATTTCATTCTTCTGGGCGTAGAGATAATTTAGTATCAAGGTGCTAGTTCATTGTCGGCGGGATAAAGTCCACAGGAGCAGTGTCTACTTACAAATATGAGAACAAAAAGGAACAAATACATTCTTATCTCTTGTAATTTCGAGGCTTAATGGCTTTAAGAAAACAGCAAAGATAAAGAAGACAATGTGTCTATGTCTCGCTGGCGTCCTGCTATAAATTCCCGCAAGTAGTACCACTTCTTAATCTCACCAACAACCCAAGCTAACATCCTCCGATATCAAGACTACGCCAATTCAAACAATCATGACACAGCCATACGTTACCAACAGTTTTTTCAGCGCCAAGCTGTCGCGCTACCAACACCTGGAGGTTTTCGCGGATAGCCTGATTTTTCCATTATTGATAACAGTCTATCTAGCCAATATGGCGTCGGATAGATCATTATTTTTCAACCTTTTCGTGCTCGTGGCAATTCTTCTGGGAAGTGAAGGGCGCTTACGATTCTTTGCGCGGAATTGTTCTTGGAATGGTGTAGCGGTCTTCAGTCTTGCTCTAACAATGACGTCCTTATTCCTTGAGATGCTTTGTCTAGTTTCCTCTATGATTGGTGGCTATCCAATTTGCGACTGTTATCTGTTCCCTTGTTTCGTTTTATCGTGGTTGTCGAGGATTTTATGGGAATATACTCGATACGACGCATATCCCTTCCAGGGTGATGGCACTAGCAGCAGGAAGAGGGGGGAGGAAGTTACGATAGGGCAACTTTGAATACTATTGTAGAAAATTGATAACATTCCCCCCCAGGTTATACACATTACTGTTTACTATTCGATGATATACGACTTTGTCCGTATATATTCTTGGCTTGTAACTTGGCTTATAACTTGGCTTGTAATGCTGCCTCCTAACCCCGCCCCCGCCAAGCCTAATATGATACTTCCATTTGAGCTGAGAATATTCTACTCCCATTCTCAGCCATATCAGCATTCTTCTCTTCTGCTTTCTTCTTTGATCTTTAGAGTATTACAGATATAGAATTCGTCGCTATGGATGTTTATGAAACTAAGCGGTTGAAATACGCTCCCCTTGGAGATGGGAATCATGAAGACTTCCTCTATGAGCTACTTAATGAGCCGTGAGTTCAGCTCTCCCCCCTTCTTAACTTGTCATAAAATGTGTGATCGTGAATACGCAATCTAACATGACCAGCTAGCGGGAATTTAAATTTCGACACTTCGCTTCCAACTGGCTTCACAAGAACGCAAATCAGTGCTTTACCCAAGTCAATGGCATCTCGCAAGCTCTTGTCCATGTACATAATGTTGAGGGAGGGGCCTAGTTATTTTCCGATTGGCATCCTCGCGCTGAGCAGTGAGTAATCTGGAACGATTTCATAGTCCCGACCTGATAAGATGTCTCCTCTTAAAAAGTCTATGAATAACTCAGTCTCCCGGCAATGATTGACGCTTAATCACCTACAGAGCCGGAGGAGCGGCAGAATCATCACGGAACCACGTTCCTGAGTGTCTCGATATTACAGCGATACCAGCGCAAGGGCTACGGCAAGGAAGCCATCGCCTGGGCCCTTGATTGGGCATTCGACTTAGCGAGAATGCATCGTGTTGAGATATTCTGCTATAGCTGGAATCCGGGCGCAAAGCGACTATACAGCAATATCGGGTTCCGCGAGGAAGGCGTCAAGAAAGAGGCGGTTTGGTTCATGGGCAGTTGGCACGATATGCATGAGCTGGCTATGCTAGAGCACGAATGGCGGGATAAGTGGCGAGGTGAAGTAAACGTTAAGACGTGGGCACCCGAAGATGGTCAAACTTACTCCAGCGAGCAAATTGCGCAAAAGATGGGATCAGCGTAACTCCAAAGCAGGGAATAGGGATCAAGATATGCGCATGTACGAGCGATAGCAGGTCCCATAGCATATAGAGTGGGCTAACAGTCACACAATAGATGAACGTTTCAAGAGAGTAACAACTCTTCAATTGAGCCGTAGGCCATCAAGGCGTGCTCTATTAAAACGAGGGTATCCATCGACAATTGGGCGACGACTTATCCATCCTGGGAAAAGTGCGATCCTTCTTGTTCGTCTAATCCGTCGACTTGAGTCCGAGGTATCCACAAGACCAAGCTGCAATGCCTCAGCACATATGCGGTGAAAGAGTCTCATCTTTACTGGATCTTTCCCTCGGTGACCAGGCGACGGATAGTGTCGATGCTGCTCTCGACGGCCATTTTCGCCATCTTCAGGAGGTTGAGGACGTTGTTAGCCAAGGCCTTGGGTGTGGAGATGGATTACAAATATTGAGGCACGAACTAACCTTCCAGTGGGCCTCTTCAAGCTGGGCGGCTCTATCGCTTCCCTCCGGCACATCGGGGTGGCGCCACTCAAACACGTAGCTCATGAGCAGCTCCCCGTCCGGGCGTTTGCTAATAATATTGGTGACGGTGCTGCCGTCTTCCTGCTGAAAGGCAACGCGGCATGGCGCGTAGTGCACTGCGAAGCGTGAAGTCAGCGAATGTGAGCGAAACCACCGAGCTTGAAAGGGTCAAGAAATGTTGTGGCACGTACCGCACACCTCCTTGACTGCCCCACCGGTCTTGTGAGTCGTAGTGGGAACAAATTGCACTTCGCGGGTGATCTGCAATTCTCCCGTAGGCAGCGTCTCCTCCGAAAGGACCTGGCATTCGGTGATGGCAGAGACAAAGTCTTGTGCTCGGCGCACCTTGAGCTTGAGCCCTTCCCAGACTTGAGATTGGGTCAAAGTAGGCGTGGCACCATTCTTGTTGATGGGCGCAGTGTAGGCAATGTTGAAGGTAACCATCTTGCTGATGATGGAAGATGATTAGTTGGGATGAACAGTGATGGGTTGAGTGGACTTTAAGGTGTGCAAAGATGTTGTTTGCTTTTGCGATGTAGCTTGGTGGAATCTTCAGTGCTGGGACAATCATAATCTTTTATGTGAAGAAATTCAGACTCTCAAGATGAGGCGGACGGCGTTCGGGGAACTCCATGAGGAGATCGGGAAGCGATGTTGTCATCTTTCCGTCGCGTGAAACGGTGCTTCATGCATGTGGTTGTCGCTTTCGTCCTTCCCCGCGGGCGATTTGACAGTTGGACCGGGGGCTCGTAAGCCGGACGAACAGCTTGTGTGACAATAACACTGTCCAAAAATAATCCATTCATGCCCTAATACTTCCCGCACTACCCGTCCGAAGGGGACGTCCGCTGGATCGGGACCGAAATCTTTCGGACATAATGCCTAGAACCCTAACCAAATATCTGCAGGCTTCTAAGCAAACGTTGGAATGGGATAGCGAAACGGTGTCGCAATGTCCCGAGACATATTCGTGAGTCATCACATTTTGCTTTTTGAGATGGTGTGTTGTCACCAGCAAAAAGAAATTCCGATAGGGCTCTCCATTAGGCATAATAAATGCGGACTTCCAAGTTATGCTAAGATGACAGAACATATATTGGCGGTGGCTAGAATTAAGTTCATGTTCACAAGACGCAACCTTCACCCAATTGAAAAAGACATTAAATTAAAATCCGCCATGTTGCAAGAATACATCGGTACGCTCTAGGATTGACTGGGTAGACTATTTGAGAAATGACCCTATCATTGATCGAATAAACCTAGCTGCTTTCCATCCCTCTATCACCGCAGAAAAGAAAGATAGCATAGCAAGGGCAATGATCACTAACAGCAACTTGAAGGGACGGATGAAGCCATCGAGCATAGGTCATGCTGGATGGCCCGGCCTCGTTATGAACCCAGAGAGATTGGCGCTCGGTCTCTCGCACATAGAGATCCGGTGTCGACGATCGGAACGAATACTACATAGAACAGTTTTAATTATTCATCCGGTAACTCTACTTCATTCATCATCATCTTCTTCTTCTTCTTCTGAAGACTCATCATCCTCGCCCTCATCTTCATCCAAGTCATTCATTTCCTCGTCTTCGTCCTCGCTTTCCATTCCGGCAACATTTTCTTGAAGAGCCTCCTGCTCCTCTTCTTTCCGCTTGCGTTCATCTTCCTTCCTTGCCTCCTCCATCATTTTCGCCTTCTCCGCGCCCGCTTTCCTCTGCGCCATCACATAGGCACCAACGGGTGTCTTTTCCCAGGGGAAATCTTTTAGGAAAGCATCGACCTGTGCTCGGTCTCGAGGTGCGAAGTCTACTTTGGCCCTCTTACCCTCGACGAACTTGGCGTTCGCTTCCAGCTTCTGTACCAGGAGGACAAGACCAGAGCGCAATTTACCATTATTATTCCCTGAAGCCTTCTTCCTCGATTGCTTGAGCCAGCGTTTCAGCATGATAACAACGGGTAGCGCAAATTCGGGGAACGCGATATTGGTTGACCACAACACGAAGTACTCGGCGAAGAGGTCTACTATTTGTTCGCCGACCCCATCTTGATATATACGAGTACGCAGATATGACTTTGGTGCTTTGTAGGCGACGTGAAAATCAAGAGCTTTGAGAGTAGCCTGCTTTGGAGACCTTCTCATCTCTGCGGAATTAAGAACTTCTAAAAGAACGGAGGCGAGTGGGATATAAGTGCCCGTCGATCTGGATATCCTCAGGAGCGATCGGATCATGTGAAAACGTAGAGGAAAGTAAGTGGCTGTAGGAATGAGGCGCATGGCACCAAGAGTAACTTGGACGAGGGGATAAATTAAGAGTCTAAGCTGAGACTCTTTGCCGGCCTCGGCCTCCCTGATCGGATTACAATGTTCAGATAGAACATACGACCAAAAGTCCAATGAATGAATGTACTGCCAATTATAGACGTGCTTGTACGATTCATTTTGGTTGTGAACGATGCTGTTCCGGAGGTGGATAGCTAATTGACGGATGAAATTGTAGGCTGTTGTATAGCCTATGCTTTGGTCAAGGCCCCATAGCTCGGCTGCTGAGTTCTTCATGAGGTTGATGCCCTGAACCGTATTGACATTGGTCACACGTGATCCAGCTATTAACCCTTGATATGTGGCTTTGAGGACTGCTTCCCGGATTCCCTTATCTCCTATAACCACCAGTCGGCGAAGGACAAGGAAAGCTGTGATCCTCGTGGCATCACTACTCGTAGTCTGCGACCAAAATCCAACCACTGTCTTAATAAGCACTTTTAACAGTTTTCGGAAGGTTAAGAGGTATGGAACGAGGGGCGTGAGAGCTGAAAGCGTAAGCTTGAGAGTAGCATCGTCGGACAGTGTGGGGAGCATGTGGAGAATTGAGGAGGTAAAGCTTCGTAGTAACATTGACAATGGTTTGAACTTCTTTGATTCTGTGGGTATATAGACCTTCCCAGCAGCCGATTCTTTAACTGGGATATGATGCTGCAGGACCTCGGGTATTTGCTTAAGCGCGACGATAAGAATATCGTGAAAGACTTCGGGACTGGATATCGTATAAGGCTGCTTTCTCGCATTGTCGTCATCATCTTCGTTCAGGTGGGCTGCTGATCGAAAAGCGAGAACCACTTGTCTCGCGGCTTTGAGAGAGTGGTTCTCTGTAATTGATGTTTTCCAGCGTCCGACCATCTCTTGTGTTAGTTCGTTATCTTGTGACGGTGCTGCTACTTCGTCTGGTTTTGCAGACTTCTTCCGTTTCTTCTTGGGTGAGTCGTCTTCTTCGCTTGCACTCAGATCATCCACCTCAGCAAGGTCTGCATCATCGAAATCCAGGGCATCGGGATCGTTCTCCTTCAAGAACTTGTAGAAATCGGGGTCGTCCTTAGCGAGAGCTTCCATGGCATCCTTACTCATGCCGAGATCGCCACCATCAAGCTCGGCATCATCGTCTTCGCTGTCGCTTGCCACAGGCTGCTCAGCGTCGGAGATTTCGAGGTCATCGCTTGCATCATCGTCGGATTGACTTGGTTGCGGCTCGTCTCTCTTGCGCTTCCCGAGTTTCTTAGACGGCTTATTCGCTTTCGGGCCTTCGTCGACGATCTCGAAGCCTCCACCGAAAAAGTCGTCGACGCTCATCTCGTTGACATTGGCGGTCTTGGACGACTTTGCCTTGGCGGCCTTCTCGGCGTCCTCGGGTCCCTTGAAGAACTCGGCATCTGTTGCTTTCCGGGCCTGCTTCTTCGCCTTGAGCTGGTGTTGCTGTTTTATCTTTGCGCCGGCTTTTCGCTTCTCCAAGACATTTTTGAGGTGTTTCTGCTCGAATTTCTTGGTGGCTTTGAAGTTTTTCTTTGCGCCGGCCATGGTTATCAAGTGGCCAGCAGCAACAGCTGTGGACTTATACAGAGACTCAAATGTGGTAGTCGAAGATGCCCTGGCCCAGCGAGAGATCCAGCGTGAGGTCCAGCCGACTGGTCAATTGCTTCACTTCAACTAGCCGTAGAAATTTTTAGTGGGGCTTATCGCGGGGCGCCTTATCATCTTACACCACTCCTGATATGGTAAGGCTCACCTCAGTATCAGATACCTACCTATGTATGTAGTCTAGGTACTTACCTTTTGCGGGTAATGAGTTTCAATCCAAACTCAACTCAGCATTTCCTGGAGAAGCTATAACCAACCTATTGGATCCATAGGCGTATTCAATACAAACTGCATCAAAGCGCACTTTAATCTCCTTTACTGTGTGCGGTTTCTATATTTTCTTGAAAATGACGTCGAGGCAAGCGTATGCCCCAACGCCTCACAGCTACGTACCGAACACGGCTCTTTCTGCAACCATAAATCTTGACGAGGTGTGATTTACAGACAACCCCTACGTGATCGATAAAGCCATGTAGGCTGATAGATAATAGGAGGTAAAACTTGCTGAGACGCGAGCCGAGCGCGATTTGCAGGATTCTCTCGCTGAGATATTCTCTATCATCGTCACTTTGGATGAACTCGAAAGAGCGTTTCTAAAGGATGCGATCCCTGAATCCGACTATACCGATATATGCGAGCGATCCTTGAAGCAGTACAAATCCATCTTGGCTGATGAGACTGTAGCTAAGGCATTTGTCGGCCTCGAAGAGTTCAAAGCTGAATGGGATGTAAGCTAAAGCATCCTAGCAAGTGCAGTCATGTGTCGATATGCTCACAGCGGCGTAGCTCGAAGTGCCCCGGGCGACAGAACGACTGAAGGTTGGCATGCCTTCAACAGCTGTTACAGCGTCGACGGGCACGGCACCTCAGCCTGTGGTCACTACAGATAGCAAGTCTGGACAGCTCATTTTGAAGGCAACCGAAGATTTTATCACATTTTTAGACGCGCTCCGTCTCGGTCTTCTTGCTAAGGATCAGCTCCACCCTCTGTTGACAGACATCATTCAAAGCGCCAACAAAGTCACCGACCGGGATTTCGAAAACAGGGGCAAGATCATCCAATGGCTTATAACTTTGAACCAGATGAAGGCTACCGAGGAACTTTCAGAGCATCAAGCTCGAGAACTCGAATTAGATATCAACTCTGCTTATGTCGGTTTTAAGAATGCCCTTTAAGATCGCTCATTAATCGTTCAACCCATGAGATTCACCGGTATTCTTATGAGTAGTTATCGGCTATCGACTAATCCGTTACGTTTATCAAAACTACAATGAAGCGATGCCCGTTCATAGCATCATTGTGACCAGCTACGGTTACATTCTACAGCTCGAAATCATCCGGTCTATGTCATTTTTGAGACGTATGCCAACTCTCTCAGCTATGAGTGGCCCGCTTGTCATCTAGTGCCCCACTTCAAGGGCGCAAAAGGGCGCATTTTCTTCACGCTTCCATCGACGACTGTATTTACTAACTGATGATGAGTTGTAACAAGATAACATCGCACATCAACCTCGCGCGTGTGCATTACAATCATTCGTCCTAGAAAAATCAGCTTGGTCCAATCCTTCGAAAGAAATCATGCAACGGACTTTCCTTGCTTTTCAGCACAATGCCAAGCTTCACAGCTTGCAAACCGTTGTGCAGGCAGTAAGATCAGTCGCATCGCTTGAGGAAGCGAATAAAGTTCTGTTTAAAAATGCGTCAGAGGAAGATCACGTTGTGGTCACAGAGCAAACAATATTCCATCCCCAAGGCGGCGGTCAACCATCAGATGTTGGAGTGATCAGAGCCACCTCAGGGGCTAGTTTTGATGTATCGGCTGTTCGTATGAACGCAGTAACCGAAGGTGAAGTACTTCATCTTGGCCGGTTCAGCGACGCGTCATCGCAGTTCAAGTCAGGCGACTCAGTCACACAAGCTATCGATGCTGAGAAACGTATCCTCTATTCGCGTTACCATACCGCAGGACATGTTCTAGGCGCGGCGGTTCGGCATCTGCTTGAAAACGAAGTCGCCAACTTCGACGAGTTGAAAGCATCACATTTCCCTGACTCAGCATCGTGCGAGTTTCAAGGTCTAATTGAAGGGAAATGGAAAGACTCTATACAGGCACGTCTTGATGAGTATATCAACAAAGATATGCCAGTTGAAATAGATTTCTGGGATGAAGATGACTTCAAGACCAATGGATTGGAAAGGCTTATACCTGACCGAAAGGCAATGGGCATGGCAGATGATGAGAAGTTTCGTGTCGTCAAGATCATCGGGGCTGAAGTGTACCCATGTGGAGGTACTCACGTCGACAGTACTCAACTATGCGGCAAAACCAACGTTAAGAAAATTAGCCGGTCAAAGGGGACGAGCCGCGTGAGTTACATACTGCCTTGATAGCCCGAGTAGACGACAAGAAATATCGCCCATTTTCGACAATCCAGGCAGCTGTAATGCGATGCAACCAATAAGAACGCAACAACCTATAGATCGAACGACAAGCCTTGAATGTACATAGGTGCAGGGCCCGCATCCTGGCACTTGCATCATTTGGAAGATAGATACAGGAAGCGCTCAATATAGATTTACACGGATCGGCATTCTAGTGCAAAAGTTTGCGACGATAGTTTTCAAATCAGCAGCGATCTTGGGACCATGATATATCCTTGAATATCGGCACTTGAACCAAAGCTCCATTCCCAACTCGAGACCCGAGCACGTGGGCTTTATGTGGCTTGTCTGGTTTGAGACGCCCCGATCTCGGTCCACAGTAGTTATAACGACTACACTATCTTAGTATCTTGGATCAAAATAATCAGATGAATCTTTGTTGTAAACACGAACAATTCTAGTTATTGAAATACCGACAGTAATAACGATTTAAACCCAATGTTGTTCTAACGACTTGGGTTAAAAGTCGGTTTAATTGGCTAGTCACTCAAAGCCGACACCATGCTTCTTGCTGGCTGTGAAGGGTTCAACTGCAGGGTCTACACCCAAACCAGGGTTTGCGCTAGCCTAACCACTTAGTAGTTCAACATTGTTTCTAGCCTCATCCTACCTTCGAGTCTACCGATGACACTGGTTACTAGTAGCGTCGTGTCGCAGGTACGCACCTACTAGAGTCGCATTCTTGTGCCCAGCTTGTTCCGGTCGAACGCATGCCACCCCTCCTTGCGAGGAGGCTACATGTGGTCTAAATGATTGGCTCTTGCAACAACCAACGGCCCAAATCCCGGTCTTGAGCTTGACCACACAGATTGACTTTGCACTCTATGTGACCTGTAAAAAGTAATGTCCAGTTTCACTGGTCTTCCGGTTCACATGACGACCCGCCGTCGACATCTGTTCAAGCATTGGCTAAATAACCCGATTTGCATTCAGTACGACCTAGACACGAAAACAAAGTGACAATGTCTGACTCCTGGATAGGTTTGATCTATATCTTGGCTTCCGCCCCTCCTCCTGTCCTGAGCTTTCTCTCTTCTTTATGTACCAGTTCATTTTGAGAGACTAATCATCGCAATATCGCAAAATCAAACCTTGTACCCCACTCTCCCATCCATAGCAATGAGAGAGTATCATGGATTTTCTTGGTGGTAACATCTTGTCCCTTGACTCCGGGCTCAAATTATCTCTAGTCGGAATAGGAGTATTCCTCCTCGCTGGAATATGTTTTTCCATCATTTCCGCAAAGAATCCCAAAGACAATGAGAATCCTAACCTCATCCAGTCCTTGTGGTTATTTTTCTATTCTTGCTTCCTCAAGCCGCATGAAGCTAATAGCAAGGGCAACCAGCAAGATGCCCTTGAGAGCTTCTACAAGGCGCAGGCTGGTGCATATGATGCGACAAGGAAGGGCCTCCTTAGAGGCCGCGAGGACATGCTCGCCTTAGCAGCTGCCCAACTTACCCTGAAGACAAAAAGAGTTAATTCAAACACTACTAAGAAGATTTGGGTTGATGTCTGTAGCCGTGCTCGACTCCTAACCAATATATCGCTAACTCGAGCGTTTAGATCGGTGGTGGTACTGGCTGGAACATTGAAGCAATGTCTCAGTTCGTTGACGTGCCTACCTTCTTCGACAGCGTGTACCTGGTTGACTTCTCACCCTCTCTCTGTGAAGTGGCTCGGAAGCGGTTTGCTAGACTAGGCTGGACAAACGTGAAAATCGTATGTCAAGATGCCAGACTGTTCCGCTTAGAGGACCATGAACCTGTTCCCCATAGTGATCGACCTCGCTCTCCTGAAGGTAGTTATTCTTCTACGGAGCAGCCAAGACACGTGGGCGCCGACCTTATTACCATGTCCTACAGTCTGTCCATGATTGTGAGTATTTCGTCGGACTTCACTTTACTTGTACTAACAGCATTGTAGCCTGATTACTATTCTGTGGTTGACTCTCTGGCCTCGCTCTTAGCACCGAACGGCGTTCTCGGCGTGGTTGACTTTTATGTCCAATCTCGAGTTGATGTCAGTTTCAGGAACTACACCGGGGGTCTCATTGATCGTCACGTGAATTTTATAGGGAGGACTTTCTGGCGCGCCTGGTTCGATATTGATCGGGTGGCCCTTGAGCCTGGTCGTCGTGATTACCTTGAATATCGCTTCGGTACCGTTATCAACGTTAATACTCGCAATTATGTGCTCGGTGCAATTCCATATTACATATGGTTAGGCGCACGCAAGCAGCCGCGTTCATCTTCTCTCTCTCACGAGATCGTGGAGAAAGTCAATGCATTAGTTACGGAGTCGCCTTATCTTTGCCCTACCAATCATACAGATACATTATCTCGAGCGGTGCGCAAGGGTATCCCAGAGATTCGCTCAAAGGCTTTCGATGCTGCCATTGTTAATCTTTCCTCGAACTTGCCTCTCCCTTCATTTTTCTATCAAAACCATCACTATCGAATATACTACGATGATCAACTGAAAAAGCACACCCAATTCAACGATGAGTATATCTACGCATTCACCTGGGAAGATACCCGTGTCGACGAGCGGATCTTGAGGCTTAAGCCAAACGATGTTGTTCTCGCTATCACTAGTGCAGGCGACAACATCCTTTCCTATGCACTCCAAGGCCCTGCTAGGATCCACGCCGTTGACCTAAATCCGACCCAGAACCATCTGCTGGAGCTTAAGGTCGCCGCGTACCAATCACTCGAATATGAAGATTTCTGGAGGATTTTCGGTGAAGGGAAACATCCCGATTTCCGTTCTTTGCTTATCACAAAGATGTCACCTCACCTTTCCAGCCGTGCATTCCAATACTGGTTGAGCAATCACCGCATATTTACCAAGACTCGAGGCGGCCTCTATGACACCGGTGGCTCAAAGCACGGAATCAGAATCTTTCGCTGGATCACACAAGTTTTTGGATGTCGGGCTGCCGTCAAGGATCTTCTCGCCGCCAAAACGCTCAACGAGCAGCGTGAGGTCTGGCGCAATCGCGTCCGTCCTGCACTGCTATCTCGTCTCGTCTCCAAGTTCGTGGTGAGCCAAGAATCGTTCCTCTGGACTGCGCTCGGTGTACCAAAGAACCAGCTCGCAATCCTCGAGGCGGATCATGCAGTCTCTAAATCAGTCTGTGGCCCAAACCCGACAGCCAAGAACACGCGCTCCCACGCTATCTGGCAATACATGGTGGACACGCTCGATCCCATGGTAGAGTCGACACACATCGCCGCGGATAACCCATACTACTTGGTGTGCCTCGACGGCAAGTTTTCACGACAGTGCCACCCAGATTACCTGTCACAGAAAGCACACACGCGTCTCTCGCGACCTGATGCGCTCGATAATCTGCGCATCCATACAGATGAGATCGATGAGGTGCTCGCTCGTATCGGACCCGGCACACTTACCGTCGCCGTGGTCATGGATAGCATGGATTGGTTTGATCCGGGATCGAACGCTGCGGCGTCGCAGATAACGAAGCTGAATCGCGCGCTCAAGATGGGCGGACGCGTCATGCTGCGTTCCGCTGGCTTGAACCCATGGTATCTGAAGGAGTTCGCGAGGCTTGGTTTTGTGACGAAGTGTATGGGCTCTCGAGAGGGAGGCGCATGCATCGATCGCGTCAACATGTACGCTTCATGCTGGATCTGCACGAAGAGAGAGAATCTCGCTCCGCCTACTCCGGACATAGATCCGATAGGCAATGTGGAAATTTCCTCTCTCGAGATCTGAGTTGGTCAAGTTGCGCGTAGATCAAGATATTAGGCAACGTTTCAGGAAAGGGGGTAGATTCAATATTATAGTGGATAGAGTACACGAATTGGCGTGGAATTGAGGACAACTTAAGTGAGAGGTAAGAAGAGAACAGTCGCAAATTGATATATTTTTTTGGGTTGGGAATAGCGTTGGCAAAGCTCTATGTCTACTCTCGTGACTTGGTTGATACTACTTTTTCTACAGTGTGTAGATGCCTTGAAGTCCCCTTACTGTACCTATAACAGCCTGCAAATACGCAGTGAAGAACAACGAAGTAGGAAAAACTGAATACTTGAGTCCACGTACTTAATCGAAGGCAACCGCGACGCGAGAAGTTGCTTAGGTACCGCAGATACGAGGTATGTCTGCATTACTTTCAAGTACCAATTTATCGTATCTGCAGTGGCCATATCCGGGGTAACATAGAGTACCCGAACAACCTACCTAGGATTTCTTGTTTCCACAAGACAATTCCCTATTTACCATAGCAACATTAGGTTACTTACGAAAGCGCCTTGTTACTGATGCAATGCAAGCACAGCAATACTCCCTATATCTTTTCCAGACATGGTATTTTCTGACTTAGTCGCACTGATCACACAGCTTCATTTCCTTAAGCACGAACATCCTGCGCATGCACTGGATGTCTGGCAGCGTTTAGCCGGTCTCCTTTTGGCAATGAAACCTCGGAGTGACACGTAACTGGCGCATTCTGGGTTCTGATATATCACATATGAAGTTTCAGACGCCTCCCCGATAGCGCAGCAAGAGATCTGCAAGATGCCACCCTTTATCGGCAATATGCTGGAAATAGCGAGCCGGCGTTCGTCAAATAGTAATCGTTGTTCGCATGCCAAGATCCCACCCGCAGTGGAAACACTCGACACTCATGGCGATATGATGCTTCTTGTCGGAAGGCAGAAATGTACCAATGTATCCTGCGGCGATGAGAGACAAAATAGACAACCGAACGCAATACTCTTTCATGTCAACTCGACCGTTGTGGCAGGCGCCTCGTCAGCTTTTGGACTCGCTCTCTACAGTCCTAGCGCAGAGACCACAAAGGAAGATGGCGTGAAATGGACAGTCAGGCTCCCTGATGATGACCCGCAGGCTATGCGGATCATCATCCATATCCTCTACGGATACTATCCCAGCACACACCGAGACGAGCACATGGATCTTGAAGAGCTCCTCCATCTCACTGTTCTCGCTGACAAGTACGACCTCGTGCATCTCTTCGTAAAGTGGGTCCCTATATGGGTGAAAGACATGGAACAATACTGGGCCGGTAGAGATTTTGTCAGAAAATCGACCGAGGACCTTGAGTCATTGCTTTGGATCTTCTGGGTCCTCGGACACGAACCCCTGTACACCTATATGGTGCTGCAGATTGCCTTTCATTGCGAACTCGACGCAGCTGGGAAACTTACGGATCCGGCCGAGCAACTCTGCTTCACAAACGAGTTTCGCGATGTCCCTGTGCCGCCATGCGCGTCCGGTGAGCCATCCCCAACTAAACAAGAGTTCTGTTGGATATGATACTGATTTCTAGCCCATTTATCTCTAGTCGAAGTAAGCCATGTACGCATTGAGGTCCTCAAGATGATCCATAAAGACATCAAGGAAACCCTCGAAGAGCACCTCCATGGAAGTCAGAGAGGGAACTGGCTTCGCTGTAAGCGAATGGACGGGGAAGACGACTGGGGCTGGCGCGAGAGTGTCTTGGAATCGTTCGTCGAGATGCTAGAGGCTAAGGGCATCTGGCCATTGCCATCCGCCTACACGCTCACCGCGAGTCCGAGGAGTTTGGCAGAGATATTCCGCGTCAACCCCAACATTCCATCGTTCATTCACCACCACGACGGCCGTTTCTGCGATGCAGATGGAACGTTTTGGGAACGCATCGAAAAACTCCTTCGAGAGGTCCGCTTCACACTTCCGGACGCGTCAACCAAACATCTCCACGAACAAGGCTTAAAATCTAAGCTTGGGATTTACTTGAAGGCCAGCTCAACAGGGACCGATCATAAATCGAATAAAGGACATTGGAACCTGATCGAGATTCTGGAGTTTCAGGACGTTATCGCCGAACGGGAATCCCGCTACGAAGCAAGATGGATATAGTGTGCTCTCCAAAGTAGAATAAGATGGTTCCCGGGTTGGTCTAGGCTTCTCGCAGTTTCTATGCGGTACTCGGTAAAAGTAGAATGTCGCGATAATTATGTAATCATAACAGGGATTTGTCTCCTGCCAAGACGCTGCGCTGGTCCCTCATTTTTAAACCATCCCCATCTCTTGATCCCCCTTAGACGCAGTAGCGGCTTAACATCGTTCTTTAACTTGCTAAGTTCACGATGCCAGGCGCTTATTCTAGCACTTATCGGTGTGATGCTTGATGCCATCGGGCACATGGTCCCTCGCTCGCTGACGGATCACATTGGTCGGGTAATTTTTGAAGATTACTATCAACAATAACCGTTGTTAACGATCAGCTGCTCTTATAAGTACATGGTTGCTGCAAAATTAGCCCACCTCACCCAATACTCACGAAAACTCGCACCTTGAGATAAATTCCTTCCGCAAGATAGCTTCCTTCCGGATGCAATTCAATGTGATATAAAACAAACAGCAAGCGCTGACGCGTTCACACGGTTTTATCTGATTTTGTGATGGCCTGATAAATAGCCATGCTGTTAGGGGTCGAAACACCCCCTGTCAGGGTTCTGTCTCAACCCTTGCTGTATCCAGCTCCGACCTTGTTTGCCCCATATTCACACAACAGCCGTTGACATTATCAGCCTCAAGTCACTTCACTCACTTTCTATGCCGCCACCCAGTACACCTGTCCCCATCTATTTCTACACTGTAAATTCTCATTTGTCACTGATATCATGCAACCCAGTCAATATACGTCCTTGTCGATATCAAGATTCGATTATACTGCGGAGCGGTAGTTGTGCCCAGCTTCGGACTAACGTACATCATCTAAGTAATAATATACATCCCGGTCGAAACGATCTCCAGACCACATGCGTCTGGGTGTGTGCCCTCTACCCTAGTGACATGCCTCCCTCATGCTGGGGTTTCACTCTTTTCTTAGCTTTTTCACGTCTTTTCTTCCTTACCCACAGCGTCTTCCTCTCTCCATGACCTGATCGTGGTATCGGTGAATTTGGTCTTTCGTTTCTATTCTCGTTGTCGCGCGCCGTTTAATGTTTTGAAGGTGGTACTATCGCTCCTTTAGTCCACCCCATCAACCCATCAACCCGGCACTTGCACGAAATAATTCTTCTCTAAGAAACATTCCGGAATGCTTTCGTTTTTGAACCCGTGACGGCGATCTTCAAGGCTACATTGTTCTCTTATACTCTGCGTGTGTTACTTACTTACTGGGTTGACCCCATATTATTCTTCGTAACGGCTGGTCTGTTTTGTCTTATCACTATTATTGATTGATCGCATCGACCCTTTGGATCGCGAAGTAGTTCGAATTTCAGTTTACGAGGGTTCCTCGCCCTAGTCCTCGGTCAGGATGAGGGTGTTCTACTCGGGATTGTTCGTATTGGCGCTCGGTTCTCTATCACCAGTCCAGGTGCGTATCACTACCACCAACCTGAACAGCCGAAAACTAACGGGGTAGTAGGCCGACACATACAAGTATTATGATCAGGCGGTGAAGCGCTCTTTTTTCGGGGATCTTTTGGGGAAACTTAATGGTGGAAGTGACGGCAATGGTGATGGTGGAGGCGGGGGAGCACAGGGTGGCGGCGGCCAGACCGTCACCGAGACTGTCCGGCAGACCATCACGGTCGGTGGTGGCGGTGGCCTAGGTGGTGTGTTTAACACTTCGATGCCTACCGTGACGGCCACTGCCACGGTTACGGTCACACAGGCCGCTGATGTTGCAGGCGGTGCCGGAGGCGCCATACAGTAGGTCAACGTCACGCAGGTGGAATAGCATGAGTAGGGCGCTGACCCGGTCGACAGGCCAGTGACGATCACGGAATCAGCGACTATGACGATGACCACGACGATGATGCAACTGATTGCTTGCGGGACGGCTTTTGGCGTTCCACTTCCGCCTGCCGAAGCATCGTCCGTCGCCTCTTCCATCGCTCAGGTTGTCTCCTCTGGTTTGGCGGAGGAAGCTTCTTCTACGATAGCAGCCACCTCGTCTATTCCGCTCATCGGAACGTATCCAGCCGTCGTGACAACTTCGTCGGTTTCATTGCCCGCCGTTACCAGCTCGACGAGCTCTGCACGTGAGACATCCCCTTTTTTGCCGTGATACTGGGAGGCGGTTAACTAACACGATAACTATATAGTGGCCGTTGTCCTGCCCTCGTCTTCAGTGCCACCACTAATTTCAATGCCGACCTCTCTATCAACCGTCGTGCTTCCGAGCACGTCGAGCGCGATAGCGGTTTCGTCATCGAGCTCGGCCGCCGTAGACTCCAGCACATCGGAAGCAGCAGCTATTTCGTCCTCCACTTCAGCCGCCGTCGATTCTAGCACATTGGAAGCAATTCCGTCGTCAAGTTCGGCTGCCGCAGATTCTAGTACATCAACTGCAGTGGCTATTTCGTCCTCCACTTCGGCCGCTGTCGAATCCAGCATATCCAGCGCCATAGAGACTTCGTCATCGAGTTTAGCTGCCATAAGCTCCAGCACCTCAGAAGCAGCAGCATCATCGAGTTCATCATCAGCCGTCGAAAGTTCAAGTGCAGCAGTGACCAGTACATCTGCCGCGGTAGAGACAACCTCATCAGTCTCATCAGCCCCAGCAGTCACGACTTCGTCAACACCGGCTGCCGGCGCATCGTCCATCGCGCTACCCATCGATTCGACCCCGTCTATAGTAGCGACTACAACAGCAGCAGCAGGACAGTCATCGATCGCTCTCCCCGTCCAGGAGACACCCGCCGCCGTCGCCCCAGACGCCAATCTTGCGCCCGCGCTACCAGCTGTCATCACGGCGACGACGTTTGCGGGTGCCAACCAGGGCCCGCCGATTGATTTCAGCGGCATCGATCTCAGCTCCGTTATCGATCTCGGCAGCGTTGGATGATCATAGCGATGTGCTGCTGATGCAGATTGGAGGGAAGAGTGAGTTGAAGGCGTGGGGAGGAAACAAGGCAATCTAAAATGCAGGTATTTCTCCCGGTTTACGATGTTTTGGTTATATATATACGTGAAACCTTCTAGAATTAAATCTTGCGAGAAACACCCTGGCGGAACATATTTTCTTCTTGATTATATAATACAATATAACGAATTTGAATCTGTATCCTTAATTCTGATATATGGCAAATTAGTGAATGGACAGTATCATGGTCTGTCTATTGATAAGTAAATATATATAGCCATGCGACTACTCTTTGGGTTTTAGTCGATGTTTCGTGATGTAATTCCGCCAGTCTATTTGCTAACCAATATTCACATAGAAATAATCTACAGGAAACCTAGGAAGTATCGCTTTCAGGCCTCTAAGTTCCAAATCCATTTCGTACCGTCACCGATGAATGGCGGGAAGCTATCTCGAAGTAGCAAGTCTATTGAGGGGGTATCATAAGTCCAGTTTCTCTCTCTTCGAACCCAGTACCCAAAACGCCAAATGCCGGTCTTAATACATGCTTTGTGTGATTATAATGCTAGCGTGCATCACGTATCGGTTATGTTTTCTGCTTGTTTCTTTCGCAAAGCGGCCTTCATTTTCTTTGCTTGACGTTTGCTCATCGGCTGTTCCTCGCCATCGCCAGCCGGTTTCATAATTTCATTCGCATTTGCAGGGGCCAAAGTTTCAGCTTCATCGCCAGTCTTCCTCTTCTTTCCTCTCGAATTGTTTATTTCTTGGTTCTTGTTCTTTTTGCCCTTGTTACCCGAGATATTTCCAGAAGCAGCTTTGGCATTGTCGTCGCCCGCCTCACCCATCTCAACGTCAGCTTTTTCGCGATCCGCAACATTCATAATGTCCACGACTCCCCTAAATCCGCTACGCTTCAGGCCCTCGTTGACAACAACCCCGCGCGGCAGTGCACCTATTCCCTCTGTGGCACGATCCGTTGACAAGCCCCACACATGAAGCAGATTCACGACGTCGGCCGGTGCACGCAAGCCCAGCACGGACCGCGCCTCGCTACTTATTATAATTCCGCGACCACGCGTTGCACGGACCAAGGACGACACATTGCCAATAAAGGTTGCGCGAGCGCGACCATCGACGGTGGCTCCCGTGCTAGCATAACCGCCGTTACCATCCTTTGAACCCTTAGGTCCGGGAATATGCGCCGGAGCCGGCCCTTGCAGCACTTGTGAATAGCACACTTCGAAACGAACCCCGCGACTCACGGCGAACATGCAGGGTTTCGGGCGAAAGACGAAGGGCTGGCGCACGGTCAGGTCTAGTGATATTATGGAGACATCATTCAGGCTCAGGCAAGCCGCCGAGAAACTATCATCGGTTTGCGGGCGTACAGCAAGGATATCGTACGCGGAGGCCAGCTGTGGTAGGCGGTGGTGCTGCGATGGCTCGGTCAGGACAAGGGTTGCGCGGCGAAGGACAGTGGGGAGTTTAGGCTGCGGGGTTGATGATGCTGAAGAAGAAGCGGAAGGGGTATCGAATTTCGGGAGCGGATTCGTGATTTGAGGCGGTACTGGTGCCCCGATGGTGTGGTTCAGTGCGACAACATCGTAACCCAAGGATGCGCTGAAGCGGAGCGTGCGCTCGAGATCTGCAGCACTTGTGTGCGGCGACCACGCGATGTTAAGGTCGTATAGCATCTTTATAAGGAGAATGGGCACGAGGCCCGCGGGCGCATTGGAAAATAGCTTCTGGCCAGCAAGGTATAATTGCAGTCGGGATGTTGGAGGGGGGAGGATTCGAGTTATCGTGAAAGAGGTTGAGTTGGGTCAGATAAATTTCTTATCAGATTGAGTTCTTCAGCACGTACAGGGATAGCTGTTGTGGGGGTAGATACGTGATTTACAGGTACTTTTACCAACTGTAGTGGCGACGCAGTACACTCCATTCCGGTACTTTCTACAGCGAGTTCTGGCGCCGTTAGGTAGCTGTCTCATCAGCACTACACTATCACCAGTACCTAGCTTTCTAGGCAACTACTACTTCCCACAATGTATTGGTGCTCTTGGCTGTCACATCCGAGGTTCCATAACACCGCCTCAGTGACGCAACATCCGACTGGCGCATGTCACTCCATCATTTAATATTGGCGAGAGGACAACGCATTTACGCGGCCTGCACCGACCACCTCTTACGATACCAAGTTCCC
This sequence comes from Xylaria curta, assembly GCA_022495235.1. Lineage (NCBI taxonomy): Eukaryota > Fungi > Ascomycota > Sordariomycetes > Xylariales > Xylariaceae > Xylaria > Xylaria curta. The sequence continues at coordinate 99,864 of MU375957.1, forward strand.
TAACCTAGCACCTATTGCATCGCATCTTCATTTCCAACATAACGATTTCACGCGACCTAAGAACCCTCATCAGATCTCCCAGTTCCACGCAATCGCCATCTCACAACGCATGTAACAGCGCAAGTAACAGCCATCACCCACCGGTTATCGCCTCCTCAGCCGCACCCTCCGAACGATGTGTCTGATCTTCACGTGCGGCGAGCACACCTTCCGCAAGGAGGTCGAGGGCTACGAGGGCATCACCTGCCAGTGCCACAACTGCGGTAACTACGCCGCCCATGTCATCAAGAGCAATCCGTGGTTTACTTTCTGTTTCATTGTGAGTGCCTTTTGCCGCGCCATTCGTATGCGGAGATATGAAATCGCCAAGTGTAGATGCTAACTTGCCCATCGCAAAGCCCGTTCTACCACTCTCCTTCAAAGGCTACCACGATGTCGTCTGCCACGTCTGCAACTTCGCACAACCGCTCGAAAACAGACCCGACGTTATGAACATGAGGGGCGGAGGTAACAATATACCGATGCAAAATCAATACCCGCCACAAGGCTGGGGTGGAGGCCCGCCGCCTCACGGACAACCGCCCATGCAATATAAGTAATACGACCACCGCAACCGGTACGGGCGTCTGTAAAAAAAGGATGAAACATATGGATACGCTATTATAGGATGGGTAATAAGTGATGGCTATTCCCCAGGCATATTCTGTTCGATTATATAGTCATGGCTGCGAAGGGCGCGAGGGCTTCAAGTGTAGCTCATGACATGGCGTTCGAGGGATGGATGTACGGATTGTCTTCATTGGTCTATAACTCTTACCAACATTACGAAACTGCATCGGCTTTTTTTGTTAGCTTCTTTTGTGCTTTTCATATCAGATACCTCAAGCACAAGTTTTCTTACTACTGTCAATAACACTTATTTTATGTATGTACTTTTTCTAGTACACTTGGTGACGGGAAAGGGGGATGGATGATAACACAAACGAAACTAGATTATCTTTACACATATTGTGAATCGCGGTATTGTACTCTAAAAAGTCGTCAGTTGAGGCCAATTCCGAAATCCATGCGTACCGTCCACAAATACCATATCATATACCACATTGCAACTCTTCTTCCACTATTTACATAGAAGAAATTCTCAGAGGTTTTCCTAGCCGAATTCCGAATCAGTGCTCACTTAGTCCAGTCAACTTATACAACTTTTCCTTGCCATAGAAAGGTCCCTTTATCTGTCCACTATTATTAAATTAAAATTTTGGATAGTAGATAGAACGAAAGAGGATGTTTTGTTTTTATCTAGGCCTGGCTACATTGCAATAATTGACAGGTTACAACTCTCTCATGCCATCCAATGGAGTTCCTGCATTTAGTTCGCACCAACTTCCCCCGCCCCCTAATAAGGCCGCCAATTCTACGACCACACTTACAAATATGGCTATAGCTTAGCTACCTTCAGATAACAAATTGAAAGAGGCAGGAATTATAGACTTTTGAATGTGGTGGCGTCAGGCATCCCATGTTTGCATAGTCGGTAGCTTAGCATGTGTCACGGAACAGAACTTCAGCACTAAACCACGATGCTATGAAAGGATAGAACGTTGTCAAGTCGAGCGGCTTGACCGTCCGCAGCTGTTGTATATGTACAGTAATAACATAAACCTACGTGTATCCGCATCTTATATAGTTTCTCCAACCGTGCCTCCACAGTAGCCTTGTTGATAGCGTAAGCAACATCTACCACACAAATACCAGGCATACGTCGTAGAGCGCCCACCAATTTCACATGGAGGTAAAACCATTGGTTCTTACTAAGATATCAATAAGTACTCGGCCGGATTCGTCCGACAACAACAACCACGAAAAAGAACAATAACGACACTTTGAGTAGGCTGAGCAAACGATAGTTCTAATAACCGTTTAAAAGTAGAACTCCCAATTGGACTTGTTGTATCAAATGTCAGGACTTCGTACTTAGGACAGGCATTAGACACCTGTTGTTGCTTGAAGGACTCTTATGGACGCTATTTTGCTATGTACAGAAGTCTCTTTTGCGTCTGCATGCCTGTGTCTTAAACACAAAAGTCTGGCTATTGATTTTTATCAGGAATTGCCCAGTTGTTCTGCTGTCCCTGCGTACCTTTGGTATTCATTATTTATACATTATTGCAAGAGCTCCATCTAAATCAAGCTAACGAAGGTATTATAGTTGCTTTTAGTTTCAATACGTTCTTAGACATGATTTACGAAGTTCTAGGTCACATAGATGGAAGACTAGTTGAAAACACCTTGCATTTTCCAGACCACGGAGTTCGACGGTACAATCAAATCTACTGGCAACTGTGTTTAAACTCCAGTATAGTTCAACAAACTGACCGCTATTTCCCCTCTTTCGTTCGTCTAGGCCGGGAAACTAAAGCGGCTGGTAAAGGATCAAACGTTATCCACATGTGATATTGAGACCCGTACCGCTTACGCCGGCACTTAATAGGAGCAACGGCAGAGGATTTACAATCAGGTTTCCATGATTTGAAGATGCTTCTTTGGAACTACTAGATAAAGGGGTTGGTATCTCTTTCAACGGGATACTTATATGTGTTGTTATGAAAGATTGAAATTCAAGACCACCGGAAACTTTTGACGTAATCCCTTTTTACTCGTTTCACTAATCCTGTAAGGCTTACAATATTATGAGTAAAGTTGAGAAAGCAGAAACTTAGCTGAATCAGAATTATATAAATCCTATATAAAATTAAACATGACCATTCCAAGGACAAAGAAATAAGCAGCCTTGTCATGGACACATAGTCAAGTAGCCCTGGCCAATTGTGTTTCGCTTTTGATAGTATAACGGGGTGATCATCAAACTTGGTTCGTAGTAAGCTCCATCACTCATGTTGTCTGGGCAAGAACTAGTGATTCATGGCCACCGCCACTGTTGCCACCGAGCTGCTGCTTTAAGCTATGATCTTGTTCGAATATTGGCGGTCAGGTAGTACGGCGTATACCTTTGAAAGTGCCTAGAACAAAGTGTCCGAAAGCACAAATAGTCCTAGCCCAGTGATTGTACTCCAGGAGCCCATGTCAGACTTCGTATAAGGGCTCAAGTGGCGATAAATTCAGAACAAAACTTGAATCTTCCATTATCCGAGTAATTGATACAAAATACAACGTCTTTTTAGTTGGAAGTAGGTGGACCTCTCAACGCTTGAAAGCAAGGTTAGTAGATTGGAGAAAGTCGGTTGAGCCTCACAGATTAGTTTTGATGTTTGCATCAGTATAATGAATTTTGCTCTCATCGTCGGGCCTGAGGTGCTTTCACATTCTCTAGTGACAATGAATGTTGTTTTTGGGATAGTGTCTTCAATAATAAACTATTCTCACCACCCCTAGAACCGACCCCGGATTGCATAATGCAAGAAGGTACTTTCAAAACCTCGGCATGCCCTTTTCCTCGTTATTCCCGCCGTGTTCGTGGCCTTCTTACATCAGACGGACCGGTAGATCTTAGAGCAAGGGTTTATCCTTGGTTGAAATGCAGGCCTTTTGAGTCGTCCACGGCAGTATTTGAGCGGTACGGCTAGAGTACGGTTTATATTTTCCCCTTCTGGCATCTTGAAGCTTGTGTAGGTTGCTGGTATCGCTAGGGTAGCATATAGCCACGCATTTCTCGATGAGGATACCCCGGTGCACACTGTCTATCTCTACTATACCGCGAGATTCTTGCCTTTGTTTTGGCTGTACGCTATCGAAAACAATAGGTCCTCTCATCTCGTGACCGATGCTCTGCATAGATAGGTAGTATTGCCAACCACTCTACCAATAAAGTTTGTATTTGAGATAGCGTATTATGTCTATTATTATGAGGCAAGTGAAATTTGCGGTGTGGAAGAAGGCAAGGTGAAGTTGCCCGGGAAAAGGTCTGACCGACTGTTTACCGGTCATGGCGCCGTCGGTCAAAGTGATAGAAAAGCAAAACCCCAACCAATACAGGTTCCACGTACGACGCGGGGGTCCATGAAACCTTATGTGCTCGGCGAGTTATATTGATGATGTCGTTGGTCTGGCCCTCTTATCATAGTTCTAGATGCAATACAACGTTAGATGGCGTAGTAATGCCAGGGATTGTTCGGACGAAGGTGTCGGCATAAATGCATAACAGCGATGCTGTGTTGTATAAGTGGTCACCCAAAGTGTTGTCGGGTTTTATTGATCAGCATGAATCATCTGTGTAAAGCATTATCACCTTTGGTGGCGTCTCGAGGGCCAATTATTACGGCTGGCTATCGAGTGGCTACTCTCGCTGGGCATTACACTCTGCAAGTTTGAAATACCAATATCCCAAAATGGATCGCGAAGCAACCTTCCAGGTTCAATAAATGCACTGCAACCCAACACCGGACGAGTGCCGCATTGTCGGAATGACAATATTACGTAGTATATCGATGAGTTTAGTAGCCTCACCTCGTTGCTCAAATCCATTTCACTCTTAAGATCCAGACTAACCAATCTCGAGGTGGTTGGAAGGCCATTATAATAAAGTGACGTCGCAAAAACGATGCTTTGTCACAAATAGAGTTTGATTATAATTCCTAATTCCCGGTGGGATGGGCAGTTAATTCATGGTGGACCTTGACCAAACATGGATTCTGACAACGAAAACTAGTTTCTGTAGCACAAGAAATATCGACCAGAGTTCAATAAGTAAGCAATTATTCATCACTTAGATATACCTCGTACGACTCAAAGCTAGGGCCCTATTAGGTAAGTACCTGACTTGGGCATAATCTGACTAGCCCCGAGCTACAGTGATTAGTAGCGAAGAACTTACTGTAAATAGGCCAATTGGATTAGTTCCGAGGCAGAGCTACCTCTATAATTCAATACCTGCCTGGGTAGCTTGATCCAGGACCATTTCTTTATGCCCTACCATAAAGACTTGTAACGTTCTGTATGTATAAGTGCTATTGCAATCAGAAAACAGGATAGAAAGGAGGCTGAAAAATCTAGCCCTGGAGGTGACGAAACAATTGACTCTTGACTCTTGAGGTCCCTGAAAATAACCAGAGCATGACTCGAAAAGCATCTACGGTTCCGGTGTACACTAAACTCAAAATGTGAGGCGTATGCTCTATTGAGTAAGGCAGACGGGTCCACAATCCATCTTGGTAACCATCTCATCAGCAGTAGCTTTTGTTGTGCATCAGTCGTGCATCGTGCATCGGGCCGTGCTAACATCTCGTACTAGACAGATGCGGCGGAGTGTTGGTTCTACAGGCTAACGTGGGACCGACTTCATGCGCACGAGTTGTTTCACAAATGATCCACGGTAATTCTTAATCGATCAGTCAGCGATTTACATTAGTCTCGTCCGTGGTTGATGCTTGTCGTCGGCCGACCTGCCCGTACCATCCATCGTTATGCCCCTCGCCCCTCACTCCCCCCTCAGTACCTCCGTACAGTACCTGCCCTGCGTTGTTAGGTAACGCAAGGCCAGCTCGATTGTAGTTGCCTCTTTCTTGATTGAGCCTCAGTGGGATATATAAACCATATTCCCCTCGAGTTTTCTCAGTCCGAGTTTTTGGATCATCACCATTCACTACACACCTGAAGCAAGCCTCTACCTTCCAGTTTTATAGACTATCGGAAAACAAAACTCTCGACACAATGGCGCCCAAGATCGCAATCGTCTACGTAAGTTCCTCCATCTTTCTATTGCCATCCAACAATGAGCTCGAATAGGGTCGTCTCGACACGAACCGAGTTTGATCCTATGGTCTTTGCTTCACTTCTTTCAGAAATCAGCTCCTCTAGAGCTGTCCAGTTGTGGCATTGAAGCTAACAGTGGCGTTTCTTAGTACTCCATGTACGGGCATATCGCCAAGCTGGCCCAGGCTGAGAAGGAGGGTATCGAGAAGGCTGGCGGTACTGCTGATCTGTACCAAATCCCCGAGACGCTGTCTCCCGAGATTCTTGCCAAGATGCACGCTCCTGGCCCATCCAAGGATATCCCTCTCCTGGAAGATCCCGCCACCCTACAGAAGTATGACGGCTTCCTCTTCGGCATCCCGACCAGATACGGCAACAACAGTGCACAGTGGAGGACTTTCTGGGACAAGACCGGCCAGCAGTGGGCCACCGGCGGCTACTACGGCAAGATGGCCGGCCTCTTCCTCTCCACCGCCAGTCTGGGTGGTGGTCAGGAGTCTACCGCTCTGGCCACTATGTCCACTCTCGCTCACCACGGCATAATATACGTGCCTTTCGGTTTCGCCAAGGCTTTCGGCACCATGTCGGACCTTTCTGAGGTTCACGGTGGTGGACCCTGGGGTGCCGGTACCTTCTCCAGCGGCGATGGTTCTCGTCAGCCCAGCGCCAAGGAGCTCGAGATCGCCACTATCCAGGGCGAGGAGTTCTACAAGACCGTTGCCAAGTACTCTGGCTGACTGCATGGCCCGAAGTCGGAGGAGAAGGCCAAGCCAGCGCAGGCTCAGAATGGAAAACAGAAGGCAACCGCTGAAGAGGACAGTGAGAAATTTTGTGGTTTGCCGACAAAGTGCATAGTCATTTAGCGGGTGTTATAAACGAGAGAAACCTAGATATCAATTCAATCAGAAATACAAACCTTTTAGACAAGCTCGTCGTATGTTGCACGAGAACATTAGTTCATACCTCATGTATTAAGATCAGGTGCTTCGACTTGCCTCGCCATACATATAATAAAAAGGTTCGTTAGATGTTTCTTGACTAGCTCAATTGCTCTGCTACATATGCATGCAAGTTCTCGAGAGCTTTCTGTACCACATCAGTACCATTCACATATCCAATACGGACGAATCCATTGAAGTCATGCCCGTGACCAAAACAGCGCGTGCCTGGGAGAAACATGACCTTGACCTTATCTAGTACGTCCTTACAGAAAGCCTCATCGTCGACAGGCTTGCCGTCCTTGCGAGAAAACCGGATAAATGCCGTCGTACCGGCCGTCGGCTTGACCCACGAGCACACGTCGGCGTGGTCTTGCACAAACTTCCCAAGCAGCGCCAGATTCGCACGAGCGAGCTCTATATTCCGTCTCAATAGCGCCGGTCGCACCTCCGCGCTCAGCGCATACCGCGCGACCTGGTCGTCGAGCTGCGAGACGCTGATTGTCGTGTAGTCGCGAGCCATGGCGAGCTGTTCGATGATGCTTTCGTCGCGGGACGCGATCCAACCCAGACGAATGCCTGCTAGTGCCCAGGCCTTTGACATCGATGAAGTGGCTACGACTTTCTGGTACCCAAGCGAGAGCGCCGACGGCGGAATGTCGGACTCGGGGAGCCCGTGGTAGAGGGGCCGGTAGACTTCGTCGGAGAACACGATTATATCGTGCTTGCGGGCTATCTCAATGACTCTTTCTAGCACGGCCTTGGGGGTCGTGGCGCCCGTTGGGTTGTTCGGGTTATTAATTACGATCATCTGGTGGCGGTGTCAGTGATTTTGCTCTTGATCAATTCACACTAACCCTGATTAATGAGGAGGTGAAACCCGATAGCCCGTACCTTCGTATTCTTTTTGATCAACCTTTCGAGCTCAGAAGTGTCTGGCACGTACTGATCTTCGGCCTTCAACCTCCAAAGAGAAACTTCGGCTCCTAACGTCTCGGGGATCGTGTACAGCTGCTGGTAAGTCGGGAAGACGCACACCACGTGATCTCCGGGCCCGATGAGGGTGTAGAACACGAGGTGATTCGCCGCGATAGCACCAGGCGTCACAATAATATCCTTCGGTGCTAAGGCGCCTGATGTCTGATCGTCACCGCCCTCGTGGTATAAGGCGGCGATGTTCCGCCGTAACTCATCTGATCCCCTGATCGCGCCGTAGGTCATCGGCCGTGAGAAGTCGATGACGGGCGGCGCCGAGCCATCCTTGCTTTTGCTGTGGAATTCGGCTAGTTGTGAGATGGAGATGGACGATGCGCACGTCTCGGCTATGTTCAGCACCCCTGGTGTGTTCTCGTACGTGTCCATCCACTGCTCGACCTCGAAGGCGGGGATTTTCACCATGATTGCTATGCCGGTATTGATTCAGATTTGAACTGTCTCTCTATGTATTGTAGATCCAATTATGTTGTTGTTGTGTATACATATTTCATCTTGCCTCCCTATCGTACTGGACGTGTGTATTTATAACTGACATTAGGTCGAGTCTCACTTGTGTTGACATGCTGGCGGCACGGAAGGGCGCGTAAGGCGTAGGTCGGCAGTAGTGATTCTGAATTACATAGCGTTAACTGATCCAGGCCGCCCTAGCAGAGTTAGTCTACTCTGAATTCTAGGAAATGACCTAATGCGATCTAAACCAGTGGTTTGACAACTTTCGCTATCGTTTGAGTTTCATACTCTAGGGATTGCACGGGAGCACCCTATTGAGTTATACTCGCTTGTATATCGAAGGATTGATGCCCATTCGTGATATTTCCGTGATGACTTTTGAGCCCAACTAACTGGTCCTCGTTGCCCACAGGGCCATAAGGAGGGTTACATTTTACGTCACGGTTACTGATGATACTGGTGCCGCAACCGCTGACGAAAGGCGTAGCTGGAAACGGGGACAATATTCAAACTATGATGGTTTCAAGACTAGGTGATGTCAAATAAAGAATAGAAAAATAGGATATCCTAGCTTCATTACTGAGTTGTAAAAGGTGATTTTATATTCTTGCCGTAATAAAGGCCCAGAGTTTTGGATGTGGTGGTCTTGCTACTTAAAGCTTATTCAAAAATCTAATAGCTTGTCCAGAGCTTGTCATAGCATGGCACCCTTTTCCCCGGTAAAATAGTCGCCATTTTTATCGCCAGTATCTCCGAGGAGGAATCCGGAACTCCGATGCATCAGGGATCTTTATGAACGATATAATATTACTTGATTATAATATCGGTATCTAATCGTATTCAATCTCCAAGCGAAAGGTCCCAGATGAATAGTGGGTTGTAACCGAAGCTGGCTTGGCTGGTTCTTTTACATGAGCTTCTCCGTTTTTCCCTGTCTTGTATGGATTGAGGACAGGCAAGTCCAACCGTGATTATTTCATCTTCAGATAACCGGTTTTCCTAAATCGGATCCAATGTTTCCTTTTATCTAAAAGGCTGCCTGTTATTACTAGGTAAGCCGATAACAAGCTGCAGTCTGACGTGTTTCTCAAAACCGACTCTCGATGGAATTATAATAACTGCACTAGTATTAGATAGATGGATATGATCATCGCCGCGTCGTCCCCCAATTTCTCTTTGATCGACATAACCCTAGTGGTAGCGTGGGATCTACCATATAACCGCTACTTCTAGCGCCCACCCTACCAGCTAGAACTACCGGTGCTGCCATGGTTACGGTAGTATAATATGTACGAGATCCCAGTGACCAGGGTTAACACTGCGCGAACCGGAGCTATGCCCACGTTGCATGCAAAATTTGTCAGCCCAGCTAGGACTTCTCTACAGCGGTATACAACAATAACTGTTGGTCATTTCTAGAGTCATTGACGATCCTAACCGTGGCAATTATCTCAAATACTCAGTATTGAGCTTACTCTAGATGCCTTGATGTGAATGTTTGGTAACTAGTTGAGAGCGTTATTTGATTGCAATTTGGATTGGCCCTTTCATCGACCTTAGATTCACTTGCTTGGGATGCTCAATTTGCTGCCTCTTGATCTGGCTTACTTTACAATCCATGTATCCCCCTTAAGATCTGTGGGTTATCCTCCAGGGTGTATTCGATTAAGGGTCCTCTTTGTTTACGCTCCCCCTGCGAAGTGCTATTCAACAATGCCATGAGCGGTATAGCACTGATGTACTTTCCCACTTAATTTTGTGATGTACGTATTGTACTAATCAACGATGGAGAATCTGGAGGCTATAATTAGAACGATAAGAGTATTACGCTGTTATCCATACCCGCCTGCTGGGGTTTGGAGTGCAGAAGTTGGTCACCATAGCTGTTGATTATCACACAGGTGTTAGTATGTATGCTGCACGTGGTATTACTCCTGCAGGGAGAGATTTGATTTCAGTATTGTGAAGCGTAAGGTGTGGCATACCTTACTTCCTAAGCACTATGTTGGCAGCACTCGTCATTTGTATATCGAATGATGTATTCTCACTTGCCTGGGATCCCCTTGGCCCTGTGGAAATGGCACCGAAACAAGCCAGAAGGCCAACACTTATGGAAAACTACGATTGTTAGTGACCGGGGTTTAGGTGCCTTCAAGTTGGTGCGCTAATAATCTTTTGTCTCAGTATTACTGAATAGTACTGTGAGAATTTGTTGAGCCCCTCAACTGGATTCACATTCCAGTCAATGTTTGCTGACGCCACTTATATTTTCTTAGCATCCGTTTCTACTTCTACGTTCATTTTCCTGGGTCGTTCTAGTAGCATAGTGAGAGCTTCGCGATGGGCCGACTACGTCGAATAGCCACTGTTCTTGCGGTTTCAGTGGTCTTGGTTGCCATCTTCTTGGCTCGAGCATCATCGTCAACAAAAGCGGAATACATTGCCCCGGTTCGGGGCAAGAATGAGACGGTGTTATTCTTTGCCAATGCCGAGTATGGTCTTAGCAATGTGCACCTGGCGACGGCCAGCGCACTCCTAGAGAGGCACCCGGAGATTGACGTTCATATTGCGTCCTTTCCTCGAGTAGCCTCCAAAATCGCAAAGGTCGCTTCCTTGGCCCGGCGGAAGGTGAAGACCGCTAAGGATATTCATTTCCATGAACTTCCTGGACCGGAGTATGCACAAGGTAAGGGATTCAGTTTTGATTTTAATATTTCCCAAAAATGAGAGCAAAATGTTAATATATTAGAAAAAAGCCCTATCCGATCGGATGAATGGCCTGGGCAGGCAGTCTATCCGTCATATGGTACATGCGCCTGGGATTAAGGGTATCGACCAGATCATGCGTTCTGTGATGCCTGCAATGTCGCCATGGGATGGAAGAGAACATGTCCAACTTTACGAGAAGGCTACTGAGCTTATTCAAACTATTGATCCGGCAGTAGTCATTTTGGATATTGCTATGAGACCGGCCATAGATGCTGCAAGACAGAGTAATCGCTTGTATGCTTATGTTACTCCCAATGTCCTGGCTGACACGTTTTGGGCTGAGCAACCCAACGGAGCTATGTTCTGGAAATATTCTCGGTTTGTCCGCGGCCCGTTATGAGATTCGGTAGCGACTAACAAGGTGCTTCAGAATTGGTTGCGACTTTCCCTTTCCAGTACCATGGCGGAAGATACCCGAGAACACTTGGTTCACCATACGCTTTATCTACGGGGTTCTGACTAGGCCGGGTTCGAAGGATACTAAGAGGTATCTCGAGGCGCACGGAATAGAAGATTCGCTCACCATTCCACGCCCCGTCGACAGACCATGGATTTCGCAAAACTTACCGGAAGCCAGCCTTCCTCTTGATTTCGTTCCTCCCAACGTGACCAGCACAGGGCCCATCATCTTCGATGCCGAACCGGCTGTGGAGCAAGATCCGGAATTAGTGGCTTGGTTATCGAGAGCACCGACGGTGCTCATAAACCTCGGGAGTCTCTTCACCTACTCAGAGCACCACGCAACGACGATGGCGCAAGCGATAGAAGAAGTCCTGACGAAGACGAATGTGCAAGTGTTATGGAAAATGGGCAAGGAAGAGGGCGCGCCTGATAACTATACGTTGCCGGTCCAGAACATCATAGAACAGGGACGGCTTAGAATTGTAGAGTGGCTCACTGTTAGCCCGGCGTCGATATTAGAAACGGGCCACGTCGCGGCGTCTGTCCACCATGGCGGCGCGAACTGCTACCACGAAGCCATTGCGTAGGTCGTCGCACTGTCCATCAGATTCTCTGTCCGCTAACCTTTCCCAGAGCCGGCATCCCCCAGGTTGTCATTCCCATGTGGCTAGACTGTTATAACTATGCACAATTAGCCGAAGATGTTGGTGTTGGCGTCTATGCCACGCGGTCCACGGCACCTGACTGGACTGTAGAAGGTCTGCGTGACAGTCTTCTCACGGTGCTTGATGATCGAGAAGAAGGCCTTCGGCTGAGAAGTAAGGCCAAGTACTTGGGCGAGATTGCTAGAAGGGACCCTGGACGATATGTAGCCGCTAGAGAAATTGCCCGGCTAGCGACTTAGGCCTTGATTGCCCTTCTTGCTTTTCATTTTTATTTTTAATTCGGTTTTTGATATCCAGGGTTGATGGGAAACTGTTAGAAATGGCTATGGGAACAACTATCCCGAGTTGTGCACGGGTTAGACGGGGTTAAATAGAATGCATAACTTAGATGGGCTAGACGACGTTTGGGTTTTTAAACTGAGCATTATGAGTCAAGTAGATGCTCGAGGCCTTTTAGACAAATGCGACGAGACTGTTAGTCACTAAGTCCAATGAACGTGTTGCGATACTAATTTTGATTTTGATGATTACTGACCTGGTCGTGTCATCGATTCTGGGCAGTCATTGCAGTATCTGTACGTACAGCGAAAACTATGAGTTGAAGCTGGCATATGCGTTTCTCGTGATTCTGATCTTTTTCATCGTATGCGATATACTTGGTGGCCCTGGAGTTGTATATACTTCATGTTCGATGCCCGTAGCTTTAAACTTAGATCGCATTTAAGGTAGCTTCTCGAGTTTGGAACAATTCATCGCACTCTTTATCAGGATCTTCTTCTTTTGAGCTAGAGTCGGGTTCCAAATTCTATGATTGCTTATACCGGTCCGTCTATGCGTAAATGGTATAATACAAGCTGGACATTCTCACGCGTCTACTAGGGAACGGAGAGGAGTTAGGAGCAAGGTTTATCTTGGTTCAGATTTTAACATACTCTCTTGGGTGCCATGTTAAACAACTGCCACGACATATATTGTTCCTAGTTGAAATACCACCACATCGCATGATGTGCGGGATTGAATCATTGCATATTTTCGACAATAATGACTTCAACTTGTACCTGGTATGTCTTCGTACATTAGCGCTTAGGTATCTAATGCTTATGTACGAATTCGATTCGAGATAGAGTGGTCATTCATCTGCCTTTGAGCAATTCTGTTTAGGTAACCAGAGTGGAAGAAGGGACACTGATTTTGTATTGCGCACTTGCAAACTTTAGGTACCTACTTATCTATATTTACCCCAGGCTGCCGCGTATGATCTCACGTGGAAAGGATCGATGGGGCTATGCTTTCCAGGTAAGTTCCAGGTTTCGTCATGTGTTTCCCCAGCTGCTAATTCCCCAAGCAGCCTGCCAAGACCCGCTAAAGCCACTCGTCATCAAGCTCTCTCTCTCACAACTCAGGAGCCAGCGTCATCACCGCTATAACCATCGCTCTCTACACTGTACCTATCTATCTTCGCCTACCCGCCTATCTTAACCTCGGGAGGCTGCAGCCGTGGATGAGCTGATTGATTGAAGCTCAGGCTAGATGCGATCTGTCCACCAATCTGTTCTCACAATCTCGTCTTGAATGGTTCCGATCTTTCATTTATACTTTTCCTAGCTCACGTCCATTCGAAAGCCACCCATACCATACCGCCTTTCGCGACGTCGTGATCTAAATGCGGTAACCTGTCGCATCGCTATCGCCGCTCATTGCCGTCGGCTATCCTTGCCCGAAGTTCGCGATCTAGACCCCGACCTGGTCTCTCAAACTGCACAACCTTTCCGCCTTCATCTGTCTAAGCTTGAGCCTTGCGGGAATTCCCCCAACATGTCGCCGCCGAGTATTCGGCTCCTCGCTGTAGGCGCAGCAGCGTCCCTGTCATGCCTGGTCGCTGGACAGAGAAATTATACCCAGGTTGATATGATGCGGGCGCAGCTGGCACTCTTAGACGACAGGCCGGGAGATTGTCCCCCATGGTAAGCTTGCTGCTGTGCCCCCTCTCCATCAACACCGCTCAGCTTCTAGACTTAACGAACTAATATATACTGCGTCCACGCGATAGTTTCAACTGCCTCCTACCAGCCTACGAGTGTGGCCAGTTCGCCGACTGCAATGCATATAACGGCAAATGCGAGTGTCCTGCGGGTTTTGGAGGAGATGACTGTTTACAACCAAGTATGACTACCCCGCCACGGATGTGACCTGTTCGTGTTGGCTTGACACTGACAAGTGAATAGCATGCGGCTCGTTGGCGCGAGGTAGAGATCGGCCCATAAGAACGGGCGACACCTGCGAATGTGACGATGGCTGGACCGGCGTTAACTGCAACGTCTGCACTGAAGACAAGGCCTGCAACGCTTTGATGGAGACCGGCCAAGATGGCGTGTGCTACCAGAACGGCGAGGTCGTGAAGAATAATTACCAGATGTGTGGTGTCACGAACGAGAAGATTCTCTCTATGCTCGACGGCAAGATCCCCCAGGCTTCTTTCACCTGCGACAAGCAAACCGGCTTCTGCGACTTTCAATGTGAGTAACTCGTTATGCTATCAATCTGTCTGGCTAAACTGAGCTGACGACGATCCCCCCCAGTTTGGGTTGATCGAGTTGAATCCTTCTATTGCCATCTGGAGAATTGTGAATCAAGCGCAACTTTCACCCCGGATAAGAACAGCACCTATTACAAGTGCCCCGACGTCAAGTGCGACTGTATCAAAGATCGATTCCTGTGCGGCCTTGAAGGTTCTATCGATCTGACCGATTTCCTAAAAGAATCTGTTGAAGGTCCAGCCACGTTTGAATGCTTGCAGCAAGATGGTGGCGTGAATGCATGCAAGTTCAAGGAGCCTCAACTAGACTGGATGGTACGGAGCATATTCGGAGACGAAAGTATCGAGCTGGACTGTCGATCTGGCGAATGCCTTTATCATACCGAAGTACCCGGATACCAGCGACCCGTCAAGACTATCAACACACCTCTGATCGCCGGTGTTATCGCCGGTTGCTCCTTGTTCGTTGTGGCTGTTATCCTAATAACTTGGTATCTTTCTCGCCGCCAGTATAAGTATGGAGCCATCCATTTGGACGATTCCGATGACGAGTCCACAAAACTTATGACGGATCACAAACCAGCCTCGCTATATTTTGAGAATGTTAGTTACGGCCTGAATGGAAAACCGATTCTTACTGATATTCGCGGAATTGCCCATCCTGGCGAAATCACCGCCATTATGGGTGCCTCCGGTGCGGGAAAGACGAGTTTCTTGGACATTCTTGCTCGCAAAAACAAACGGGGCCATTTTTCTGGAGACTTCTATGTCAATGGCGAAAAGGTTAACGATGCCGACTTCAAGAGCGTCGTAGGATTCGTCGATCAAGAGGATACGATGTTGCCTACTCTCACAGTTCATGAGACCATCTTGACGAGCGCTCTTCTCCGACTTCCTCGACACATGGGTCGCTCAGCTAAGGAGCAACGGGTGTACGAAGTAGAGAAACAACTTGGTATTTATCATATCCGGGACTCTTTGATCGGATCAGAAGAGGGCAAGGGACGTGGCATTTCAGGCGGCGAGAAACGCCGTGTTGGCATCGCTTGTGAGCTGGTCACAAGTCCATCAATCCTCTTCCTCGACGAACCGACGAGCGGCCTTGACGCTTACAACGCATACAATGTGATTGAATGTCTCGTAACTTTGGCTAAGACATATAAGCGCACTGTTATTTTCACCATTCATCAACCAAGGTCGAATATCGTTGCTTTGTTTGACCGCCTCATTCTCCTAGCTCAAGGCAAAACTGTGTTTTCGGGACCCTTTTCGCAATGTCAGGAATATTTCGATGAAGTTGGCTACGCGTGCCCACCAGGATTTAATATTGCCGACTATCTCGTTGACCTGACGATGCATGCTAGCAATGCAGGGGTCTTTGATGATGGCAGCTTACTGAACGATACGGCGAGCAGTGTTGGTCCGAGTAGTACCCAGGCTGTGAAGTCGGTAGCTAGTATTTCTGGTAACAGCACTGCTGAGGAAAGCTCTATCATCGAGCCATCTTCAAGCCGACCCAAGAACAAACGCAAAAACTCAGTTAGGGCCCGTCAAGAACGAGAGCTTTTCACTCGGCGCAAGAATGCTGTTGACACTGCCGCATCATCCGATGTGGAAGAAGAAGCTGGAGCGTACAAACTTCACAAGCAACCTGCCGGTGGCGTCCCGCCCCAGATTATTGTTGAAGACGTTCATGATCTTCCTCCATCAGCCGGAACCAATTTGGATGCTCTCGTTCAGTCGTTTGCCGAATCCAATATCGCGGAAAACACCCACGACGAAATTCAGCAGGCCGTAGCTGCTGCACGTGAAGTAAACGGACAAAATGGCACTGTGATTGGAAACAATAATGGCAGTGCAATTGGTCGTGGCTATGCCCGAGTTAGTTATCTTCGACAGTTCATTATTTTGTCACAACGAACATGGAGGAATCTATACCGCAACCCACTCCTAATGTTGACCCATTACGCTATCGCCATCGTTCTCGCTGTCCTTTCTGGCTACCTATTCTACGGCCTAACGGATGACATACCTGGCTTCCAGAACCGACTTGGCCTATTCTTCTTCCTCCTCGCTCTCTTCGGGTTTAGTACGCTCACTAGTTTGAACGTGTTTGCCTCGGAACGGCTCTTGTTTGTTCGCGAGCGAGCCAATGGGTACTATTCCCCCATTACGTACTTCGCGGCCAAAGTTCTCTTCGACATAATCCCTCTGAGAATCATCCCTCCAATCCTTATGGGTGCGATCATCTACCCCATGACGGGCCTCATACCAGATGCACCACACTTCTTCACCTTCATGTTGACCTTGGTCCTCTTTAATCTCGCAGCCGCATCTATTTGCTTTTTCATAGGCATTGTATGCAAAGACGGCGGCGTCGCCAACCTAATCGGCAGCTTGGTGATGTTGTTTTCACTTTTGTTCGCTGGACTGCTATTGAATCACAATAAGATCCCTGATGCAGCACTATGGCTACAGTCTCTATCCATTTTCCACTACGGCTTCGAAGCCCTCATCGTTAATGAGGTAGTCAAACTTACGCTTGTCGACAAGAAGTATGGGCTAGACATTACGGTGCCGGGTGCCGCGATTTTAAGCTCGTTCGGTTTTGACAACGGGGCTAAGTGGATGGATATCATTAATCTGGGCATCTTCGCCGCCGTTTTTGTCGTTTTGGCTTACGCAGCGATGCATTTCCTGCTAGTGGAGAGAAGGTAGAGTAAGATATCCTGAAGAAGACGAATTTTGTGGTATGTGCATGATAGAGAAGACGTCGATGTTGAACCCGCTTTTGATGGATTTTGGGCATCTATTGTAAGCACATATACTTTGCTTGGTTGTAGATAATAGGGCCTGATCATCACTTTTCTAATGCATATGGATGGTCCCGGGCGGCGTTATAGGTGTCTCTTTCCTCAGTCGTTTCAGAATACAATTTCACAAAGATTCATTATATACATATAGTACATATCTATAGCTAGTTTCATGATAGCAATGATATACAATGAATGGTGTTGTCCAAGTGCTTGTACAACCTCTCACATTCTTCTGCTAGGGAGAATGTATCCAGCGAGCTCTACTCTCCTGCATGAAGGAGTAGGTGCAATTGTGATTTTACCCATCCATCTTGCCGCCGGTCAACTCCTCAGCCACCTGTTTTTGTCTCCGAATCGTGCGTACTTGATCCGATGTGAGGTCGGATACTAAGGTATCGTTGTCGCGCTGAAGGTCCCTCAACATGGTGGCCACGGACACAGGCTCGTTTTGTGCATCCCAAATATTCTGGATGCGATAGCCGGCACTACTCTGGCCCATCCTATCGAAGTGATCGTCAGAAAACTCGCGATTGATGGCGGCCTCCAGCTCGGACTCATTCACGATGAAAGACCGGGCGTTCATATATAGGGTCTGGATGGCGTCCCGTCGCGCCTCGCTCTTGTCAGCCATAATGGCGGCTGTGCGCGCAGCAGACTCAAGACCACGCTTGAAGCGTTCCGGGTCAGGCGCCATGGCCGTCTGAAGGGTGCCTGCGTTGATGGTGCCGCGGGTCAGACGCTCGTCCTCGCGCTCAGGTGCCATGGCGGCGGCCTTGTTGGCGGCTAGCTTCGCGGTGCGGGCGGCCATACGCTTGCTGTCGACACGCTGCTTCCTCGCCCATAGATCCCGCACACCGGAGCGGATGTTCTCGCGACGGCTCGCGGCCATCTTGCGCTTCCACGCCTGCACGTCGGACCCGGGCTCGGCCTGCGACTTGGCGTTGCTGGGTTCGGGGGCGACGCGGCTGAGCCATGAGTCGGTGGGCTTCTCGTGGCTGTCGCGGTGTGCGAAGACGCGGCGGGGTACGGGGACGAACCCTCGGACACGCTTCAGCTCTCGCTTCGCCTCGATTGACTGGTCCTGTGGGGGGTTCGGTACGTTGATGAAGAGCGGGGACTCGGGCGGTATCTGCTGTGATAGTGCGCTGGGCGTCGAGGAGAAGAGTCGTGTGAGGGCTGGCGTTGTGTATGGCGATGTGGCTGCGCTGCTTGTTATGCTTCGCGGCAGCAGAGCGGCTCGTGGGAGGAGGGAGGCCATGGTGATGGTAGTGGGTGGGTGCCCTTCGGGCACGATGAGCCTTAGAGGCAGGAGAGCTTATCAACAACCTCTAATAGCTCTTGAGTTTTGTTCTCCCTCGCCGCTTGAGCTTGTGGGTTGCTTTGTCGCTGACTACTTAGTCGACTATGGCGGAGCCGATTGAAGCTTTCGTCCGACTTTTCCTGCCGATAGAAAAGTTGCATCCGAATTGAATCCGGGGTCAATTCAGCCCCACTCTTCTGGTGGCCGCAAGGAACGGGAGCAAAAGCGGTGAAAATTTCGCGGCCGGGCAGAAAAAACCAAGGTGGGGCCGCGCCAGAATAAATCTTCTTGGACAAGCTTCTGCGGTTCCCGTTCCCTTTCCACCTACTTCACCAGCCAGCCAATCTCCTCTGGTCTCAACCCCCAATTCGCACCTCAATTCGCAACCATGGGTACCGGAAAGAAGGAAAGGTCTCGTCTTGCCCGGGAGGGGAAGACGGGTAGCATGGACAATGTTAAAATCAAGGGTGAGAACTTCTACAGGTAAGATAGGAAGAAGGGCCTTGGTGGGGGTTTCTTGCTATCATAACACGGGAAATGTACTGATAGGCGATTGTAGGGATGCGAAAAAGATTCGAGCCCTGAATATTCGCAAGGACCATGGTCCGCGAAGGAACGCCGACGGGAAAATTGTCCAGTGAGTTCATTGTGAAGTCTGACGAGATATTGTTGGTTCCTAACTATGTTCTAGAGCTGCCAAGTACCGTATGTTACCCTCTTGACGAATAGCGACGGGCTGTCCTCCCGCCGCGTGGCTTCGTAATGTTCTGTAACGATTGACTGACATGTCTATCAGAGTCGCGAGATGCCCCTACCGCTCGTATAGAACCGAATCGCCGATGGTTTCAGAACACGAGAGTCATCTCGCAGGACAGCTTGACACAATTCCGAGAAGCAATGGCCGAGAAAGCCGCGGACCCATACTCAGTCCTGTTAAAATCGAACAAGCTTCCTATGACTCTTATTCGAGATGGTTCCGATACGCCAGGCCTAAAACAGCATCAAGCGAAAATGACGATCGAAACATCGTCATTTGCGGACACATTCGGCCCTAAGTCGCAGCGCAAACGTGTGAAGCTCGATGTTAGCTCCTTGACCGACTTGGCAGAGAATACTGAGAACAGCATGGACACATATAATGAGCGTTTGGAACAAGCCAGACTCCTGAGTGGCGCCGGTGAAACTGCGGGCGAGGATACGGTTGTGCTTGGAGACCCCCTGTCAATGGCTATCGAGCCTGTTTTCAGCAAAGGACAGAGCAAACGAATATGGAACGAATTATATAAAGTTTTAGATTCTTCGGATGTGGTTCTTCACATACTGGGTATGTGTTTTCCATATGTCCTTCTGAACTTGTCGTTATCTGACATTTGCTGATCCCTAATTTCCAGATGCCCGCAATCCCGAAGGAACCAGATGTCGGGCGGTTGAGCAATACCTTAAAAAGGAAGCCCCGCATAAACATTTGGTTTTCATTCTTAACAAAGTTGACCTCATTCCCACTTCAGTAGCGGTACGTCATTATTCCATAACCGTCCTTCACTTTGTCCCAATGCTCTTGTCAGGATACTTTCTGCTTTATTGCCCTTCCCTGGAAGTTATCTGTTACAGCGTTGGAAAATCAAATATCAAACTTGCTGTTCTCTTGTCTTCGGGCTTGAGAGCTGATTGGGTTCCGTTTTGGGACCCTCTCATAAGTTTCGCCGTGTTTCACTGAGTTGAAGTCTACCTCTACCATTTTCAGGTAGCTTGTGGTACACTTCTTAGTTACGATTCATACATCTCACTCATTTATCCTTTATTTTCCGTCGATAAGCTATAGAGCCGACATACTGACTCTGTTAGGCTGCGTGGGTTCGTCATTTGTCGAAAGAAGTTCCGACGCTGGCGTTTCACTCTTCGATAACAAATTCTTTTGGAAAAGGACAGCTTATATCACTCCTGCGACAATTTTCATCTTTGCACAAAGATAGAAAACAGATCAGCGTGGGCCTTATTGGCTATCCTAATGTCGGAAAGTCGAGCTTAATCAATACCTTGAAGGCCAAAAAGGTTGCCACTGTTGCTCCGATTCCTGGTGAGACAAAGGTCTGGCAGTTCGTAACTTTAATGAAGAGGATATATCTTATTGAGTAGGTCCAATGTTTAAACCCACGGAACTAGAATCGTAAGGGTTGGAGTATTATACTAACTAAATTTGCTAGTTGCCCTGGTATCGTACCCCCCAACGCCAACGATAAACCCGCCGATATCTTGCTTCGTGGAGTAGTAAGAATCGAAAAGGTTGAGAACCCAGAACAATATATGGAACCTATGATGGCGAAAGTAAAGCGGCATCATCTTGAACGAACCTACGAGATCAGCAATTGGAAAGATCATCATGAGTTTTTAGAGATCCTCGGTCGAAAAGGTGGAAGGTTATTGAAGGCCGGCGAGGTCGACTTGGATGGTGTTGCGAAGATGGTTTTAACAGGTTAGATATGCTCCTGCTTTTCATTTCACTGCGCAAGTGTGCTGCATTTCCATCAGTACTTATACCAACCAGTTACTAATTATTGGATCTAGACTTCATGCGAGGAAAGATTCCCTGGTTTACACCAGCACCGAAGGCCGAGGGTGAAGACGCCACCGCCGTTATTGAAGGCCGTGAAGGTCGGCTAGGCGAGATGCCCAAGAAACGGAAAAGAGATGATACGGATGAGAACGCCTCTGTGGCCTCGAAGCCCATCGCAAAATCATCAACCGGCGTAAAGAAAACAGACGATGATAACAACAGTGAAGGTGACGATGATGACTTTGAAGGGTTTAGTGAGGATGACGACTCAGATAACGCAGCTGGAGATGACGCTAAGACAGCGGCGAGTGGCGATGATGATGACATGATACCCCTAGAAGAGTTGAGCGAGTCGGACGATGATTCCAGCGATGGTGAAGAGAACGGTTGAAACACCAATTTTGTGGGTGATAGGTAGTGGCAAACGAAATGCGAGCACACCGGTTACCTGCATTAATCTTTGATTATCTTCGTGATCTTCGTGACCTTGGCCCTCGGAATTTCAACCGAAGCGCAACTATATTGGATGTCTGTGAACACAATTGTAAGGCATGCCCTTGGGCCATACAGCTTGCGCCTGCAGGTGCTTTGTTTTGCGCTTGAGGTGCCTGCAAATCACCGTTGCTTCCCTGCCCGTAGCAAGGCATGCATGAGACGGAAAGGAAGGCACAGCGGGAAGCGCGGTTAGGAATCTACTCCCGACTTGTTCGCGAGGGACTTGATCATCTCACAGCGGCGTCATCACTCAACTAATTCTGGTTACGAGGTTGTATCAAAACTTGCATAACCAAATCGGTTCTTTGGTCTGTTTGTCCGATTTTCTTGGAAGACTCCTTGGGCCGCCATCATCATTTTGTTTCTTTTCAGGTCTGGCAAGTTCCGCAAGTGCCTCTGCGCCATGATACTCGCCATGATGATACCTTTCTTGTCCGTCTTCTGGCTGCATTCTTTACACTTCGTTGATTCCCACGCTACGCGTAACAATGTCGGCTGCGGCTTTCATCTGTCGTGCTCAGGAGCCTTCAACGGGTCCATCGGCGAGAAAGGCAGCGGCCAGGCCCGGGCTAGCAGTGATGTGTCACAGAGCTTATTCACCTGGTTTGGCGATGCCTTTGCTGATCAGCAAGGCAGCGGATGCTGGTGGACTCGTATGTCAAATCTCAATATTTAATCCCTCGCCCAGTAGTTACATTGCTGAGCCAAAAATGTGCAATAGCCCCGACCTTCACGCTTCAATGCGATAAGAACCAGCAACCAGATCACGGCTTCCAGATCGGATGTGATGGCTCTCTGTCTTTCAGCGGCCAGTCTGTCTTTTACGAGTGTCCGACCGGAGAGGGTGACGAGGTCAACATCTACCTCCGTCGTATCAGTGATCAATGTCACGAAATCACGATTCAAGCAGATAGTTGCGCGCCGTCGACGTGTCCAGAGGGTGGCGTCGGTCCAGGAGGGGGGGCCAGCCCAGCTCCAGGATCAACGAAGTCACCGTCGTCTTCTGGAACAACGCCTTCTACTCTAGTTACATCGTCCACTTCAACAGGACCACTATCCCCTTCGCCGTTCACGACTGACGGACTGACTACTATTACAAGCATTACAAGCACGTCAACGACAACGATTACACAGCCCGCGCCTACATCAAGCGGATGCACCGAAGTCGGCCCCGACAGCATTATTCTTACGGATCTGGGAAATCCAAACACTGCTTACGGACCCAATGAGGCGCAGCACATCCAAGTATCGCCAAATGCGTCATCAATCTTCGACTTCCACTTCGACGATACGGACTTTGGGAAGACCTGCGAGCTCTCATTTCGGATGGACCGCGGGACTAGATTTAACCTAACGGGTACGGGCATCGTGACGTTCACTGCGCTAGATGATTTTTCACATCCTAATACAACGTACAATTCGATGCCCCGCATCATCCAGACGATGAATAACGGGGTCTTATATGAGGGTGTTGAATACACTTTCGGCACATTCCCCTGCCCCGGCTCGACGGCACACTCTGGTGTTCTCCTAGCCGAGGCGCCTATGGCGGATACATGCTTAGATTGCATGCAAGGGGATGGCATTGGGATGTTCTTGCGCAAGTGCTGATGGCGATTCGGGAAGTGTGCGAGGGAAGATGGATATCTATTTTGGGGCTGCGGGCACTGATTTTCACACTGGACTGACTGAGTTTTTGGAACCTCGTTATTTTGCCCCCTTTGGAGGCTTCTTGCCCGGGTCTTATTTGTTTACCTTAGGAATTCGGATTACTTGTCGACCTTTTTGGACCATATAGTGATACGGTAGATGTACCTGGCTTTAGGTTGGCAGATTAGGAGTTTGGAAGGGTTGCTACTTTGTTAGTAATTTCAATTGACAGGAAATTCCTCTTGTCGACTAACTGTTATCTTTCTCTACCTTCACCCCGTTCGCAAGTCTTTGGCTCGGCACCTGAAGATGACGTTTAGGAGGTCCAGGTTATAACAGTTCTATCAAGAGAAAGTGAAAGTTTGAGCTGCTAAGTGGAAATAGTAAGTAGCATTCAATTTAAATTCATGGCGGCATGTGGCTTGATGAAGCAACATTCAGGACCAAGGACAGCCTGATTAGTTAAAAGTGGTGTGGTGAGTTTGGGGTTACTTGGCTTATATAACGCCACTCTTCCAAATTAAGAGGATTTAGTGTAACGTGATGTTAATTTGAGTGAGGCGGAATCGCTTAAGGTCATCTAGATCTCGGATGACACTTTACTTTCCCATGTGCTTGGCTCCGCCGAACGACTTCTCTCGGGACTACGGCTTGGCGATATCTATGTGAGGCTAGAAGGATTGACCATAGCCCACTACGTAACACCAACACCGAAGAAAGATGCCCAATTTATTCCCACTCTTATCAAAAAGGGTAGGTAGGTAGTGCCACGAGGACAAGTTGGGCGGAGAAACTACCGTGTAGTAGTAGCGGGCTTCGGCCAGATGGAGATGGAAGAAGGGATAACTGGTGCTAATCATAGATACTAAGATTTAGATATCTGGGGTAAGGTAAGGTCAGGCAAGGTAAGTCTTCGGCCCGCGCCGGATTGTCGTGGTATATTTGCGCACTGCCGAGCCATATACGATACATTTCGAGGCCTGCCATTTTTGCCTTGTATTACAGCGCCTCCCTCTCGGATCTTAGCGTGGGAGCCTCAGCGCGCAGAAGGATAGGGAGGTGGACGCTTGTGCATTCGTGGAGCGAGAGCGCCTTATTGGGATTAATGGGCTGCCTGGCTTATCTTTCACTCGCTGAGCTATCTCAGCTTTGTTGTTGATGTGGTGGTCTATTGATATCATGTTACCACGAACAAGTACGCCAGCGTTATCACGGGTCTACGGATGTGAGTGAGTAAGCTATGAAAGATGCGTTGAGATGAGCGCTATCTATTGATGCCAGAGATAGTCTGGTAGTAAGCCATATAGATCTCGTTATCTACAGTTGGCTGGCGCCGTGAGATTTAAAGGTAGGGCGATACCTACCTCGCGCAGTAACGTTGCACGTGGTATTTATGTCATAGGTAGATACACCTGGACGACGCGTCAGTGCCACAGTCTGGGTAGGGGGAGAGTAGCAAGTTAAAGATTAATTAAGCTTGTCGCATCGGGTTGCCGTTTGGGGTTTCATCGGTCCTATGGCGTTCCCCTTCATCTATGTTGGTTGGTGGATTATATACCACTAGAGGTAGGTAGATAGGGGAGCTCATTCATGGCAGGGCGAGGAACAGCACATTCAAGTAACCCAAGTAGCAAGTAGCAGACCACTATTAGCAAATTCTCAGGATTTGTACGCGCCCAAGGCTGACGACAAGCGTTTTAGTCTGCTCGACGATGGTTGCATTGAAACAATGAAGCTTGGCCTGAGATTTTTGTTCATATGATCGCCGCCCAATAGACACGATAAGGTTTAGTTTCCTGTTGGGCGAGCTCGATCCTGTTGTATTCTCTGGAGCTATTGTCCACTTTCGACTCTGACGTGCATAGGCGAATAGACACTTGACTGCATCCAGTGCTCCCGGTTATCTACATCATTGTCACCAGGGACGTAAAAAGACAGCTTTCACCCACAAAGGTTGCGACGGTCTTGCTCAACTACCATTCTTGGCGTTGAAGCCCACACTTTCTTGCTGGGGGTCCCTCGTGGGTGATGTGCCAATAAATCCTCCTATTCGTCAAGTCCTGCCCCCTATTCCGCAATGGGAAGCTGGGGATGCAAGGGGCTAATCGCAGCACACGCGTGAGACTTTGCGCTGCCAAGTTCTTTAACGGACCAGTGACACTTTAACTTGTCTCTAAATGGCTAATCACACCGGCACTACAACTTGCTGGAACAAGACAGCTGGGGATAAGATGTAACATTCAGTATCAACAGGATGGAAGTGGGAGAAGGGAGTAGAAGCGATGAGAGGCCTCGGAGGACTGAGACAATGTCTCTTCAACGCCATGCCGTGTCTTGCTTCAGCGGACGCCCAGCCGCGCGTGGCCGTGCTTGATGGAGGATTGTCTTACAAGGACGTTGGGTCTTATTATTAGACATATTGTTTGCATATTAGAGCCTCCTCGTCAATTTCTAAATTACAGCCCCCGCCAACTATGTTTCCGATCCGGCCGTAGGCTCGGCTGGTCGAAACCAGCGGACATTCCTCCACGCACCGATCCGGAAGCTCGCTGGTATACCAGGGTCCGCCGATCACTGCCTTGATCTCGCCTCTGGACGAACTACTTAGCACGATGTGACTTACCCATTGTCAACGCTTCACAAGCCTCATTAGTACAACCCAAACCTCGGTGCCTGTCGATCCTACCCCTATCTGGTGTAATCCAATCTTGATTGCGATTCGTCTGTGGCTAATCACCTGCTGCTATCATCCACTTGCCGCTCTCTGGTATGCACTATCGTGACTACCACCGGGACCGGGCGTTCATGGTAGGATGACCACCACCGTGGGTAGAGCATGCTCTTGCAACGAGCCCCAGATCCTGAATGTTACTATTCCGGATCGATTCCTTTTTGGAGTTGTTAATCTCACCCCGACTATAGTCTCGATCATGCCGTTGGCTCCAAGAACGGGGCCACTGGCTGTACCCGTTATGGATTCAGGCTCAGTGGTTGCACGCGCGCGATGGACCCGTCGTCTCATGGTCGGCAAGGCATACCTGATGATTGAGTAACGTTGATCCCGGTATGGCGGCCTCGCTGCGAGTGAAGGAATGGAACTGGTATATAACAAGAGAGGTCCTCACGATCCTCTCACGATTCTGAAAGCATCACGACATCCACACTTGGACATTTCGCCAGCTCAGGCAGCCTTAGCTCCCACATTCCTTTCTCTTTATACATTTTTAGCTCAGGCAGCTCGAGCTTGTCTCTCCTTCATTAAAATGGCTCCCTCTTTACCAAGCCTGGCTTCGATCGCCAGCATGATCGCCCTCGTCCCTTCCGCTCTCGCCGGATTCTCTGCTTCGGGCACGGATAACCTCTCCGTATACTGGGGTAAGGATAAAAAACATATTATAATTCGCGGTATAGTGAGCTGACATAATTTGTATAGGCCAGAACTCGGCCAACGGTGCTACTACACAGGGTAGACTTCAGACATACTGTGATGGTATGATAATTCATAATACTACGTCTATAAACTCTGGCGCTAACGCTCTAACCAATAGATAACGGAATCAACGTAAGATGACTTGTCTGATGTTAGCAAATCAAATATTCTAACGAAGCCGTATAGATCATCAACGTCTCGTTCTTGACAGCTATCAGGGTGCCGACCACCAACTTTGCCAGCGCTAGCAATCAATGCACCGCTATCAACGGCACCAGCTTGCTAAGTTGCCCCGAAATCGAGTATGTATTCGTGTAGCAGTATTCTGAAAGCTATAAACAGGGTTTAGTTAACGCATAATCCCACAGGGCGGACATCAAGTACTGCCAGAGCAAAGGCAAGACCATCCTGTTGTCGATTGGTGGTGCTACATATTATGAGGGCGGCTTCACCGACTCGGCATCTGCCCAAGCGTCCGCCAACACCGTCTGGAACCTGTTCGGTAGCAACACGAACGCCGCCAACCGACCCTTCGGCTCCGCCGTGGTCGACGGTTTCGACTTTGACTTCGAGTCCAGCACGCAGAACTTCGTGCCCTTCGCCGCGCAGCTGCGCTCGCTCATGGACGCTGATAAGAGCAAGAAGTACTACCTCTCGGCGGCGCCCCAGTGCGTGTATCCCGATGCGGCGATGAATGACATGCTGAACGGCGCCATCTTCTTCGACTGGATCAACATCCAATTCTACAACAACTGGTGCGGTGTAATCAACTTCTCCAACCCCAACGCGTGGAACTTCAACGTCTGGGACACCTGGGCAAAGCAGACCAGCAAGAACCCCAACGTCAAGGTCCTCATCGGCGTGCCCGCCAACACTGGTGCCGGCGGCGGTTACGTCGACGCCGCGACCCTCGGCAACATCATTCAGGACACCAAGTCCAAGTACTCGAGTTTCGGCGGTGTCATGATGTGGGACATGAGCCAGCTCTACACCAACAACGGCTTCCTCGCCAGCGTCCGCGCCTCGCTCAGCGGCAGTGGCAGCGCCCCCACCACCACAAGCTCGCCGACCAAGACGACGACGACTTTGGTCACTAGCACAACGAAGCCGCCGACAAGCACAGGAACCGGCGTTGCACAGTGGGGCCAGTAAGATTCCTTCCCTCCTTAAACCTCGCTATCAGTTTTCTCCAGAGGAACAGAACAGATTTTGCTGACCAGCTACAGGTGCGGAGGTATCGGTTACACTGGACCGACGGTTTGCCAAGCGCCGTACACTTGCGTAAAGACTGGCGACTACTGGTCCCAGTGCCAGTAGATCTAGCGAAACGAATGTCCGCGCGGGCAAGCGAGGGGTTGGAAGATGTGTAAGGGGAAGACTGTCACCGAGGATTTGACGATAACGCTCGCTTTAGCTTTCGGTTAGGAATGTCTGCACTTTATTCATTCTTGTATATACTTGACTTTGTTGGGCTATGTCCTCAACATGCACATACAACTACCAGAATCAAACAAAGGCTTTTGGCTACAGACCAAGTATGCTCTGTAAACCAGATTTTTTGCCATCGTCTTGCAAATACAATAATATCCTTAAGTCTAGCAACTGCGAAGGTCGATAGATGCACATTAGTAAAACTAGCCGAGATTGCGGAAGTCCCGAGATCGCCAACACCAAACTCTCTTCCGAAGGGGGATGCAGCATTCACTCCCTCCAGACAAGAATACCCTTGGCGTACAAGCCAGCTATTATGCCAATCTTCTTATCCGAATCCCGCGCGACCGTGGCGCTTGATGGATATTCCACATCGACATACAAGGTCTCGACTCCACCGTCTTCCGTCCACCTTGCCGCCCAAGACGGCGCCGCAAGCGTCCTACAAGTCTCTTGCATAGATGCGTCTGCCTTCGCGAGTTCGGCTGGAGAGTTGCAGATATGTCGCGTCTCGGCGAACTTGCCAAGACTTGGGATATGCGGGTGACCCGCGATCATGAGCGCGCCGTCCTTGGAGACTGAGAGATTGTCTGGACCAAATGACAGCTTGAGCTCCGATGTGGGCGTGAACTTTGGGACACTTGGTGATCCAGTCTCACTCTCTGGCCTGCTGATGGAGAAGAAGTAGACTTTCGCCTTGCCCGACGATGCGACAACGGCTGTTGTGTCATTCAGCAATTCGATGCCGTTCGGGAAGGCAAGCCGTGTCATAACGTTGGCCTGCACCGAGGCTTTCGGGTCCTTGAGTACAGGGGAAATGTCGACGTGGACAATAGTGCCGCCCGGCAAGCCGAGGTTGGTCTCTATTTTGTTCAAAATGCGATTGTCTCGGATAAGGAAGTGATTATTGTTGGTGACGTAGAACTCGTGGTCGTTTATCAACACAATAGAGTTCGGTCCATGGATGAGCGGATGCTGGATAGAGCGCAGATGTGTCGCCGTGTACGCCTTCAAGTCCAGCTTGAACATCTCTACAGCTGGGAAATCATGGCGATGGCTGGCGACGAGCAGGGTTGACGAAGACTCATTATAAGCCAGGCCTAAAGTGTGAAAATCGGACTGAAACTTGAAATCGACAAATTTGAGCTGCTTGAGCGCTTCATCTTCTGATGCACTCTTGTCTTTATAGTCGAATATGTACAGTCTACCACTCTCCACGGGCTCAGGAAGGAATATGCCCTGAATTAATTGTCAGCGAGCGCAAGACACATGATGCTAGAAATATGCAACTCGCATTGGGCGAATCAATCAAGTCCTGGATACTTACCATTACGGTATTCCATCTCTCGCGACCGGGGTCGCAGCCGAGGATGGCGAGGCCTTCTGATTCGACAATCAGCGCATCCTCACAGCTGCGGATGCGATCGGAGAATTTGATCTCGTGCGACGCGAAGTTATTGACCTTGACTAGCCTATTGGGCGCATTCTTCCAGAACAAGGTTGACAATACCTGCCCGCGCTCGTAGATAAAAGGCAATAGCAGTGCCAATGCGACCACACTCTATCCAATTCCCAATTAGTATCACAATTATCTACTATGCTCATTTCAGATACCATCGGTAGCCAAAAATCAAGGTGCAGAGGACGAGGTATTGAAACTCACGAATGCTAGCTTAAAAACCATTGTAACGATGTTGCCGACTTGGTCATACAACGTTGGTCTGCGGTGTGGAGTGGTGTGGAATTTCCCCTACCGTATCCGGCCAGCTGGATCCCTCGCTAGGATATAATTAGCGGTTAGCAAGGGGAACGAACTAAGAACGAATTATAAGCTTGTAAGTCGTCTGGGAAGAAATATAACAAGAAGGTAGGGAGATGACGAGGAAAACACGACTATCCGCCGCCCTGCTTTGATGTATTGCCGACCTTTGTTTGTCATGCATGCACTCATCTGCACTGACGCTTACTTATATGCGTGCTGTGATCGACGAGTCGCATTAGCTCAATTGTTGAGAATTCGACCGAGCCATCCGCACACGTGTGTATGCATGCATTGTCTTGCATGAAACGAGGTTTATTGATTTGAGCATTGATGCCTTGAACCCATTATTGCTCTTGCTGACGTGCAGCAACAGCTATTTTACGGCCGAGCGACTGGATGCTGTAGTCCTATTCCCGTCCGTTTGATGCCAAGGAGAGAGATGCTATACAGTATGCAAGCTTAGACACATTCTTGCTTTGTACTGGACATCATCTTCTGCATTATATGTGAGCAATATGGGAGTTAGGTACGGTAAATTGAAAATCAGACCTCACTTCACAGACAGTCATTGTGGTACAATTGAGTCAATTCTGGTGAAGCTTCGGCGTTTATCGTGCAACATGAGTAACAATGAAATTCACGAAGCCTAACTGATCTTCCATTTATGCATGTGAGCTTAAACGAGAGCTTTGAGCCGTCTTGTATCATATTCAACCCTAGATCAAGAAATCGTGTTTTGCGATTGTATTCCTGCATGTTGTCCAACTTCTATAATTTTTGTCTTACGCGGCGCCAAAAAGGACTCTAAAATCATAGAGTTGAAACCACACAACGGCTACATTCCTTGATTCACGTTTTGAACATACAACTCGATATTTGCCGAAGGGAGGCCTGTATAATCTGCAAAGGTTCGACCTCAGAGCGAGATCCTATGATGCCGTAGATAGGTGCCCGATTTGGCGCGGTGATAGAAGATCGACAGTTGTATAATTTCGGAAGCTCCCCTTCTTCTAAGCTAGCGTAAATGGATATCAGATATGTGAGCCTGTAGAGATTACAATTAAGAATTCTAATCAAGTAGATGACACGAGGTTTCTGAATTTTGGATGATGAACTTTCGAGACATAGCTTCCTAAATCGCCTTTTGGCTTTGCGGAAAAAGAGAATGAGAATCGAAATTCTAAAAACAGCTAAGAAACATCACGAAAACTGTTAAAATTTACAGTATTCATACAATTTATTAGTGAAGCTATATCTAGCAACTAGCTATAAAACAATGATACAATCAGAGAACCTTCGTCCTCGTTGTATTGAAGAGCAGGAAAGACTGGGGGCCTGAGATTATTATCGTAGTCGTAAGATGAGAACAAGACTACCTGCGCGGAATTGGAATTCAAACTTTGAGCTCTGAACTCCTGTGTCTGTGGTCGGGTCTCGAAATTACTTGGCAACTGAATGAAGTGGAAAACTTGCCCCAGTCCCAGCCATGAGACAACAGCAGTAAAATGAAAAGAAAACATTATCAAGGATTGTTCTTGTGTTGTTACAAAGCCAAATCGGGTAGGGTTGAGGAACTCATGAGGTATGGGAACTTGACGAGAAGATCCATGGATAATATAGTGACCATAGATAGGGAAGAGACTGCCTGTGAGATTTCGTTAGCTTGGCTAGGACATGTAAAGGGACGGTGGAAAAGGAAGGAAATGTTGTTACTCACTTCCAGAGCTGCTAAAGTATGGCCCTGGCTCCATTCAAACATTTCTGAATATCACCCCATCGATATCTTCCAGTTCTTCATCTTCATCTATTTCCTCATTTGTAGTTTCAATTAAGTCCTCGCTTGGCATCTCAGAGGATTGTGTATCTGTACATCCATCTGAACTTTCATCTGCAATTGCACCGTTCGAAAAAAGGACCCCATTGATTAATTCGTCGTTGCTGGTGGGGCGCGCATTACCAGCAAATGTGACAGGATTTCCGTCATTAGATGGGTTCTCGACACCAAACTGGTTACCAATATTGAATTGGTGATTAACACCGGCCGTGCTATTGCCAACTAAATTGTCACCGCCCGTGGCAGAAGCAGCCGTGATGTCTAGATGAGTAGGATCGATGAAACTGGCAAATAGATCCTCATCATTTCCCAGGCTGATGCTTCCAGGAGAGCGGCGGCCAGATTTCAGCCAAGCTTGCATAGGGAGATCCGAACCAGCATTGTTGATTCTGGGACTAGCAGCCAAGTTCCCTCCGCCGCCGTCAGGATCGAGAGCAGCTGCATACATCATAGCGTCTGCATCGAGGCCCAGATCAGAAATCGGCATCACGTATTCGGGAAAAGGATATGCTGTAACTGAAGTTGTACCGGCGTTAGCGATAGGGAGTTGAGCTGCCGATGTAGGTGCAGTGGCAGTAGCTAGTAGTGCATCATTAAGTGCATCGCTATGTGCAAGCACATTAGGGACCGTGTCTGCTGAGGTTGGGATTGCGCCCAGATCCTGGGATGTACTGGGGTAGGGTGGATGATAGGGAGCTCCCCTACTAAATCCCGTATAGGGTTCATCAAATGCAGGCATCTCAACGGACGTAGATGGGTTATATGAGACATATGGGTCATATGCACCAAGGGCAGTCATGTCAAGACCTATGATATCCTGGGCCATGTGAGTATTGGTAAAGGGAAGTGGTGCATCAGATGTGGTAGGAGCATTTGGGGTTACACCCAGATCCGGGAACAGACCATTGCCGCTGGGGTCCGGCCATCCAGAGTTGACAAGAGGAGGCGGAGCAGCAGATGCACTTGAGATTATATCTAGATCTGGGAATAAACCGAGATCTTCAAGATTAGAACCTATCACACTCGAGGTCATACTAGTATCATCGGGTGGAAGCAGAGCAGCAGGCATATTTGAGGGCATACCGACACTGGAGGAGTCAACCGGAGCAGCGGGCGCCTCTGTAGCCACTGGAGGCGGATCATCGTGGCGGACAGGCGGAATGTAACGAACCGCTGCCGCTGCCTCAGCCGAGGATGCCTCAGCCGGCGTGGCAAGGCGTAGAGCAGCGGTGGCTGTATTGGATTCCGGGGTCATACCGACGATAGCCTTGTTCTCGTCGATGGCTTCACGAGACCGATCAATATGCAAGGGGGCAACGAGTTCGGCGTATTGATCAATGCTCGGATAGCAGGGGACGCGAGCATAAAAATAATTCATCAGGTCCAATGTGTTTTGATGCTCGGCGGAACCATCCTCCATCTCCTCCGCTGCAGGTATGAGGACGTTTCCATTAATGACCGAGTGCCAGCGCATTTTGCCATCTCTCTGTACACGGGCCATGAGTAAGCGGCGGTCGTTGCGCTGCGGCTCCCGGACTTCGGGGCGGCGCGGGCCAGGATTGTTGTACTGGAAGATATATGACCCGTTGACTTTGAACATCCCTTTCCAGATTCCATCATAAAAAAGATCATCGGCCATTGCCATTTGATGGTACGTTGCGATCGCGCTCGGGGTGTTCATGTACGGGCCGTTTTCACATTCCACTGCTACCCGACTCATGAGGGAAGGGTTGAAGATGTTGTAGTTATCGGCCATGATGATACCACGACGGGGCGGTGCCATGACGGGAGCCTCGACCGCACCCTCATTATTATCAGAACCCATTAAAGGAGACAAGAAAGACGCAGAGTTCCTGTCAGGCTTGAACGAGTGTGAACCAGCTCCGGAAATGAGATCATGTGAAGAGGAACGCGAAGCGGCGTCATTGGAAGGGTTCTTCTTATAGACCACTAGCGCTCGCGAGGGGTTCTCTTCTTCTTCTTGGTCGGTGATATCCTCAATTAGTCGACCGCGCTTGAAACTGGGGGTAGGTGGATTTGAGTCACGGTCGCTAAACTTCCGAGCCTTTTGGGTCTTTGAAGACTCGGTTTTGCCAGCTTTATCGCGATCAGCTCGTCCTCTGGATGTTGGTGTTTCTGGAATCTCGTTGATGAGACGACGAGATGTGGGGGGGAACAGGCCCATCTTAGGACCCGATCGTGCAGTGGGCGGGTTAGGTATTGCCTGAGGTCGAGCCGTATTGTTAATTGTTCCTGAGTTGAATGAATTTGGACCCAGACGATGGCCATTGAAACGTCCGTCTTGGGGGCCGGCTGAAGGACCAACATTAAAGTTGAGAGCGTGCTGTGAAGGATTCACAAGACCTCTGCCTGATTGAATAGAGTGACTACTTCGTGAACTTCTCTGGCCTGCAAGGGCTTCCTGCTGTTCTCGCGGCAAATAGTCGCGAGCGTCACCGTAAATCTGGCTCACACGGCCAGGAATAGGTGGAGGAGGGATATACGAACGGAACAAACGTATGTATTCGCTCTCGGAAATCCCAGCTGGGGGTGGCCATTGAGGTACTGGTGCATAACCGTACGCGGTATTGGTTGTATAAGGTGCAGCTTGCAACCCAGGAGCAGGATGCGCCATCTCCTGCATCCCAAACGCGTTATTTGCAGTGGGAACCTCGAACATAGGAGACGGGTTCTGACTAATAGAATTTGCTATTTCCGAACAACGGGTGGTTAGGAAAGTGTAGAAAGTGACCGAGTGTTTGGGTTGGGCAAAGTGTCAGGTTGATAAGGAACATACCTGTAAGCCGAACTCGCGGTAGTCCCTCTTGATTAGAGGAGCTTGAAGGCTTGCGCTGAGTTGAGTTACTATTGGCAACTTGTAGTTACATAAATCAGAGATCTATCCAGTTGACGTCTTTATAGAATTGGAATATCTACCTCGATTTCCTTGGCCTTGGCTAGAGGCGCGGCTGTTATTGCCCCGTTTCTGAGGAGCCATGGTGCCTGGAGAAGAACGTCTCTGAGAGGATTCAGGTGGGATCTTTTCAGAGGGTCTGACAGAGCCTTGGAGGTCTCTTCAATGTCCTGCGCAGATGCCTAGGACTAAGATGAAGTTAAACAACACAAGTGAAGACAGCAAGAAAGCTAACTAATCAGTATGATCAAGAGGGGAAAAAGAGAAGTTTAATGAGTAAGCATTCAGTAGGCTGAGCTGACCGGATACGTAACGGGAGAAATTGTTGTGGGAGGAAGAAAAGGGCTTGGTGGGTAGTTCTCGCAAGGAATATGAGTTGAAATAAGAAGAAGAGAGAGGGGGAGAATCATCTAAACCTAGGTCAGATGTGCAGATGCCATTTAGAACAGTACAGTGACCGTCATGCCTATTATCAAGGAGTCTCGGGCTACACTGTATAATTCTGGCCAATGATTCTTTTACATCCTCAGAGGTCCGCCTGTTTCGCGGGGCGACAGCAAACTTCGAGATGATAAGATAGGATTTCAGCCAATGTAGCTTGACTATCAAGAGTTAATAAATAGCCTTGTTAGCTCAGAAACAGAAGACGGCAAGAACTACAGCACAATAGAGGTCGAGGATCTGCTTATCTCCTGCAAGAAACACATCTTAATGTAGTATTAACTCAGATGTACGCATCTCGTAGAGGAAGTTCCAAGAAGTGCATCCGGATTTTAAGTGATAGCACAAAGTGAGCCCCGCGGCATAAGTACCAAAGTGCTATATGTAAAGGGCGACTTGCAGGCCGGTGATGCAAATACATGCAACGAAAGAGAGAAACGTACCTATCATGCAAGCAACATATTTTGTGCAGACCGGAAGAGTCTTTTAATCTAACATATTTAGACTTGAGAAAAGCACCGACGACAAGATACCGTGAAATAAACACTGCATTATGCGTGTGCAGCTTGAATACATATAGGGCTTCATTGTAATCTGGTAATAAGTGACATTATCCAGGACCTTCCTGTGAACTCCGGAGTCACTTATACAAAGACATGCTCAATCCAACTGAGGACTTCTCAACGAAGTTTAGAATTTGTAAGCTTTGCGTCTAACATTTTGTCCTAACAGTACCATGTAGAAGCACGGTCCCTGTGTCAGCTGGGTGCTTTCACTGAGCCATAACTGACTAGAAATCTGTGCCCGCTTGGTTCAAATGTGAAAGTTCCAGAATAAACTTTTTATGGCAGAGGACAATGATTTGTAGCTCCATATGATATGTGACACGATATTGTAATTATTCTAATACCATTATCTCATAATCTGCTAACATAACCAGGTACAGCTAACCCATGGCCATTTAGATCCTGCATGCATAAGGCCAATAAAGCATGAGAGGATAGTCGGGGAGCTTTAACTATAAATGTAGAGTAATATTCAAATATGACATGAAGCTTAGGATTTGGGGGGATAGAGACTTCTGGAATAATGACAATAGAGGAAAAATGAGGTGACTGACAAAAGCATCTGCATCAATGAGTATGAACCGATTACAAGCCATTGGAATAGAAGACCTGAACAATCAGGTGGAATTTCCAATCTTAGGATATGCTTAGTAGTTCTATGGGGTTTGTGGGCCAGAGGTCGCTGGTGAAGAATGTTGATTGTGGTTTCTGCTTTCAGATAAGGGCAGTCACGAGACGATTGAGATTGTTGGAAAAGAGAGACTTCGGAGTTGGGTTTTCTATCGACCTGCCTGATCAGAAAACAAGCCTTCTCGTATCTTAAAGCTTGGTATGGTATAGCTCCGTAAACAACAAGATGTTAAGAGGACTACTCTGGTCTCCTCCTGTAATCTGAGATCTAGTGACATCTTTGTCTAAGTAGAGAAGCACGCTACTCCAAAAATAATACTACAGCCCACTTCTCACAACGGCATCCCAATTACATGTGGAAGCACAACGTTGCGTACAACCCATTCTTCGGTTTCGGGGAGGCAACTCCATTGCAGTACCATCCACGCATCCTGCAGGCCTGTGCCACAGGGGTGGAAAGCAATGGCCTCGATGTCGTGAGGATTGTCGGGCTGGGAAAGGACTGTAATCGGGTTTGTAGCGAGGACTCTGTGGTATGGAGTATGGCTAATTCGGCCGAAAGAGCCTGGGACCGGCGCAGTATACCAGGTTCTATCGGAGTAAGAGCTTGTGCGGATTTCGTGTTTTATACGGAGGAGGACGTTTAATGTACCGCCACTGGTGTATAGGCAACTGGGATCACCGTTGACTGCCACCTTGCGGACGAATTCCCAAGTATTGGATGTGAAGCGATATTGGTTGACACTATCCTCAGTAGGAACAATTGCCATCAACGAAGAGTCCTGGTAGATAGATGCAGGACCTGTAGCCCAGTCGGTGATTACACGTCCTTCACACCAACGATGTCGACGCTCGACCGAGTTGTTTCCTGTTACATATTGTGCGCAACGGTAATGTATCGCTCTCCGGTGTTTGTCAATAACCACGGTTTCGAGGGTAGTTCCATCGGAGCTTTTATCTATAGACAATTGACTTTGAAATAAAGGAGCTGTGTGGATAGCTGATTAGAGGTTACGTTAGTGATGTTACTTTAGAATATGACTGAGAGGCTGAAGTGTGGTGGGTAGACATCTGGTGCTAAGGATTACTTAAGCAAGATAACCTCTATTACTACATGTATATTAGAAAATGGAGGAAGAGATGGAAGATAAAATACCGGTGATAGGAGGTGTTGACCCGGAAGCAGCAGTTACGGTTGCTGAAAGCCGCCAGGCAAACACGCCATTGTCGACTGGGACAGTGTTATCGCGCGTGTAATGCTGTAGGGCACCGCCATCTTCAATAACGACGACCTCGAAATCCCCATGCTTTTGATCGGGATGATTCTTTGAACTATTCTGGATAATCGAGCCGCCAGATTCGGAGTTACTGGAGACGACCGCGCAGGCAGACCACTGACCCGTCATCTGGTCTCGATAGAAGTGCACAAGCTGGCGTTGAGCATTTCCATTGTAGCCGGCTATATTGATGACAGCTTCTAGGCTGCCATAGGAGGATTGACACAGACGATTCATAGTTAACTGTAGATGCGAGTGAGAGTTGGTGATGCTGCAGTAAGGGCTGACGGGATGTGTTTTGCGATGAGACAACTTTGTTTAGGAAGTACAGACTTTGTGCTGCGTGTAGGCGGAATAAAAACAGCAGCATGTTTAAAGTTGAAAGAAGGAAGGCTTGCCTTGCCTTGCATTATTTCTGATTCAAACTGGAGAAACAATAGGCAACTACTACTTGATAGTTACCTAACAAGAACTAAGAGATAGGAAGGAACGCAGGCATTTATTACTTAATCAGCGGCTATCACAAGACACGAAGAGAAATTATCAGAATAGAATAAACATAAGCCCTTATTACATTGATTTATGATATTAACAAATAACAAATGGTTTTTTACTTAAGCACTTGGTAGTTTTTAAATATCTCCAACCTACTTAGTAGGCAGAGTTGCTGGTTAATGTATCGCCTGTCTTTTATGCATAGCATAGGTACGGCCTCTTTCACACAAGGAACCGAAATGGATTCCAAGACAAAAAATTAACAGACATCATAACACGCATGTAATTAATGTTGTAGAGAGCAAAACAAAATTCAGGTCTCCCTGGGAATCGAACCCAGATTAGCGGAATCAGAATCCGCTGTGATAACCATTACACTAGGAAACCAGATGCATGATTGGTTCGTTTACGCTCTTGAAATATCAGCTATGCGATCATGTGAGTAGAATTGTAAAGTTCTAGTATACATATATGCACTCACAATTCATTGTAGATTAATCTGTAGACGCATTGATTATATTAGGAATTATGGCTTAGAGGGCGTCCCCGACTTGCGCCAAGTCCTCGATAGCTGCCAACCCGTACAGCGCGACATCGTTGGTCGAGATCCACGCTGCTTCATCCACAGGCGCCAGAACCTCACTTCCATTCAATCGCACACTTGTCCAGGGCGCTGTCGGTGCGAAACCATCCGTGCTTAGAAACTCGTTCCACGCCCTTTTGGCGAGCGTCGCATTTCCCAGCCTCTTCGCTGCGTAGGCCGTCAATCGCGAGTGTCCCTGGCGGAGGTTGAGACTCCCAAACGACTGTCCGTACCGTGCCTTCTGCTCGTCCCCGCCGGCGCCATAATAGTAGCAATAATCTAACCACGCCTTATCAAAGGCCTCTGGTAAGTCGTCGCCCAAGTATTGAGTGATCTGGGCGACAATCTCTGGCAATCCGAAGCTCGCGGAGAGATGCGATACCGCAACGTCGCCCTGATTATTCGGATCCGTTGCTGGTGGTCTGATCTCTCCGGTGTAAATATTATATAACCCCACACCTGTCACGAAGCCATTTTTCAACGACGCAATACCTTGCATTGTGGCATTTAGTTTGGACTTGGCCTCTTCCCAGCGCGGCCCTCGGCGTTCCCACTCGATAAGCCAGATAGCTGCGAGCCCAGAGAAATCGATGCCGAGATCGAGGTCAATGGCTG
Source organism: Xylaria curta (assembly GCA_022495235.1). NCBI lineage: Eukaryota > Fungi > Ascomycota > Sordariomycetes > Xylariales > Xylariaceae > Xylaria > Xylaria curta. The sequence continues at coordinate 139,122 of MU375957.1, forward strand.
TCGGATCTGGGACGTATGTACCATTGTCATCGCGGACCTTGCGTCGCGGATCAACTGTCAAGAATGTTTTATCCGCATCCATGAGGTCGTGCAGCAGCTCACCGATGCGCTCGTCGCCGCCAGATACGTAGTAGAAGATCTGCCTATAAATCGGCGTCGAAACCCTGATCTGCTTTGCGCTGTCGGACCAGTGCTGCACACCATGACGTGTTCCGAACCCACTGTACGGACCTAGGTGGTAGACATCAACCTCGCTAGTATGTCTGACATGGGCTTCGGCAAACCGGTAGACGTCCGCACGGCCTGTTCGGAGGAAGTAATTCCAGAAGAAGAGGTCCGGTGATAATTCTGAGTTGTCCCATGCGTATCCGCCAATGTCGTAGCGCCAGACATGACGGTCCGTGTCGTATGTGTGCATGAAGTCACCGTAATCCCAGAAGCCATACCATTTTCTCTGCTCTACCTGTCCCTGATAAAATTTATTAAGGAAGTCCAAATGCGTCTCGATAGTTTGCGCGGCTTGTGTTGCGGTATTGTTTGGTACATCCCAGTAAGTTCCAATTGCTTGAGTTTGCTTAATGTACTCAGGTTGAGGAACCAACACAGGCGGATTATTGACGAAACTTGTTAGTGACGCGAGTTCCTCCGACGATGGCGTGCTGTCAAATGGTCTAATGAATATCTCATTCGTTCTTCCGATGCCGTGAGGAGTGTTGTATCCGTCTTCATAATCCTCATACGTGATCTCCAGCGCATCCAGCTGTTTCGCGTACGTGTCCTCTCCAAGGCCGTCGTGAAAAGGGCGCAAGTCCATCGGTTCACCAGCTGGGCTATACAGCCATAACGTAATCTGGCCTGAGTCTGTAGCCGCGTTTGATATGTCGATGCTTGTCGGGTATCGCTTCCAAAAGTCGCGATGTCCGACGGCTAAACCGCCTGTTGTAGCACCTCCAAGATAAGCCAGGCCACCGGCGCGAGTTCCACCAGGAATCTTTACCCAGCTCTGCCCGGCTTTAGTCCGCTTCTTCAATGTAAATCCGTCGGGAGATAACTGCGTGAGTGTATAATCATTCCAAGCGGGAATCCACTGTAGTCGCGAGTTGACTGTTGTAGCCCACGTAGAAACGTCTGGTGTTTTCTGGCCTTCGAATTGAGCAGCGCGAACTGCTTGACCTGGATCTCTGCGCAATCCCGTAATTCCTTGTACGGCTTCACTCAGAAAGCCACCATCTACGCCTGCGATTCTGACATGACGATCGTATAACTCCTCACCAGCCAGAGGGATATCGAAGCGAAGCCCGATTCCGGTTATGAAGTCTTTGTCTGCTGCGCCGTCGAAAAGAAGTGTATGTACTGCCCTAATCGTGTCTGAGTTGGCGTATAAATAGAACCGCACTGTAAACGGAATCCAGGGATCATGCGCTGCCGACTTTTCAGTGCCGATACGATGGTCGCCCCGAACCGTGACTAGCGTTCGTACTGAATTATCCTCGTCTACCGTCGTTGTGTTGATTTTTGATTCCAGCTGGTAATAGTCAATTTCTCCATTTTCCGAACTGTCCCTAGCCTCTGTAACTCCCGATTGTGATCGTAGGATGAGTTTGCCGTTCTTGCCTACGACATTCCCGCTGGATGTGCTCAAAGAGCTGAGAAGCACATTCCCTGATCTTGGAAACGAAGCCGTAAGTTTCCCCGTATCGACCGTGATCTCATCTTCTGCGTTTTGCACTGTTATAGATCGCCTTTTGATCGCTCGGGAATTGTCCTGGGAGGCCGTGATTTTATACCCGTCGGATACCGAGTCGGAGCCGGGTATGGCATGACCTGTCCACTTGATAGAACCGTCGGCCCAGTACGACGTGACCCATGACTGAAGAGCCACATCCTCACCGCCGTCGGTTGAAGCCGAGAAAGTAACTTGATCCCCCAGATACTTGCCTTTCGGCCAAGGCAAGCCGAAGGTGGTACCGAGATTCAAGGCAGGCGTGCCTTCGAGCCACTTTACATTGACCGCATCAGACGAGCTATTGTCGCTTGATGTTGACAGAGCTCGGCCGGTGACATAAGGCAGGTAGAGCGCCGAATAAAGGATCACGTTGAGATGCATCCCGGATTCTCGTGATCATAAAATCGGTCCATCAGCCAAGTGATGCTGCAGAAAATGCGGGCGGGCCTGTACGTATTTAGATGTTTCCATTGCATCGCTCCGGATAAACAGCTTCATCTGGATTCAAACGTCATTGCTCTCAACCCCAATATCTAGATCATTATCCTCTCGGATTTCATTGTCCCGAGCTGGAGCTAGACGAAGGGGATTAGCACGTTTTCAATCACGCGTATACGCCATACCCTCGGTTGGTCCTCGAGTCCACAAATCGCGATGCAGTAAACTTGGCAACTATCACCGATACTCCCATGTCGACATTGATCGTAATTATACGCGCCGCGATATTTGCGGGGTTTACAGGGGCCGAATAGCATCTTGAAGCTTGGCTGTGATCACAGAGAGTGGAGTGTTGGAGATTTCTCCCCGAAAGCCGGGATTTCGGTGAACCGATGCTTGGGGTAGTGCTTGAATTGCTAAACTTCAAGCTCGAATTACGCCATATTAAACTGTGCTGATAATTACACCTGGTTTTTCTGGATTATCACCAATACGTGACGTGGAGATGTAGCCATTGTGTTAATACGCTCCTTGGAGATAATGCCATCTGGGATATTAAGTCGCAGTCACTGAATACGATGTTCATATTTTCATTCACGTGTACAAGTCCTTCTGCCAGTCGAGCTACTAATTCAAACGAAAATCGTTGTAAACGGCATGCAATAAAAAGCTCATTGGCCCATCATACTGCTTGAGAGTTTGATAGGAATAAGACTAAGAGGGTAGTGAGGAGATGTTTCCATAAAGATCACATGTGGCACCTATCGTGCTGCGACCTCAACCTGTCTCGGACATCGACACAGGAGTAGCTTAACCTTGGATAAAGTGCTCTTGTGCAGCAACGGTGCTGTGCCGATTCAGCCTACGGCAATCTCAATCCAACCTTAAGATAAATAATGCACCGATACTACACGAACTTTCCCAGAAACTCCTAGCGCTCCTTGCACCCTTCCACTCATAATTATTATGATGTCTTTCGATAGCTAAGCCACTCTCATTGCCATCTTCTAATCAAGACACCATTCGGCACCATCGGTATCATCGGAATCATAGCCACCATTGGGGTCGCCAAAGCCATTGGTACCATAGGAACTGCGGGTTGGAAGACGCAAAGCGGGGGTGGTGGTGGCGGTGCGACGACCACGACCGGCGTCGGATGCAATATAGTCGCTGGTATGAAAGGCTGAGTGAAGCACATTTTAATTGACTTTCGTTATTGTACTAGGTGTTTTTGGCGAGTGACTGCGCCTCGATGGGCAGATGAGAGGCGAAGGGGGCTATGGTCTATGATGAAGCCACTTGAGAGGAAGTATGCATGACAACCGTAGGGGTGTATTTTTGATGCAAGTGTACTTAAAGAAGGGGGGGGTATTGTTAGAGAGAGGGCAAGAGACAGTTCCATATAATACTGCAAGTTCTAGCTTGTGCCATGAACAAGAGACGATTCTGGTACTATCGACGTCGCCTCTTGTCCTCGGCGACTGAGTTTGCGTTCCTCTTGGTTGATCCAATCATCCGATATATAAGTCGACATGGCCGCATATGTGTTTCACATAGCCTGTACACACAAACGGTGAAAAGCGCATAAATGCGAGGGCATGTGATGGCTATCAGCCATTCACAGCTCATGCAACCCATGCAGTGCAACGAATTACTGGAGAGTAGGTAGATTTTCAGAGGATTGTTGTATTACCGTGAGATTGGAAGCGGAGGGCGGGACAGACACTCAACCCGAAATGTTCGTTTGCTTTGATAGCCGCCCTCGGTGCCATCCCACATGACGTTGTGACATCAAATAAGGAGTGGTAATACGTCTCCCAAGTTAAATAGGAAAACTGAGGTGTGACCTGGGCATTTGTTGCAAAGGGTCTTTGGCTTCCGGAGGTCTGTATGTAAGATTTCCCTCAAATGACATGGAATTTTGGCTATAAAATAGGCTACGCATGGTACCTAAATGTCTTTCACCTTGGGTTGCAGGTAGATAGGATAATTTTTACGTGAATTGATCTTGCAAAAGGGCCTCTAGTACAAACAGCTTTCGGGATATCCATATGTTTGTGTCACACGGTTGCAGCTGTTGGTGATCCACCAGCTGCCTAACGCGCCCTGGCAAGCCACCATGGCAGTTTTTGGTTTAGCAATATGAGGCGATCACTGGATTAGGTCAAATAGTAAACATATTCATCCCTAGATTCTTGGGTATAAATAAAAGGCGAAGCACGCGTGCCCGCGGGAAGGAAACTTAGGCCTTTAAGGACCTTCAGACCCGAAGAGAATCATTAGCAGAATAGAACATACTCCTGTTTCAAGCCCCTGAGCACAAGCCCTTGTCACAGTTTGGGGTTCAGCGGTAAACTCAGGCCAATGAAAGAGATCCTAGGTATAATCATTCACTTACTCACATCCCATGTGGCCAAAATCGATCCTAAAATTTATGGTTGGACCTGACTCTATGCAAGCCATGAAACGGGCATTTTCTTCACATTTTAGTATACGGTTCTTGATTCCTAATGTCGACACGATTATTGAAACAGTTATTATTGAAAGTCTCGAAGATTCTATCAGAAGTTTTTTTCTCGACAAAGTCACGATGTGTTGGTAGCGCAAATAAATAGTTTTTACATCTACCGTTTCAGTATTCGTAAAATTAGCTCATATACCTATTTACGAGATATAATTAGAAGTTGATAATGTCTCCTGGATGGTTATTTTGTCTTTTTCGGCTATTACATAACTCCGCACCTAGAGATCCTCGTCTGATTAGATACTAGCTATACTAGTAGGACCGGCTACTAAGGCAACACAGCCACCCAACCCATTTTTGCAAAATATTATGAGCCGATACAGTATCTTGTATTATAACTACCAGCAGCGAGTAATATCTAATAACGAAAACTCCATCCTATTGCCAGCAATACTGCGTATTTCTACTGTCTATCTAAGCACCACAGGTCTACTAACCGAATAGATGACTATAGTAAGATTTTCCGCTATTATCACATTCCCCTCCAGGTCTATCTAGTTAAGGGCGATTAGCATGTGTCACATTAGTATACTAATATGTCTTCATCTATATCCCGTCCGATGCACGACATAAATGATACATAGTCCTGTAGCCTACTGTGTCAATGGTTGAATTTGCTTAGATATTGCGACTGAAACTACATAGTAGCCATAGGTGTCTGTCTTAACATTGATAATAATATGATCATGCTATTATCTTATGCTGTATGTAATCTGGCAAATCTGGCTTCAGCTTAAGATAAGTGTGCCTGCAGTCTTAAAGTGAATGAATCTATTATACAGTGTCGAAAGCATGAAGAACCGCGGTCTCGAACCGCAGCTGGAGTTCTATTGTACAATTCCCTCATTCCAACCAACCCTAAGATAACTTATCCTAACGAACTATTTCCTTCCTGGAACTTACTGAACCTCTCCTCCGTGGCCTTGACTAAATTACGGGGCTGTCGATGAAAGGCGTGTACTGCTGCGGGCATGTAGTGTTAGAAGGTGGAACTACGCCTTGAAGGTACGCCTGAACATGTCCAAAATAACAGTTTGAGCCCCCCTGATCGACAACTGTATGCTGTATTCGAGAGACACAGCCTACGAGTAAGCTTAGATTCTTATTTAAGATGATTGTATGATTGAGACTCGATGAAAACTTACACCAACGGCTTCTTGCAATAGAAGTACAGATCCGGAAAATCGAGAAGACATATTGTGCGCCCTGCGAAAAGTAAGGTCGGTTAGTAACACACCGGATGGCGAGACAGTTTGATCGAAACGTACGATTTTAAGGCCGTTATGGGGTCGATGGTGTTACTCGTAAATAGGATTGGGAAGGATGTGGGCCTGTCTAGTCCGCTTATTGGGTCTGCATAAGAAGGAAACTGGTTAGATATTGCGTCCAAAACAAATATTCATTCACCTTTTCCGAAGATGAAGTTTCGAGAATAAGGAAAAAGAGGGTTGTTTACCTTGAACCACAAAGCTATCGGGCAACTGCGGTCGTAACGATCTGCACAAGATGGTTTCTACGAAGATGGGCCAGATATCACCGGTATACTTGCTCTTGGAAATGCTGTACTCGACGTAACTCTTAAATTCCTCAATGGTAGTAAGCTTGTTTCTTCGATACGAATCGACGCACCGGATAACGAGTCCAGCGTCGGATGTAAAATCTGTCCCGTCGAACAATCCCGCAAGAGCAGACACATTCCCACGCTCAACCTGGTGTAGGATGTCGGCCATGGCTGGGAAGGACGCCAGTGGAGTGTAGATAGTGTTAATAAAAAGCGCCTTTAGGTCTGAATAGGTGACCAGTGTCGGCAAGTCTGGACTTTGAACTCTGCTCAGCGGGACCGGATGATTCTGAAGGTGATAGATAATGTTATCCATTCTGGCCGTGATATTAGCGGGCGTAGGCCCCCAGAAGGAGCACTTTTCAGGACCTGCGGAATGGCAGAAGCTCGAGAATTTTTTCATGGCCTCGTCCATTTGATCGACGTTATCCCTCCAGTCGTTATCATAATATTGCTCGGCGTTCATAACACCATCGAGTATCATTCTCCCAACTCGGTCGGGATACATAGAAGCGAAAGTGGTGCCGGTGACAGTGCCGTAACTGATACCATAACACCACAATTTGGCGTCTGATGGTGACTGACCGACCGCCTCAGCCTCGGCTTCTATAAACGTGAGTAAATCATGGGCAACTGCCGGTGTAGTCACATAGTATCCATGAGGTGACTCGTGCTCTACGGCATTGTTACACCACTCTCCATAGATAGAGCTTGAATAGTACTGTTCCTCAAGCGATGTTGATGAAGTATTAGTAACGCCTGTCCTATGCAGTCGATTAAAGGCCACTCTCGCTTCTGAGTTCCCCGAGAAGCAGTCGAGACTCGGACCGCTGTTATTCACACCACGAGGATCAAAGGAGACGAAGTTGTATTGTTCTCCGAAGATTTGCCCTACGAGGGTCCGGTATGTAGATAGGAGATCGATGCCAGAGCCACCAGGACCGCCTAACGAAGTGTCAGTCCAGACGCATGGATTTGGGTAACTTTGCATGTATGATCTAATCTTACCTGGGAGGAGTACAATGCTTGGAGATTCGACGGTGGCATTCTTGCCAGCTAGTTTTAGGAAAGCGATTGAGGTCGTGCCAAGATTTCTATTTGAATAATCCAAAGGGACTTCCAGTCTAGAGCATGTGAAGTCATCGAAACATGGCGTCCAAGTGAGGTTGGATGATGGGTCAATCTAGATGGCTGGTCAGAAAGCTTGAAAAACTTAGGAATGATTTTGCCAACTCCAAGACTCACATTGTTAAATCCATAGACCATGCCCGGATCTGCTCTGCATCCCAAGCTTGTGAGAAGAATGAGAGCATTCACGAGTCGTTTCATTGTTATCCCCAGAAGATTTCTCGTTGCGCTTTCTGTTATGTTGCTTGCAGGGAAGTAATAGCATCCATCAAATGCAGCCGGCGATATCATGGAACTACTTATACCAAGTTGAATTTCCCAAGGAAGCCGTGTTTTTCTAATTCAAATAATGCTTACTTCGTATTGCTACGCTACACTCTCTCCTTAGCTCCACTTGTACGAACAAGCCAATATCCATTTTGACACGTCCTAGTTATGCTAGTCAGCTTCGATTGAAATTGTTCGATATATCTCTAAGCCTCCTTTCTTGCTCGTTCTTATTCAAATGTCTATCGCAAAGGATCTAAGTAGTGACTTTTATTAAACCCCTTACCATAGCATCAAAGATAGGCCAATCGGAATAAATCCTGATAGAGACTAGTACGCATGATGATAGATGTTGATTGGCCAGTTCGTACAGATGGGGCGCCAAGAAATAGTCCCGGATGTGTTCTTGCTGACATAAGAACAGACGAATAGACAATCCTCCTGAAATTCGATCAATGCCTGGTATAATTTGCTTCTCAAAACATTGCTGCATGTAACTGGTGGCTTATAGGTCTTAGTGGTCCCGGGATGGTCTACTACAAATCTTGGCCAGCTAACAGGAACGTGATGGACGAGATGAAGAACGAGAACGCTAAGACGGCTAATCAAGCTTGGAGAAGAAAGCCTCGCAAGTTCGCTCCAAAGTCAAGACTGGGCTGTAAGACTTGCAAGTGAGTCTTGGCTCCATCTATTACCACCTTGCCATCGAATGAGTTCAAGGACTTGTACACTAACATTCAACTTCGGTGCACATCTCAGGATAAGAAGAATAAAATGTGATCTATCTCAGCCTTCATGCATAAAATGCCAGTCCACAGGTCGCACTTGTGACGGCTACGGTGGAATGCCCTTCGCTTTGAAGGCCGGGTTTGAATCAAGTCAATATCACAACGAGAAAGCCAACGGAACAGGGAGCTGCGAAGATTACTACCCTTCCACAATGATTAGTGCGTATCAGCCAAGCCAATGGCACACGAAACACCAGGGCCTCAGTTTGCAAAATCTCGGTCCCTTGATGATCTTACCAGTGAATGGATCAGACCAGAAAGAGGCAATGTCCTTTTTCGAGTATATTTCGATCAAGAATCTGAATGAATACCACCCCAGCGAGTCATGGCGGAAAACTCTCATGTTCTTCTCCCAAACAGTGCCGGCAGTGCGGTATGCCGCCGTCGCTCTGGCCTTAGTCCACCGGAACTTCCTGGACCACGATTCCAGGAGCCGCGTGCACCGGACGCAATCCTTAAAAGACTGTCTACCGGATAATGCTCCCTTGCTTTACTATAATCGGGCCATTCAACTTCTTCTAAATCAGGAAATTGGTGACAGCACCGAAATCACAGCAATTACTCTTTTGGTTTGCTATCTCTTCACCTGCTTTGATCACCTGGCGGGCAACGACGTACAAGCAATTAAACACTTGCGCGGAGGCGTAGAGCTCTCGCACAACATCGACAAGGCTATACTAAACAACAATAATGCATATGATGATGCTAAATCCTCAGAGGCACGTACGCTTATCTGCCAGGTCACAAGACAGATCCGCCGTCTCGACATGCAGGCCGTCACATTTCTGGTCGACTGGACTCCCGCCGATATCCAAGAGACACTTATATCCCACCTTCTGCCCTCCGACAGTGCTTTTCGGTCTCTCGACCAAGCCGCCGACCACCTCTACATTCTCGTCGCTCGGGTAATGAGACTACGCAACATGGAGCAGGGAATATTCCCGACGAGTAAGATGCCGCCGTCACATTCGTCACTTAAGGATATTCTCCAGGGGCAGTTGGAAATGTGGTCGGCTCTATTCACAAACATGCTACAACAAGACAGCTCCCATAAGACATATTCTGAAGCTCACCCGCTCACAACGCTACTACGCCTACAATATACTACCACATGGACTTTACTCAATAGTTACGGACCTGGCGGAGAAATGGAATTTGACAACTTCTTGCCCCAGTTTCAGCAATGCGTTGCATTGGCGGGCGACATAGCGTCGGCGCATGAGCAGTATTCGGGGTCATTAAAGCCGACCTTTACGCCGGAAATTGGAATTGTTCCCGTACTTTACATAATTGGGGCGAAATGCCGGCATCCCGTAGTCCGACGCGAAGTCTTGAGTATCTTGCGACGGCAACCGATAAGGGAGGCGGTTTGGAATAGCATCACTGCGGCTAGGGTAGTCGAGCGGATAATCGAAATCGAAGAGAGTGGGTCTGAGGAGGGGGAAATGATACAGAGCATGGAACAAATTGCTGTGTGGAAGAGGGTCGAGGCTTTATCATGGATACAGATCGTCAAAGGACAGTTCGCTCCTAGGCTGGATATTAGGTATACGTTCTGCGCGCGAGAAGGAGTACATACCGAGTCCCTCATGCTATAACAGGCCGAAAGCCTCATCATGTTAAATAATCAACAATAGACAACAGGCCGTTGTACGGAATTGACTTGATCTGGACTTGCGTAGTTGTCCTGATAGACTCCAGAGCCCAATAAAAATGTCTTATTTTGAAGTTCACCAAATCTGTCAGGTCCTGCAGCAGCTCATTATCATCCTCGTCTTAGATAGCTACGTTAGCAGCCCCAGCATGAGTGGCGAAGCATGTTTCGACGCATCAAGACCACTCGCAAAATTTCAGCAAGAATAACGTATCACTGAGTAATACGAAAGGACCGATAATATTTCCTTCGGTAATAGGCGAAATATATGGGCCAGAGCCGTTACTTTCATCCAGAGAGTGACAATAATAGCGCCTACGAGAGAACCGTATGATAGAAATTATTAGTCCACTCTTATTGCGCAAGAAGCATAAAGAATCAATAGGAAAAAGAGAGAGTATGTATTGTTGACTACCTAGTGATGTTAATAGGGTTTAAAGGTTTCCGCCAAACATCTAGTCTCAGATCCTAGAACATCTAATCCTAGAACATCTAATCCTAGAACATCTAATCCTAGAACATCTAATCCTAGAGGCTTCCATAATAATTTTTCAACAATTGTACACAATATCTCTAATCCACTATTAGGATATGAAATTGATCGGCATTTTCTATGTCGTTCACAGTCTGGGCGGCTTCCACGATCTTCTTGTCACTACCTGGCTTTGATTGCTGTCAGAAACCAGGGCAATATCATCACGGGTACGAAATTCAGAATATCGTGTTTTACGTGTAACATATTCCAAGGCTTCATAAGAGAGAGCGTAATGTAACCTTAATAAAGCACTCTATATCTCATTCCTAACAATCAGCTCGGCAAATCTAGAGTGGCGACAAGTCAATAAGATAGGTATTTGGTGTCGTGCGGCGGGACCCAAATGTCTCTATTGATTATTTTTGCTCGTATACAGTGTGCTTCCCTTGTTCTGTAGGCGAGTAACAGCAATAAAACCAATCACGTACCGGCCTTCAAGTCTAACATGCCTAATTCTACTGCCGGCGGAACGTTGATAAAGGAAGGCCCTGGGGTGAGATAGGTTAGGCAAGATTAAAATAGCTTAGCAGTTGCTCTCATGTGCCCTTCTCTTCATCGGCAAATTTTGTTTCATCGTATTGGCGTAAATCTTTATGCCCACTATGAACAAGGTGGCCTTGGACAATCTATGATATATATCATGCTATGGGCTCGACGCGATTCCCGTCGTAAGCATGTTAGACTAAGTATTGGAATAAGACTGCCAGCTTGCAACAACTCTGGGTATGCTTCCGAGAGGTTAGTCTGGGGAACAAGCCTTGACCCGAGTGAGCCGTATCGTCATTTTCAGTGTTTGAGTCCCCGTGATATCTACTGGAAACCAATCAACTTGCGCATGCAACCAAACAACGAGACGAAGTGGCGTATCAGAAGCTCGAGAAGGGCCGTGACAGGTTGCCGAAACAATACTGGCCTACCTTAATGTCCTACCGGAGCCCCCCTGCCCCGCCTTATATGCGAAGATCACAGACTCTGACTACCATATTAATATCGGTGCTCCATGAGATTCGCTCCGGATTTAGATTTTCATATTAACCGCCGAGAGGCCAATACACGGTAGTTGATCCGCGTCCTTTTTTCGCCAATCAACGCCAAGCCCTATGACCGCATCCGCGATGGGTTTGGTTTTATCCGGGCGACACGCCTCCCTAGGACATGATATAGGACGGCCGCTCGGTCTCTACTAGTCTTCCGGTTGCTCTCGTTCGCTTCTCTTTCTCGTCACCTACTTCGCTTCTCCTGGCTGTTCTCCCACCTGCTAGTCGAGGACCAAAAGAACCCGTTTGACAGTAACCGACAGCACCACCAGTTGCGATGTTGTTCAAGACTCTTGTGCCCGCCTTGGCGGTGCAGCTCACTGCAGCACAAGAACTGATGCGCTTTGGGTGCTCACAGCTCGTCATCGACCAGATTGACCCCTTAGTCGAGCCTGGCAACTTACCGTCTGCGCACATGCATCAAGTTGTCGGTGGAAACTCGTTCAACGCAAGCATGACTCCGGCGAGCCACGACCCTCCGACGGTGTCCACCTGTACTAGTTGCACGTATAGCGAGGACTTCAGTAACTACTGGTAATCCTTACCCTGATCCTAATCCAAGTCACGACTCTAACGATAATAGGACGGCCAATCTTTACTTTAAGGCGCGCAATGGAACTTACAAGCGTGTTCCTCAGTTCGCCAATCTGGGTCTCGGCGTCCAGGCGGGTGTAACTGTCTATTACATCCGAGGATACCAGCCTAGTGCCAAGGTCACGGCATTTAAGCCTGTAGGTTCACGATATGTCTTCTACCGCGTATAAGATGAAGGGGCTAAGGATAGGCAACTAGGGCTTCCGTATGCTTGTCGGTGACAGTTTGAACCGCAAGCAAGCGACTATGCAGAAGCAACTCTGCTACCGCTGCGAAGCTAACATGCAGCAAAACCCCTTCGGCGGCGCGCCATGCACGGGGTCTGATACTCAGGCCTTCCCCAAGGAGCCCTGCGGCGGCGGCTGGCGTGTGTCAGTCCACTTCCCCAGCTGCTGGGACGGTAAGAACCTGGACTCGGTCGACCACAAGAGCCACGTCGCCTACCCCGCGTCTGGTACCTTCGAGTCTGGCGGTGCTTGCCCCTCGACGCACCCCGTCAAGATCCCCCAGATCATGTACGAGATCATGTTCGACACGCGCCAGTTCAACAACAAGGCTGAGTGGCCCGCGGACGGCTCTCTTCCCTGGTACTGGAGCATGGGCGACAACACTGGGTATGGACTTCATGGAGATTATCTCTTCGGCTGGCAAGGAGACGCTCTTCAGAAAGCCATGGATGGCAAATGCTCAGGTGATCGCTGTGCGCCGCTCAAGAGACAGACTGACGCACAGGCTATTGCTTGCACCAAGAGCCAGCAGTCCAGCGTCGACATTGGCGACAAGTGTAAGTTTCATCACTTATAACTCCTTTTTTGTGAACGGCGAGCATTAACATATTCTATCCAGGGCTTGATTCGCTCCCCGGCATGGAAGGCATGCCCATGTAAATGGGTCGTTGGATTTAATAAGATTCTTCAGAATAGTTTGACTCGGATTGTCTTCGATGGGCTAGGAAGTGTAGGCAAATCAGATTGAGAGGTTTTGTTTCTTTCGCTTCGGCGCACATAGATCCCTCGTTAGTTTCGGGCGTCAGAAGAGATACCTCGACCAGCCAACTAGACTCCTGAACGCCTAATGAACAATACGATACTCTCCCCAGTACCTTACTTCTTATTTTCTAAGAGACGAGTGAGAGGTCATATTAGTAAATGATATACTGTTGAAGAGGAAGGCGACAGAGATTGATGCTTGTTCTTCATGCCGTTACGCGATGCATTCAGTTGCCCACAAATAACAAAAGGGGGGCTTAGACTACATAACTAACCCAACTAAAGCCCGAACGCACGGACCATTCAACGATCCTGTGGAGCAAAATCATTCTCGTAAAGTGTCTTTGCATCAAAATTTTCTTTCTCAACACGAAGTTGCCAGCGAGTAAAAGTCGCGAAGATGCGCATTACAAAAAGGTTTCAATTGTCGTTCGTCGACAAACAGGTTTGTTGCCTTTCATTGATTTCTTGTACTACGTAGCACTAGCAGCATCCTTGAACCGGCCACTCCCAAACCTCCTACGAGTCTTCTTTTCGAAGGTCTTTATGCCTCGGCGCGTCTTGTGCTGGGGTCTCGAGAAGGCCTGGTGATTCGAGGCAACGGATGGTATTCGTACCGTCCGTTGACAAACGTTGCAAGACCAATGTATTATCGGACCATCATAGTCCACGCTCATCTGATGCTTTTTCTGCGTCCCTTTCATAACATGAGCGAGGCTCCTAGAGCTCCTACATTTTACTCGTATCGATGCCCCATTGCCCCCTCCCTGCTGTTTGCATTATCAGCTGCATGCAGGCTCGCATATATATCAGTCGATAATAATAATAACGCTTACCGCCTCACCTCCTGTCTCGTATGTGTTGTGCTCAGTCAGCCGTCAGCTCAAGCTGAAAAACACGTAACGGGTTGGGCGCATCAAAAACCTGCTAGGCACCCTATCTAACGGCCATGCTTCGGGAGCTAGATACCTACTTAGACAACGTGGTGACCCCCACAGCGTCTCCTTTCGCACGTGAACCTTCAACGACGTCACACCAACTTCATCAATGGCACCACCCGAATGTGGGTTTAAATGTTGGCAACCGTTCGCCTAACCCAGTATAATTGAGACACTCTGTAATACAAAAAGGTCGCAAGCTTGTAACGATGTCAATTTAATCATTTTCTGTTCACCACGGCAACTGGCATAGATGGTTTTTCTTTGGGCTTGAGCCCGTGTTCCCCTCATGCATAGATACCGTTCCGTCCGGCAAGCATTGTCTTTCAAGCGTCGTAGCAATCGCATAGCTTTCTCAACTTCAAGTCCCTGCCCTAAAATGTCGAAATCCAAGTTTTCCCATCTCCCATTAAGCACCCGGGGACCTATTGAATGTGCTGTCAATGGTACCGTATTGTTGAACACGCCGTACTTCAATCGCGGGTCTGCCCACACAGCGGAGGAAAGAGAGGAGTTTAATCTTACCGGCTTGTTACCTCAAAGTGTTCAGACGCTCGAACAGCAAGTCAAACGCGCTTATGAGCAATACTCGACGAGGCACGATGATCTTGCCAAGAATACGTTCTTGACTTCGTTGAAGGAGCAAAATGCGGTCTTATACTTCAGAGTGAGTATTGCTCATGTCGGTCACCATGACCAGTCTACATCCTCCCCCACGAGGTTTGCGTCCGACATTTATACATGGAGATGAGAAATAAAGAACGATATGATGGATATCACTAATACGTACTAGCTCTTGCAAGATCATCTCAAGGAGATGTTTGGCGTCGTCTACACACCAACGGAAGGCGATGCTATACAGAATTTCTCACGTCTTTTCAGAAGACCGGAGGGCTGTTTCCTGAACGTCGAAAACAAAGACAGAGTGTCTCATGACCTGGCTCAGTGGGGTAAACCTGAAGACATCGACTACATCGTCGTCTCGGGTAAGTAAACAAGAAACCCTTAGCATTCAAATCGTGGCGAAACTGCATTGGACTTGCTAATAGTTCTCAGATGGTGAAGAAATCCTCGGCATAGGTGATCAAGGCGTGGGAGGCATCCTGATCTCAGTAGCAAAGCTGGTGTTGACCACTCTCTGCGCCGGTGTTCATCCAAACCGCACTCTCCCAGTAGTGCTGGACTGTGGCACAGATAATGAGAAGTTGCTCGACGACGAGCTGTATCTCGGGCTTCGCCAGAAGAGAGTCCGCGGTGAGAAATACGATCAGTTCGTCGATGAGTTTGTTAAGTCTGCTAGAAAACTATTTCCTAAGGCTTACATTCACTTTGAGGATTTCGGATTGACGAATGGTATATTTATCCCTGTCGTACTGAGTGCAGCTTGAGACCTTATGGAGTTAACATTTTGATAGCACGTCGGATTCTTGAGCACTATAGACCCGAGATCCCCTGCTTTAACGACGATGTCCAAGGGACTGGATGTGTCACGCTTGCGGCTATCACGGCTGGACTCCATGTTAGCCAACAGAAGCTGAAAGACATCAAGGTGGTAGTTTTCGGAGCCGGTACCGCAGGTGTCGGTATTGCAGACCAAGTGCGCGATGCCATCGCCGCTGAGAAGGGGATAAGTAAAGACGAGGCGGCGAAGCAGATTTGGTGAGTGCTATCCGTCTTTCATCTAATATCGAGAGCCTTGCTTGCTATTATTCTATCACTAACAATACAATAGGTTAATCGACAAGCCAGGTCTCCTAACCACAGAATCAAAGCTAGATAGCGCGCAAAAGGTCTTCGCAAAAGACTCATCAGAGTGGTCCAACAAGGACCTCTCCCTCCTCTCCGTGATCAAAGAGGTGCATCCGAACGTTCTCATCGGCACCTCGACGGTACCAAAGTCCTTCACAGAAGAGATCATCAAGGAAATGGCCGCACACACCCCGAGACCCGTAATCCTCCCGCTCTCGAACCCAACCAGACTCCACGAGGCCGTGCCGGAAGACATCCTCAAGTGGACGGACGGCAAGGCCCTAGTGGCAACAGGCAGCCCCTTCGAGCCCGTCAAGGGCCCCTGGGGCGCCGACGGGAAAGAAGTCAGCATCGAGGTGGCCGAGTGCAACAATAGCGTCGTGTTCCCCGGCATCGGTCTCGGCGCCGTGCTCTGCCGCGCTAAGCTACTTACTGATAAAATGCTTGTCGCTGCCGTCCGCGGTGTCGCGGACCTAAGTCCTGCGCTGAAAGACGACACGGCGCCGCTGCTTCCTGGCGTTGAGGAGGTGCGGAAGGTTTCTGTCCGCGTCGCTCGCGAGGTCATCAAGACTGCTGTCGCAGAGGGCGTTGCTACGGAAGAGCATATCCCTGATAATGACGCCGACCTGGAGGAGTGGATCCGTGAGCAAATGTGGGAGCCTATCTATCGTCCTCTCAAGCGCGTCGATACCGAGGGCGCGAGTCGGCAGGCTAAGGCTGAGTTGAAGGTCGTTGGTAGTATTGAGGATATTGGGGATAAGAAGCAGAGGGTGGAGGAGTAGATTCCTCTCTATAGTCATCTATTCGGTTGGTAGACCTGTGGTGCTTAGATAGACGGTAGAAGTGCGCGGTATTGCTGGCGGTAGGATGGAGTTTTCGTCAGTAGATATTACTCGCTGCTGGTAGTCATAATACAAGATGCTGTATCGGCTTCTGATTTCACGGCATTGGTTATTCATTAAAAAGTGATTCAAATGTGCAACCTTTACGGTGCATTTGACCATTATCATATCGTATACTCCTATGATTTGGCTTCAAGATTGAGACCTCATACGTCAACTAAACTACAAGCGTTCTTATATAGTGGTTTTCGGTATGAAGACGTTTTCGAGGTGACTCTCTTTGGGTTTCTGTTGGCGACTTTAGGACAATCTCATCATCATAATGGGGTTAGGATACGTATCACAACACGCTCGTCTCGCACTGCATTAACTATCAATTTACAAGATCTCATATATGCACAGGTAGTGCAACCTGCCAAGTATATTCGCTACCCATTCAGAGAATTATATGACAACATCAACTCTTTCACATCAAAACATGACCAACGACTGCATATCATTATATTCCAGGCCCAGTTTCATACACATATAGAGCGGGAGCTAATCCAGTCCGACAAAGGTACTTGGGCCCATGCAACACCTGAACACCCTTAAAACAAGGACGATAACAATACCTTCGTAGTAAATCGATATTCGACTCTTCATTTCTTTACCTAAATCAGACCAGCACGAGCGGCCTCCCCGCCACCCTCTTGAACAAGGGCCTCGATCTTCTGCTTGCCCTTACCAAGAGCGCCATCACCCACACCCATCCGTCGGGCAACGTACCTCTGCGCAACAACGCCGACAGCGAGGCTTAGAGTCTCCTCTACCCACTCGGCGACCCATTCACGTGGGTCAACACCGCCGCCCTCGACAATCTCGCGGATCTCATCCGGAACATTTAGAGCTAGGGGAGCGGACTGTTCGCTCTCACTGGCCGGTGTCAGCGGAGTCGGCGCATCCAACCACCTGATCCATCTGAGCGGAATGCTTTGGCTGACTGTGCTGTAGATGATATCATGGACGGGGTCGAGGACATAGACCGCAAAAGAAATCTGCGTATCGGTACTCTCATCCGCAACGGCACTTGCCTCCTTCTCTGCCTCGTTGGCTGAGCTGCCGGCGAAAAGTGCGGAATCTGCCTCGGCTATGATGGCTTGGACGGCAAGGAAGAGATCGCTAGTCCGGACGGGATTGTCCTCGCTCAGGGGTTCCAGCGCACGCCTCTGGGCCTCGGTCACGCCACCGCTGGCAGCAAGGTATTCACTTGCGTAGCTCTCCGCGTTAGCACGGCATAGCTTGGTTCCCTCAACAAGGCCCTTGACGGAGCCGAGGTCGCGGGGTGAATCGACCTGCCGCCACCAGGGGCCGTCGCGCCAGCCGGCCGAGTTGGAGGAACCGCCGAAGAAGGCGGCGTCAGAGGAACGACGAGCGGTGTTCTCGTGCCCACGTTGAACAACGAGCAAATCACCACCCTCGACTTGGGACATAACGCGGCTGAACACGCCATATATGAGGGGGTCAAGAGAGGGGTAGCCAACGATGTCGTGGGTGATGTGAATGAGGAGACGTTCGTGGGATGAGATGGGCGGAGCAAGAGTGTGTAGGATATTAGCAAACGTCGGCATAGCACGGTGGCGGAGATCGTCACCTAGAGATATCGTGTGTTAGCATATCGTCATGACCTTGACGCAATTCCTCGACTAGCCTCGTGCACAGAGGGGGGTACTATGAGGGCAGGTATGTAGAGTAGCAGGGCAGAGCAAGCTTACCAAGGCCCTTGAGAGCTCCAACATTGCCCCTAACTTGCTCAGCCCATTTCTTGGCCTCCTCGTTCTGTTGAATCTCCTTGTACGCGGCCTCGGCTTGCTTCATGGCAGCGCTGGCTGTGGCCGTGGCAGTAGCAAAGATACCACCCCACCAGCCGCCTCCGCTCGCAGCAGCAGCAGCAGCAGGAGCTGTCTGTTCGACCGGACCCCTCTTCTCAGCATCCTGGAGGTCAGAACTGGTTGCGCTCGGCGTGAAGCTTGCGTGGAAAGAACGGGTGCTGTCGGCAGACTTCCGAGCTGCGGCAGCGGATCTGTCCTCAGAGATTCTGGCGGCGGCGGCGGCGGTATTGGCGGGTGGTGGGGTGGCTGCGTTTGTTCGTTTGACGCGAGGCGTGTGCGGTCGTGCGGGTTCCTCTTCGCCGAGCTCGTTCTCTAACTCGGCAAGGATGTCCTCCTTCTTCCCTTTGGGCTTGTCGCTTCGCGGTTTCGAGGCAGTGCCCTTGGTCTTGGTGGACTTCTTCACTGCATTATCGTCGCCAATCCCCTCGAAGAGCTCGCCAAGCTCGTCGTCAGTAGTGGCTTTCGAGCGCTTCGACGACATTGCGAACAGGTAGAGTGCAGACGCTTGGGGTTACAGTTGTAGTTGTGATACGGAAGCGGAGTTGAGAAGTCTTGGTCTGGTTGCTGAAGCCTTATACGCAATTATAGTTGCTATCAAATTGTACCAGTACCGCAACACGCAATTGAGCCTCCCGGGGCCTCTTGTGCTATACGTGCAGCTAGGCGTCAGCAAAAATAGCAGCGTGTTGGTGTAAATGACTACTCCCGATCACTACGAACAAAGGTCTCCGGCTGAACAGCAGCTGTCTTGTTGTAGATACAAGGAGCTTGGCCCAGGTAGGTGTTACAGGGGGGGTTCAGATTGACGCAAGAGCACCGTTAGATGGAGGTAACGTAGCGATCGTTGTATGGCCGCATGGGAGATCAAAAGAGACACTGACACAGACTTTGGGGATTCTAGAATATAGTGCGTGTTGATGTATTTGCCGTATCGAGACAAATCCAGTACCTAATGGAGAGTGTCCTGCCGAGAACTGTGTACTGAGCATGTAGGCAGCCGACTTGAATCGTGATACACTGACGTGATGCTTTACTTTACTCTACCTAGGTATTTGGGGTTATTTTTGGGCGTAACCTCCAGCAGTGAATACAGCGAATAATTACAGTGATTAACAGCGAGCACTTACATGTGCTGTAGATACAGCGCTGTAGGTACCTGTCTGACCCGTCTAGTCCCGTTCCGGAGCAGACAGGTACCATTGCGTGTTGTCTGATTGGCCAGGATCGCTACCAGGAAGACATTCTTGGCAAGGTCTAAGTAAGGTTGTGGCTAGGCTAGTTAAGTTCTCCTGTGGCTTGTGCACAGCTTGACCAAAAACGCAGAAACAGGCGACCCGACCCTGGACAAGACGCCGTGTCAGAGTAACAAGAGGAACCACGCAGCCCATCTACACTTTTAGAATTCTTTCGTCAGCCTTCTTGAAGAGGACAAATAGTCGTGGTTGGGCATGTGTTAATCCCGGATTTTCGAATCAGAAAGTTTGATCAAGATTTCTCGGCGCCGGACGTGTAAGTATTCCAAGGTTATTATTATTATCAAAATCTGTCCCGGCCAAGGAAGGCTGTTACACCTTTACACTCCAACACACACACACCACACACACACCACATAGCACACGGCATACAGCACACACGCAGTTGGCTCCCTTTTCACTCAGACGAGGTTGGCTGCCCGTGCTGTTATCAACTGTGCGTGCGGTTCGTATGTCAACAACAAACATCTCTCGATCTCTCGGGTTCGCCCTTGATGCTAGCACTAGACTCTAACCTTGACTCGGCATTTCAGATAACTCTGATTTCTCGTCTTTTGCGTTCAGTTGTTGTCCATCATAGTTTCGCCTGTAAGTCTTATTTACGTACCTCACCTATTCTAGCCTGCCTGGGCTCATAGTTTTCCTTACCTCCTTACTGCATTGCGTGACACGCACAATCCCCAGCGCGCTTCTACTAACAACAATAATTAATAGTCGCTGGGCTTGAATCAGCCTGTCTTGTTTTCTTCCACTGTCCTCTTTTGTTTTCTTCCTTTGGACATCATCATCGTCGTCTGTCGCGGGCTCTTCGGGTCTCAATTACACATTTCCTGCTTAGATTCCCCACTTACATAATCTCCGACCTGGAAATCTTCTTGCACCTTTACGGCACGACTAATAACTCATCAACGATCTGTTGAACAACACCATTCAACCGTAGCATCTGCAGCCCTCTGCGCTATGGATTCACCGGCCTCCGCAGCGCGCGGCCGAGGCCGTCTTTCTGCTCGGAAACGCCACACTCTTCCTACCGTCCCTTCTCACCCAAATTCCGCTGCTATGACGGCTGCTGAGCTTATCGACCAACTCCCATCATCCACACCAGCTGATAGCATTGCATCATCTTCCTTTGAAACCCCTAGTCCTACTGCTTCTAGAGGAACGCGTACTCGTGCTCGCGTTGCCGAGGGCGCTATGCCTTCATCTGATGATCTCGACAATAAGGGTGGTCGTTCACTTAGAAAGCGGGCCCGTGTGGATTACACGTTCGATCATGCCGATGAATACATGAGCGACAGCAGTAAAGCAACACCCTCTTCAACGCGAGCCTTGAAAAGGCGGCGCACTGAGGCTTCTTTCAACAACATAGATGACATCGAGGCAGAATTCAACGGCCCTCACATCAAGAGGCGCTCTTCCGAGCAACTGCCTCCACCATCATCAGCCTTTCGCAGACGCAACCAAGCACGGAAATCAACATTGGAACCTCAAACTCTAATCTCAGATCAGCAAATGGAGGATGTAGAGGTCCAAGACACGATTGAAGTAGGTGGTCACCACAGCGAGCAATCCGAGGAATCTACTCTCAGACGTACAAGCTCCAACACAAGCTCTGGCTTCTCAAATGAAGATTCGAAGCCATCTCACATGACAGCTTCATTTGATTCAATCCCAACCCCACGTACATTTCACTCGAACCCTACCCGCATAGGCTCAGACGATGATCACCATCAAACCGATATTGAATTGCGTGAGGCCGTTCGCATGTCACTGGCAAATGATTCAAAGGACATTGTCCACATATCTTCACGTCCCTCACATGAACATCTCACCCCATATATTGAGGGTGCTTTTTCCGAATGGCCGCCTGCGCATTCAGAAACCGAACCCGTTCCTGGATCACAGCCGCTCCAGCAGGATGCCGCCGAGGAAACGGCTGATGACCAGCTCGACGGCAATCAATTGGACAGTATAAAGGCAGATATCGCGCAGGAAGATACTCCTATGACTGATCCCCTTGTGCCCGAATCTACCCCGCTAGAAGGACCTATGGAGGAGACGCCGGCTCTGTCGCCTTTACCTACAGATACCAGAGCGAACTCTCCAGCAGCAGATGCTGAGATTCCATATATTCAGCCACCAAAGCCAATTTCTTTCAAAAAGACCAGAGATGCCTCGGAGTTTATTAACCTTTTTGAAAACCACAAATCCTTGTCACCTGAAGAATTATGGACAAGGCTAGAGGTTGTCAATCGTGCCTTGGTCGCCTGGCAGGACGAATACCATGAGTTACGGAAGATTACAGATGACGAAGATAACGCGGTGCGATATCGCCAGGAAGAGGCGGCGTTTGACCATCGCCTAAAAATGCTTACAAGCAAGGACCCCTTTGCAAACCCCATACGAAAAGATTTTATTGTTAAAGGCGTACGGGCCGAAAGACCCAACTCGGAGATCGCCTACGCCCGACATCAGGACAAATTAATGGCAACCAACTATGGTTTCGACTATGACGACAAGGATAGCAAGATCGGTTATCAAGATCCCTTGGAGCAAAAGACCGGCTCCGGGAAAGGTCGCCTCCGAGATCGACCTAAGCAGACTGCTAAAGCAGCTGAAGCCGACGATGGGGTCGTCGTTCACGGCAAGCGGGTCAGGAAGCCTCCAGTACTCTTCGATGGAAGTGAAGTCGCCAGCAGAGCCTCAACTCCCGTCCCTATGCAACGCCGGCGCCGGCGGGCTGGGCTTATTGCTGATGAAAACGGCGAGGCCAATCTTGCAGTGCCAACGCCCACAAATTCATTTACCGAACAAGCACCACCGAAGAAGAAAGGAAAGGGTGGCCGTCCTCGAAAACATCCTCTACCAGTCCCGATTCCAGAGCCTACTTCTGCACCAGCCGAAGAATTGCATCAGCAGCCCGACGAGGCCGGAGAAGAACAGCCTGTACGAAAACGTCGACGTAGAAGGACAGCTGCCCAAATCGCCGAGGACAACGCGGCCGCGGCGGCTGCTGCTGCTGCGAACGGTTTCGGTCAACAGGGCCTAACGAAGGCTGGACTACGTCGCACCGACTCACGGCTCTCTGAGGTTCCTACTGGCTCGTTCTATACGTCGTCTATGCAATCGGCTAATGCAGCAGATGAATCTCGTCCCCCGACTTCGTCGTCAACTGCCACACAATCTACTGTAGCTTCCAACTACCAGCTCAGAGAGAAGCGGCAGAAAAAGTTCTCTATAAACCCGGATGAAGAAATTCATGACGCACCGCCTAAGCGCAAGCGCGGTAGAAAACCCAAGAAAACCCAGGTCGAGGACTTCGCGGAGACAGCTGCTCCTGTACCCGTACCCTCTCCCCCATTAGTGCAACAGCCATCCCTCGAGCCACATCCAACGCCGAAACCGCCCACTAAGATTAAGCTGAAGAATTACACTGCACCCGTCTCAGCTCCTCCCACTATACCTGCTATAGCTCCGAATCCGTCCTCTGCGCCATCCTCTTCGAATTCGACACCTCCCCACAGCAGCAACGGTATCAACAATGGTGCCGTAAATGGTGCGGATCCGGCCGATATCAAAGACTACAACCAGATGACCAAATCTGAGAAGATGTCCCACTCTATGAAAGGTAAATAACATCAGTCTCACCCTCTCTATGTCAAACAATCACCATGCTAACAACCGCAATAGCACGATGGGCATCCGGGTCAATGTCACAAGCCGTCGCGAAACGTCGCGCAACCCTTGCAAACAAGAAGCAGGCCGTCAAGGCCGCCGAGCACGACCAACCGCTAGAGCCAACGTCAATTATGACACAGCCTTAAATGAAACGAAAATCGAGCTATCCTTGCGTCCCATAGTATATACCACCACTTTTTCCCAGATACCCCAAACGCTACGCCCTTCTACCGCCCATGCGTCTTCTCTACGGCTATAATCAGTTCAAATCTCTGGGACGATAAATACGAGTTGGATCATGTCAATATTATTGTACCTATACTGCCCTCCTCATCATGAGGGGTAGGGGAAAGAAGGCTCCTGGCAAAAAGCATAAGGCCATTGCCCTTCCCCTTTTTTCTGTTTTACTCTTTCTGTTACACGTTTTTCTTTGCCTTTGCATTCTCATCACTGCATGCAACAAGCGAGGGTCGGCAGCATATGATATCATTGTCATTGTCATCATCATCATCACATCATCACAGTATACGGATTTGATACCCCCGGTGCCCAAAAACGAACTTCAGCGAAGAAATTTGTGTCTTTTTTTTTAGAAGGGAAAGGAGCAAGGAACGGATGGACATGGAAAAAAGTCAAGGAATCGATTGTTTGGTTTTTTTTTTTTTTTCATGACTGAGATGGGGACGCTTTTGATGAGGATGTCATGTCTTTTTGTCTTGAATGTTATTTTTTCTGTTCCGGACAATACAACTTGGAACACCACACCGGGTTATTTCGAAACATGTCGGTCGGTCGAAGAATCGGTTCGTACCATAGCGTATCATGATAGTAACACTAATGCTGTATAAACACTTGGCCCTATGACAAAATTGTTCCCCTTTCTGCATAATGTGACATGGTTCAATCAACAATGCTGGAGAATCCCCGTAGAGTAAATGGCGACATATGGGATTCGATACCGTTTCGCAGGCGTTTGTTGCACGAATTCCGACTGAACGACACAACACAACACAGTACAACACAGCATAACACAGAGCACCACAAACACAGCCACATAGATAGTATGTTTTAGGGGGGCTTCACGCATCGGATATTTGAGACATGTTTTAGATTGTTCTGGCAATGCTGGATAATTAAGTCGTATCTTAATACGTGACTCAGTTGTTCACTTCTCGCCAGATGTTCCAAGCTCTAAGAATGTTCGGCATCGGCAGCGTTATCACATACATCAATCCTGGCCAAGCATTTGAGTTTTGGGAACTGAACCATTCATTTTGTTCAGGATGCTATGTTTTGGTATGTAGTCTCCTTTACGCCCCTAAGCCGAAATGCAAAGCAACCAGTCCGATTAGACATCCATCTTCTTTCATGTGAGATGGCTGGCCATATTGGTTTTTTTCGTCCCAAATCGTGACTCGTCGTCAACAGGTGAATTTGATCTGCTTGAAACGCTTTCATTTACATCACGACACCGGAGTTGCTGGCAATACGCTGTGATGTCTGTTAGTTATGTATTCGGATTGAATAGCAAAACTAAGTACTTACGGGCCATAACTCAGCAGCCTCCTTTCCAACGGGTCCAGTAATGGCAGAGCCCTTCATCTCACCCTTGGGGTTGACGATCTAGATACGAAAAGAGTCAGTATAGGGGTTCCTGCGAAATATTGACGGAAAGTGATTTTCAGCGGCAAACCGCTTCTCATCTAAGCAGTCAAGCCCTGTGAGAGACATGGTGACTCTAGTGATGTTGGCGAATAGGAAATTTCCCACTTACAACACCAGCGTTGTCCTCGAAGTACAGGAAAACACCGTCAGTTCGCTTCCAGGGTTTGGACTGGCGGACGATGACAGCGGGGTGGACCTTCTTGCGGAGCTCAGGCTTTCCCTTCTTGACGGTGGCCATAACCATGTCACCGACACCACCGGCAGGTAGTCTGTTAAGTCTAGCACCAATACCCTTGACTGAGATGATGTAGAGGTTACGGGCACCGCTGTTGTCGGCGCAGTTCATGATGGCACCGCTGCAAGTCCACGTTAGCAAGTAATCTTGATTTCTAGTTCCGCGAGCATTGAAACAGCAGTTTGCGAAGTGCGTTTCGACTCAGGATGGGCACTTACACAGGCAGACCGAGTGTCATCTTCAACTTGCCACTATAGAGATAAGAGTCAGCAATCACCAAGGACACATCTCTATTTTGCACCGATCTCGACGACTCCGGAAATAGAAGAGGTACTATCTGGCCGAGTTGGGTAGGTCGATGGCTGCTCAGCATTGGCCAGCTTTTGTGAACGAGTGCTCAAGAGTACATTGCCAACGAATGCCTCTCGCCGCAGCTGACAATACGATTGACAACAGTAAAACCAATACAACAACATTCCGAACTCTTCAGCTCATATGAATCCTCCACGGCTTGGACAAATTCAGATCGTGGTCGCTATGGTCGGGTGCCTCGTCACAGTCGTAGGGCGTGTACTCTCGAACACTCGTTTACAGCTCTCGCCAAGC
Source organism: Xylaria curta (assembly GCA_022495235.1). Taxonomy (NCBI): domain Eukaryota; kingdom Fungi; phylum Ascomycota; class Sordariomycetes; order Xylariales; family Xylariaceae; genus Xylaria; species Xylaria curta. The sequence goes on from MU375957.1 coordinate 165,200, forward strand.
AAGTTTTCGGGATATGGTGAGGATTAGGGAGTGGCAGGAACAATATCGTTACATACCCAGGGGCACCACGTCTATAGTAAAAATATTGTCAGTCGGCTGTCCAAATCAATCAAATGTGATTCCCCATATCCAGCAAAACCATTGTCTCGTAGCCGTGCCGACCCATCCGCCTCAAATTCGTTCATTCTTCCAGTGCAAAACTGGTGCAAGACAGCTTGTGCAAAGACTTGTGCAATCGCAAGTTTTCCTCCCTCTCGACTTCGCCTGGACCCCGCCATTTCTCCTCCTCTTGCGCAGGCTACGAGAGCTCCTCCAAATGATAATCGTCGGCTGGTAAACTAAACAGGCTCACTTACGATAGCTTGGCCATTGTGAAGGTTGATTAAGGGATATAATCGGGACGGAGTGGTGTTGCTGGCGGGAAATCTGCGAGTTGTCGATGTCACTGCAGCAAATTTCTAGGGTATCTCACACTTTGGAGACGAGCGTGAGTGTGTGCGAAATTCCGGGACCCATAATTTTGGTTAGCCGACTTGGTGGGCAGAATGGTGAAAGGAGTCACGTGGGCCCGATAAATGATAAGATAAGATAATTATCGACAATTATTGACCCTACCTGGTATCCATCGTCATAACTCTACTAGTACCTAGGTACCTACTTAATTTATGCTATCCTAGCAAAGTCCAACTTCAACTCATGCGCGCGAACATTTGGCTCAGCTTTTGCGAGGCATCATGTACAGAGCCTATTGACTCCTTTTCTCATTTGCCAACACAGCGATAAAAGATCCCCATTCAGGAGACCTAAAAAAACAAATCCGACGTGATATCAACCATAGGTAGACGAGCAATGCAATCGCGATGTGTTAGTCAATACATGACTCCACCAATCCCTCTTTGTGCCAGGTCCGGAACGCCTTTCGCTCTGACTAAGTATACATTTAAACGTCATAAAACCAATGACCCTCCGCTCGAAACATAGCTATGCCGTAGAGAAGTACACGCCGGAGATATACAATGAGTACCACATTTCCTATCCGGCGAGCTAGCTGCTACTTGTCGTGTCTTTGGCCTGCTCGGCAGACTCAGTCGACGAAGATGCTTCCGTCGTTTCTTCAGCTTTCACTGGCTTGTCGCTTTGCTTCTGATCCGCAGGGGTTTCGTCCATATCGACGTCTCCGTCCTTGTCTTTCGAAGGCCCTTGGGGTAACTCTGCGGCTTCGGCTTCGGGTTCCGTATTTTGTTTCTTCTCTGCCTCTTTCTCCGACTGTTTGAGGTCGTCCTCAACATCTTTCATAACCTCATCACCGTCTTTAGAAGCCTTATCTTGTTTTTCTGCAGAATCTTCAGGTGTTGCGGCTTTCTCGTTCTCAGTAGTGGTTTTAGCAGAGCTAGAAGCTTCCTGGATCTCTGCTATAGATTCTTCTTGCTCCGCGATGCCCGCGGCCTCAATCCCTTCATCTGATTTGTTTTCTTCAGCTTTAGCATCAACAGTTGATTCGCCGGCCTCGATTGCAGCATCTTGTGCAATGTCCTCCACGTCTTTCATGACAACCTCATCAGTTTCCTTAGACTTGATGACATTCTCAATTGTACCATTGGTAGGGGTTGCTATGCCGCTGTCGCCCTCCACATCTGAGTTGCGGTAATCTAGGAAAGGCCGCCGAGAGCTGCCATTCCGGTGCACACCATTCACCCTCTCTAATTCCTCATTGTCGCTCTCCTCGTATTCGTCATCTCGCTCTATCCGGTTCTCCCATTGGCGTTGTGTCACTCGCACATCTTTATTCTCATCTTCATCTATATCATCCAACTCAGCGTCGTCCTCATCTGTCATGGCGCCCAGCGACTGCCGTGGAACGTCCTGCATCTGAACAGACGGCACATGCGCCGTTCTACGCAGATTCTCAATAAGTTGGTTCTTGATCTTTTCAAGATACTCGGGACTATTTGCATTTTCCATGTTAGAAGCCCGAACGTCAAGTTCATAGTCAGGTCCATAATACTATGCAGGCATTAGTTTCTAAATTCCAAATTAAGGTAAAAACATAAGGTAGCTTACCTCGTAGTACTCGTTAAATGGGAGCGTGCGGTCCATGTGAGCATCTACTAGCAGGCCTGTTTCAAAAGCCCATGTACGTGCCACATTGCGCATAGTGTAGCCACCACCACCGACGACAAGGGTAGGTCGGTTGAAGCTCTTGACGAATTTAACACAGTTGGCATGACCCTCCATACTCAAGTTAAAGCAGCCAAGCCGATCACCAGATAAACTGTCGCCACCACATTGCAAGACAACCGCGTCAGGGTTGTAAAATTCCATGACGCTTGATATCACGGGCTCGAAGACGGATTTATAAGAGGAGTCGTCTATGCCATCTCGTAAAGGAAAGTTGACCGAGTAGTATTTCCCCGTACCGATGCCGACATCTCTTAGTTCGCCAGTACCCGGGAAGTACTCGCCGTATTTGTGGAATGAAACGGTCATGACTCTATCCGTAGTGTAAAATGCTTCTTCGACGCCGTCACCGTGGTGGACATCGATGTCAATATAGAGCACTCGTTTATTGAATCGCAATAGCTCAAGAATGCCGAGGACGATATCTGGCATGTTGTGAGTTCCCAAGCTACTCGCGGCCGAGTTGTTGACAATACATACCATTCACGTAGCAGAAGCCGCTAGCTTCGGATTTCTTCGCGTGATGAAGTCCTCCGGCCCAGTTCACGGCCATGTCGCACTTTTGTCGGTTCAATCTAGCAGCACCCTCCATACTGCCACCGGCACTAATCCCACAGAACTCAAACAAGCCGTCGAAAACAGGACAGTCATCGCCAACATTGAACTTAGTTTGTTCGCGCTGGAAGTTATCCATGTTTTCTGGGCTCACCTTCTGAAGAAAATCGATATATTCGTCAGTGTGGAATTGCGTCATCTCGAGACGCGTTGCAGGCTTGGCTCGCTAAAAAACCGAAAGACGATGGTGTTAGTAATCTACGCTATAGTTTCGGACAAGGGGCGATGGATGGTGAAATGGATAACAGAGAGTATGCACAATAAACGAAGGGTTTTGGTGATTTGAGTTGACGCACATATATCTCCATCTTCTTGTATACGCCGTAGTTCATAATCAAGCTATGCGCCAGCCGGATGCGGTGCGGCTTCATAGGATGGCCAGCAACATAGGCAAAGTTGCCGATGTCTGAATCGTAGAAGTATGCAACTTTCTTAGGAGACGATGATCCTAAGGCGATTCCATTGCCATTGGCAAGGTCCACTGGGGCGGCGTGGGACGCCATCGTGAATGCTTGAGTCTTTGATGTTGCTCGATGGAGGGAAGAGACGCGAAATGAAGCAACCGTCGAGGTGGCTATGATAGAGCACCGAGGCGATGGGTCCTAGTCTTATCGATAATGCATTATCCCATCTGCTGTGGACCCACGCTTGCCGAACCCAATACTCCCCTACATGCTCCCTTAGGTAACCCAACTACAACTGAGCAATTAATAAGTTACTTTTCTTAGGTATGTCTTGAAGTCTACAGCTCTGGGTAAGTATACTACAACGCTGCATTGATTAGGTAGTTAGAAGCGTCCAGACCTGCCTGCGTTGTGGACCTGCATTTTCACTTTGGCCAATACACAGAAAAACTATCAAGGGATACATACGTAAGATGTTATCTATTTAACTTTTATCAAACCCCTTCACAGGCTCCCTTATGCAGTGCTAGTTATCTACCGTAGTCCAAACCCGAGGTTCCCCAGCCTCATATGCCCCTCTTTATCCTGTAAGTTATAAATAGTAGTGCAGCTATGCAAGCAATCTGGTGCATGATGACGGACCTTAAGCAAAATCATATACCAACAACGGATCTATGAGCGAGTTCGTGAGTTTCTGATTTCTAATGTAGTCTAGCGGAGGATTTATAATAGAGGAACAACCATGTCCCTATGTGTAACCCCATTGTGACATCGACTGCTGAATCTGCAGTACGGAAGCATATAACCGGCCCGTAGCTAATAATAAAAAGGGCATATCAACAACAAAGTCCGTAATTATCGAACCCGTTTTCAGACTGCCTGAAATTCTGCTCTCCTATGTCCCTGTAGAATAGTTAATGTTAACGCTAGATTTTCTATTACTACGTATTATACGAGTACTCCGTAACAGAAACTCCGACCAAGGCCGGAGAAAGTGTAGATGCTAGCGAGGTGGGTCATTTGTGATCTTCCATCTTACAAATACGCTAATACCTTTCACTCAATATAGGAAAACTCCAAGTTCTATGTTTGTATATAAACTGTAAGGCCAGACTTAGTTAACCTTACAACCTTCATCCTCCAGCATCAAAATCATCACAACCATCAGTCCATCGAAAGTCTGGTATCACAATGGCGAACTCGAAAATCATCCTTTTTGATATCCCATCTAGGGCACCTAACCACCCATGGTCACTGAACACGTGGAAGAGTACGCATGTGCTCTCATGCTTCTAATGTGAACAGAATTACTGACTGATGTAGCTCGACTGGTCCTAAACTACAAAGGCCTGGACTATGAGACCGAATGGGCAAGTTCTACAGCGTTGTTCTTACACATAGTGTACCAATCTAATCGCTTTGCAGGTCGAATACCCAGAAATCAAGCCCAGACTTCAACCTCAGTGAGAAACCCCTCACTTCAATCTCTAAAGAGACTTCTCTACGAGATCACCATCTGCTTACAAGAGTAAACGCACCTCTAGTTTTCCGGATAAGGAAGAGTTCACCGTCCCGACGATAAAGCTACCGGACGGCACTTATATCATGGACTCACTGGTGATCGCGCATGAGCTCGAGAAGCAGCACCCGGAGCCATCTCTCCACATCAACGAAGATGAACGAAAGAGATACGTGGGCTTTCTGGGCAAAGCTTTCGAATCTCTACGGCCCGTGTACATCCTAGGGGTTCCGAACAAGCTGCTGAATCCGGTCAACCACGACTACTGGCACAAGACGCGTGAGCCGTACGTTGGCATGCCCCTGGAGAAGTTCGTGCGAGAGAACGAGGGTCCCCAGGTCTGGGAGGGCGCCGCGCCCCATCTTGCGAACATCACGGCGATGATGAAGGAGAACGACAAGGGCCCGTTCTTCCTAGGTGACACTATCAGCTACCTCGACTTCACTCACGCCAGTTTTCTCATTATGTTCCGTGCCCTTGGTGAGGACGTCTGGCAGCCGTTGCTAAAGGCTACAGGAGATCCCGAGCTACATCTAAAGTTCCTCGAGGCTTTGGCGCCTTGGACTGCGAGAGACGATTAGTATCAGTCGAGTGTCACAAGCCAGCCAAGATAAAGTGTGTGAATCTATGAATCATTATACATCCTTTCAATCAGCATAACACGTCTATCTTACTACATTATCTCCTCTTTCATATCCCTAAATGAACTTCTAAAAAAAAATATACACCTATTTATTTACACTTGACTCAAGTCCTGATATGAGGGGAGCTGAGGAGAAGTGAGGGGTTATTATTTCCTAATCCGGCAAGTGATGGCTTAGTCATGATTGATAGAGACTTATTCAATCATAAACTCTCTAACTATATGTATCGTCTTATACTGAACTGATCTCAATCAACAAAAAATTTATGATGACTGAAAGACAATTTGTAGTTAAGACAAGTAATTCCTGAATTATAATTCTCACTAGGTTCTCGGCAGCTATTAGCTAGATACCACTATCTACTTATCTCAACAGCGTCCATCTCAGGAGAAGAAATTCCTAGTAGAAGTCAATTGGTGCGGATAAAGCAGGCGGCTAAATCGTCCAGCCCACATGAGCTAGCAGCCGCGGAGAGGTTTAGTTCCTCGAATTCTCATTCAGCGTGACAAGTCCCCCACTCCATTGGAAATTAGAGACGCAGCTTAAACTAGTGGTTGATCGGTAGCTATTACGACATTCTTTTGCTGTCCCCCTGCCCCGCCATCGTGTAAGTCATAGCTTATCAGGCGAGCAAGTGATCGTTAAGAATCTGCTCCGAAGGCGCTGCGATGAGGAAAGAGAGAGGAAAAGAAAATGAGAAATTTTCTCAAGTACTTGTTGACTGGTGCTGATAAGGGTCAATAGTTTCCCTATAAAAGTGTGGTAGTTTGAAAACAGAGAACAATATCATCCTCAAGTTGTTTGTCTTCGCTTGTGTGAAACGTTCATCGTCATCGTCCTCGTTCTCGGTCTCTTGGCACCCGAATCGAAGAGAAGCCTGAGAACAATAAGGAAGAAAAAGCGAACCCAAGGCCGCTGTCTCTTCTGCGATCTCATACTCAAAGTCTTGTTGGGAATTATATCAAAATGGCAATTGATCCCAAAACAGCCAGCGTATGTACTAACCATCTCCTCTCCAACCCATCAACAAGAGCCCCCCTTCCCCTTTCCCTTTCAACCCCGCGAAAACCACATTCTAACAACAAGCCATCCAGAACCTCTCCTTCATCCTCAACAAGCCCCACGATGTATCCTTCGTCGACCGGCCCGCGCCAACCCTGCAAAGCCCGCACGACGTCCTCGTCGCCGTAAACTACACGGGCATCTGCGGCTCAGACGTGCACTACTGGCAGCACGGCGCGATCGGACACTATGTAGTCAAGGATCCTATGGTGCTAGGTCACGAGTCGGCCGGAACAGTCGTGGAAGTTGGATCCGCCGTGACGAGCCTGAAGGCAGGCGACCGCATCGCCTTGGAGCCCGGATACCCCTGCCGTCGATGTGCGCCCTGTCTGGGCGGCAAGTATAACCTCTGTCCCGAGATGAAGTTTGCTGCGACGCCGCCGTACGATGGCACGTTGACGGGCTTCTGGACTGCGCCTGCTGATTTCTGCTATAAGTTGCCCGATAACGTGTCGTTGCAGGAGGGCGCGCTAATCGAGCCGCTTGCTGTCGGCGTGCATATTGTTCGCCAGGCCGTCGTGACGCCGGGGCAGTCTGTTGTCGTTATGGGTGCGGGGCCCGTTGGTCTGCTCTGTGCGGCTGTCGCGCGGGCCTTTGGGGCCTCGATCGTTGTGTCTGTCGACATCGTCCAGTCTAAGCTTGACTTCGCCAAGTCATTCTGTTCTACGCACGCGTACGTCAGTCAGCGGATCTCGGCTGAAGAGAATGCCGCCAACATCAGGAAGCTCGCCGGTCTGCCGAACGGCGCCGACGTCGTAATCGATGCGAGCGGTGCCGAGCCAAGTATTCAGACGAGCCTGCACACGGTGCGCAACGGCGGCACTTATGTTCAGGGCGGGATGGGCAAGGATAATATCACATTTCCCATCATGGCCATGTGTTTGAAAGAGGTCACGGCTAAGGGCAGTTTCCGGTATGGCAGCGGAGATTACAAGCTCGCTGTCGAACTGGTCGCTAGCGGCAAGGTTGAGGTGAAGAAATTGATCAGTGAAGTCGTGGCGTTCAAGGATGCCGAGAAGGCTTTCAATAAAGTCAAAGAGGGTCAGGTTATTAAGATCCTAATTGGAGGTCCCAACGAGAAAGTGGCATAAATTGTTGAAATTGGTTCTGGTTGTTGTAGCGGCGACGTGGCGTTTCTTCTCAATGATACTGGGAGCTTGTATAATGGGTATGAGTGTAGCAATCGACACTCAGAATAGTATATATACGTCGTCATCACGGTCAGGGTGCAAATTTATAGCCCCTCATACATTATACGGATGATGACTTTGCCAACCAAAGCATGATTATACCTTGCCTTCGTAGTAATTCCAGCGAGGTCCAATTAGGTTTTTCCTGGCATGAATATCAACTAATTATGTCTGAGTAATTGACAATTTTTGTATCAATGAATGCTGACCCTGGCTGTCACCTGTACACCACCATAGCCGTACATGTCATATTCTAGCTATCCGAACAACAGTCCGCCGTATCTCATATCATACCCAGATATCTCGTCGTAACTTTTGTCCCCTCACTTGCACCACGAACGGGAATCTTAACCGTTTCTCCCGGCACAATATCCACAAGGTTATCCTCGAACCGAACAGCATCATCCTCAGACTCAACAGCAACACCCTTGACAGGCACTTCAGCGCTTAGCGCTACACTTTTACCATCCTTGCTCAGGTCCGCTTTCAGCTGCTTCGGCTTTTGAAGGTGTAGATACTTGAGGGGCTCGGGCCAGTTGACGTAGCGTGCGAGCTGTTTCTTGCCCATTTGCGTAGGTGTCACTCCATCCTTGGGGTCTTCGGAAGACGAGGCAAGTAGATATGCTGCGACAACCGTGCGTCCCTCATCACCCTTGTTCTTCACGGGCACATCCATCGCTATTACTTCAGTAGATTGGTTCTTAGGCAAAAGCAGTCCCTTATGAACAATCTGTGCGTACGTCTCCTCTCCAGTTTCAACGTCCCATGCACGAACGAGACAGTCGACTTCGAGATCGTCAAGGGTAAGATTGCTACCCCAGATCTCAATTTGTATTTGTGTCGTGCCGCCGATGCGCGAGTACTTATTATCTGGGTTAGGATGGTGGTGCTCGCGGCGAGTTATCCCGACACTCAGGGGCGCCATCTCGCGCTTCACCGTGTAATACGCGTGTTTCGGCCGCAAGTAGTAATCGCAGATAGCCCAGGATGTCACAGGCCAACAATCGTTGATTTGCCACACTAGAGCGCCAGCGCAGTATTCGCGGCCCGGCCCTTTCCACTGACGCTTCCATAATCTGTAGGCAGAGGCAAGACACTCGGCTTGCATTAGCTGGGTGCAGTAGACGAATTGTTCGAGCGGATCTGGTGCATATCGCATATTTTCGACAAGGTACAGCGCGATGCGGCGTTCGTGGCCGTCGGCCTTGTTGTGAAAGTCGATTGTCGACGACTGAGGGTACCGGTCCGGATCATCTTTACCTAACGGTAGGAACGCATCGATCGTCTTCACAGAGGGGAATGCCTCCATACCGAACTCGGACACAAACCGTCCTACTAGCTTATCGAAATTCTGATACTTCTCCTGCGTTCCGTGCCACACGTTCCACTGGTGAATATCACCCACTGTAGGATCGCGTGTATCGACGCCGCCCCATGGGCTGCCTGGGTGGTAGTACACCGATGGAGAATACTCCCGGCACGCGTCTGGAAGGATCTTCTCGTAGATATAGCGGGCTGGGAAGTCGGTCTTCAGCCAGCTTTCGGCATCCGTATTGCTCTGGTCCCATTCCAAGTTTACGCTTTCAGCGTATTGGTAGTCTTCATTATTTCCAGCCCAAATAACGATGCTTGGATGGTGTCTAAGCAGCTTGACGTTCTCCTCTGCCTCACGCTTTATCGAGGCTAGCAGCTCCGGCCACGCTGGGTAGTTGCCGCATCCGAACATGAAATCTTGCCACACTAAAATGCCTAGTTCGTCACATGCGTCGTAAAAGGCCTGTTCTTCGTAGATGCCGCCTCCCCATACGCGAATCATGAACTGATTGCCATCAGCCACTAGTTTCACCCAGTCATGATATCTCTCTTTGCTGATACGTGGAACGAAGTTGTCGGCGGGAATCCAGTCGCTGCCGCCACAAAAGAGGGGAATGCCATTAACTTCGAAGAAAAACGAAGTACCGGGTTGTCCTTTAAGTGGCCTCTGAATGAGTTCGGCTCTCCTCAAGCCAATCTTCTTTGTTATGCTGTCTATGTCTTTACCATCCTGAACCGCAGTTGCCTTCACAGCGTACAACGGCTGCTTGCCGTATCGGATGGGGTACCAGAGCTCGGGGTCGGATATCCTGAATGTGGCACTGGAGCCGCCTTCAATCTCTTGGCTGGCTACGAGCGAGTCGTTGAGTGAGATGTCTAGACGTAGTTTTGAGGCTTTGCCCTCAATGGGCGCATGAACGACGACGGTAGCCCCCTTAAGGGATTTATCAACGTCGATGTCACACCAAAGATCGCTGACCCGAGACTCGTAAATCTCGAGATTGACCGGTCGCCATGGCCCACATGAGAGAAGCGTCGGGCCCCAATCCCATCCCTATAATTAAAAGTGTTAGTCGACTGACCTGACATGTTATCGCCATTCTAAATTTCTTCACTGCAACTTACCCAATGGTATTGAGTTTTCCGAACTGCCAATCTCGAGCTGTCGCCATTCCAGCAACCCCACTTATGATCAGGGTACTTCTCAACGAGCTTCCAGCCCCTGAGATATGCACTATCGAATGTGATGACAAGCTCGTTCTCCTCGCCTGCCTTGGCTAGTACACCCGTGACATCCACACGTTCAGGCACAAACATGTTTTCCGTCTCTAGTATCGTATTGCCATTTAGCACGACAGTAGCAAAAGTATCAAGACCGTCGAATGCAATAACTGCTTTCGGTCCCGTAGTTTGAGGGGATGTGAACTTGGTCCGGTAGACCCAGACCTTCTCGCCGACCCATTGTACATCGAGCTCATTCTTGCCAATGTATGGATCCGGTATCAGCTTATGGGCGAGCAGGTCTATGTGCACATTCGTTGGAAACTGGGCAACAGGCAGATATGTATCGTCGCCTTTGTCGCCCTGTTTGAACTCCCATTGCTTGTCAATGGGGATGACAATGCGGGGATCCATGATGGCGGGGAGGTAGTTGATGATGAACTGACTTGGGGAAAAGGAATCAGAATGGCGGTTCAGTCAGTTGAATTTTATAGGCAAAAGCAAGACATAAAACTGTTACAGCAAGAGTGTCCTTTTATGCAGACGTTTTCTAGGCATCAGATATGAAAGCAACTACGAATATCACAACAAGAAAGCCTCAATGCCCTATTGGAAGCGGCCTGCCTCCCACCGAGATCAATCTCGCAAGTCACAGCTTCTGGGGCTCCAAAACGCCTCCACAGCGGAAACGATGCCATGCATACCTTAAAACCGGCATCTAATGTAAGGGTCCTAGCATAGGTTCAGCTCAACAAAAAGTGACACAACACTACGGTTAGCAACTCTCAAAGGAGGCGCTTGGCGGATAAAGATCTCCGTATTAGAGCAGTAAGAGAGAATTCATGAAGCTGGGGGAGTATGCAAAAATTCTATATCTTACCTCACGTATAACTTCTGCACTATTGAATATATGTGGTTGAATGATTATAATTTTGGTCTTTGTATCCGCGAAGCAGTACATATCCCAAAGGTTGACATGACATTATTGTTACGTTTTGACATCTTGGTAGCGTACCCAGTTTTAATGTCTAAATCGAACGAACTTGCGGAGTATCGTCCTCCGACGCCGTTTCGGGAATCCCGCAATTCAGATGCAGAGCCTCGAAAGCTCGAAAGGGCTGGTAGTCACCAGGCCATCCAAAACAAATTATTAGAAAACATACCTAGACTACGGTAGGCTCTATTTTGCGGACAAATAAGACGGAATTTACCATTCAGTAGTTCCTTAGCTATAACTGGCCACTTCAAACTCGACTTGGTCTTTGTAACCTACTACCTCGTCACTTATAAGCTAATAAATATAGTATTCCACCACGAAGAAACGAGACATGACTATCATCAAGGTATCTGGTAGGTAGGAAATTTCGTAATTAGTTATGTAAATGAGCCGTTCTTCTCTGCTCTTCTCTTCTCTGATCTGCTCTGTTCTTTCTATCGACATCTCGAACACCACCTTTAAGCGTCATGAGAAACGCCCATCTGAATAGGAAAAGGTTCGTAGTCTGCGCAACGCAATGCATGTCTCCATGTCCTGTCTCCCGAACGCCGAATAAACGAGTGCGCTGTATGGCTCTGGAAACAACCCAGATGCGGTTCGTAGTCGTAACAGGTATCTTAAAATGTCCGAAGGCGCCAATCCGTTTATTTCCAGCCAAAAAACATATCGGTTGTGGTTCCCCCCCAATCAAACCACATGTTAATCTGCCTGCCATATACTGTCCAACTCACTTTCGCAAGCCCCCCGGACCAGCTCTTTTCTGCCCACGTGCCATGATCCCCAGAAATTGCGATCTCGTTAGCAACAGTTGCCTCTACCACGCCCACGGTTGAGTGTGAAGACCTCCTCCCATTCACGCATTCCCCAGTTCGGATTGCGAGTCTTGCCTCTTCTCCTGCTTCGCACGCCAGTGCCTCCAAGACCGATCTCGTCCGCCGTCATCGAACTCTTAATACTAGCGCCGTCGCTAGCGCCAGCGTGCCACATGCCACCATCGCCGTATTGTATTCCGCTCATGGGATCGTCGGGGTCGATCTCTCCAAGCTCTATCTTGGTCAGGATCATGCGTGCTAGCCGTTGGAATACTTCATCCACCCCTTCGCCCGAAAACGCCGAGACTTCCATCGTGACTGGTACGTTAACACCACTGGCCCACCGTGAAGCCTCTTCTGGGGATACCTCGCGACCCTCAGGAGCTACTGTAGCCCGTAATTGGGCACCTAATCCTGCGCTTGCCGTGCTGGCTGGCGTGCCGTAAGGAAAATTCGAGCCTATGCTAGATGGTGTCGGTGGTGGTACACTCGTGTCGATAAGAGAGTCGTTGGCAAGGTCAAGTTTGTTGCCAGCGAGTAGGAGGGTCAAGTTCGGAGAAGCGAGGGCCCGCGCATCGTTTAGAAAAGGCTGTAGCCCGCGGAAGGAGTTGTGTGACGTGATGTCGTAGACTAAGATGGCGCCGGCCGCCCCGCGATAGTAGGATCGCGAAACAGAGCGGAATCGTTCTGTGCCTGCTGTATCCCATAACTATACTCAATCAGCCCCTCCACTGTGCTACAGAGCACTCGTCGCCGCAGATGGGGATGGAATACCTGCAACTTTATCCGTTTCCGCCGCGTTCCGGTGCCAACCTTTATGATCTTGCTCGCGAATTCAACCCCAATCGTCTGCGAAGAAAGAACACGCCATTCGCTCTTTACAAATCGGTGTAGTAAACAGGACCTAAGACGTCGGGTTCTCGTCAGTAACGTGTCCAACCGAGAATATTGAACACAACATCGTGATTGTTAGCTATCCACATCACCCCGGGCTGCTGTCAGAACGGTACAGCCTGAGACGCGGCATTCCGAGGCAGCCGGCGAGACGTGCTTGTAGTTGGAGATGTTGGAGAAAGAGACCTGACCTACTTTCCGGTGCCGCTGGGTCCCAGCAATATTATCTTCGCGAGATAATCGTACATGCTCCCTAGTTCCTAGTCTTGAGTCAACCATGACCCCCCACTACCGACTACCGGGGCTAGATCGGGTAGAGCTGGCGTACCTGGTCACCCGCCGTGCCCGTGCTCTCCTCGCTCGCAACGGAGGAGCGTCGGGGGCGAGTCATCTTGGCGGCTCTGCCTTTTTCGCTCGCAGGACTCGGTGGTAGGCGGTGTCGCAGAATCAGAATACGAAGTTGCACGGAGCAAGTGAGACAGGGATGGATGCACGCAGAGATTTGTAGTCGAATATGGGGTTGTAATTTATTTGTCAAAAATAAACTGCCATCAACGGGCCTGAAATGCGACTACGTAGTAAGGACTCGTCTCACGCGAGCTTATCATAAGTTGGTCCGGGGTCTGGGATTGTGCTATCAATGCATGCTGTTACCTACCTACCTCTACCGGATTATGATGATGTATGTAGGTAGTGTACCAACTGGGTCTGCATCAAGATTAGACGTTTAGTGGTCCGCTGTAACGGTGTATCAGCAGGTACATCAGGTACATCAGCAGGTACCGCGACCAGCTGTGAGACCTGACAGAGATGGGTGTCCAGGTGACAGGAGCTACTGTAAGGCCTGCTGCAATGCAATGCCGCGGTTCATGGCTCTCGGCTTGAGCTCCGTCCAATCGGCTATTTCCACTAAGATCAACTTCATGATTATAGCTGGTAATACCTACCTCTTATCATCTCGATTATTATATTGCTAGAACGCCTCTTAATCCGCCACTCGCCGTGTTTTTATTAAAAGTATTTCGGGCTCTTCAGAATGAAGATTGAAGGCAGAACGTTCGTAGTCTCGGGCGGGTACGCATGCTCCCCACTCCCAGATTACCACGTGAAGGGTCACTAAGACTTATTGTTTCCCCCAGAGCGTCAGGTCTAGGACAAGCTGCCGTAGAAGAAATCTGTCGGAACGGAGGTAATGTTGCCATTCTGGATCTAAACGAACAACTTGGAGCAGAAGTTGTCAAATTGCTACCCGAAGGCGCCGGCAAGTTCTTTGTATGCGATGTCTTGGAGACCGAGAGCATCGCTGCTGCAGTCGCGGGGGTCGTAGAATGGATCCAGAAGACAGGAAAGCCGATGGGCGGCATCATGCCAGCCGCAGGCGTCGGCAACCCTTCAACGGTACCAGGCTTTTGCTATCGCTACGCTCCTGTGACCAAATGCACAAACTAATTGATTACGCAGATATTAGATAGGAATGGCGATGCCTTTAGCTTGGATAGCTTTGACTTTGTGGTGAACATCAATCTACGTGGCACTGTGGATTTGGTGAGACAATGCCTCGTTCACCTAGCGAAGACCCAACCAGCCGGCGATGATCAAGAGCGCGGCATCGTCATCATGGTGGCATCTGTAGCCGCTTTTGATGGGCAGAAGGGACAGGTGGCCTACGCAGCAAGCAAAGGGGCAGTTGCCTCTATGACTCTGCCGTAAGTGAACCACCAGAGCCATTTTCTTTGCGTTCCGGCAACTTGTAGAGCCCCTTTTCACCAAGATCATGCCTAGCAGTTTCTGGATCCTCTGCACGTGCGTTTGAAAGAGTGGTAACTGACTCTGAGTGCTTAGTATGACAAGAGACTTGGCTCGGTATGGCATACGTTGCATGACTATTGCTCCAGGGATTTTTGAGTCTAGAATGACCGCTATGATGCCTAAAAAGCTGTTCGAAGGGCTAGCAACGGTAATGGAGTTTCCAAGGAGAGCGGGCAAACCTGCCGAATTTGCACAACTAGTCAGACAGATCATCGAAAATCCTATGCTTAACGGAACTGTTATTCGGTTGGACGGCGGGTTAAGGATGCCGAGCAAGATCTGAATTCCACACTATCATTTTGCTCAAATCGCCCGACTCCACCAAGTTCCTACCGTATCATGCAAACATAGTACCCTGCCTACGCCAGCTGTCAAACTGAAAGTCAAAATAGCCTCAATGAATTGGTTTTTCCCTCAAACATCTTTGAAAACGGGCAAACGATCCACGTGTCCAAGGCGCAGTCCCGTAGTCCTCAATCCCCTGACCGTCTGGAGCTCCAAAGAGCATGTCCTTGCTATCTCTAGCTTTTTTTAGCCAGATCGTCGAGTCTTTGACTCGTATGGCGTGCGCTGACGAAGGGGAGAACGCTCCCTATAGTTGTGGATAAAGTCGGGCCGTGGGGATCGCTCCCGAGCCTCATAAGGGCGATAGATCTCACGGGAAATAACGGGAAGAGGTCGGCCCCGTGGCTCAAGGTATGGTTCATATACTGAGCTAGCTACTCGAATCGATGTACCTACGGCTACTAAAACGCTCAGAGTCAGTTACCGCCGTTTTAGGTGTTATATATCGACACCGCCGCAGCCCAAAGATAGACAATGTGTCTTGTAAAGCCTGCCAAAAATAAGAGTACAAGGATCCTAGAATTACTTACAGCCTTGCAAAAAGGCCTGCGCGGCCAAAGGGTCGGCGAGAACGGCCGGGCTTGGCCCAGCACACCCAAAAACAGACTGAATGCGGTGAAGAAGAGCTGTTTGATCATGGTTGTACGTATTCCAGTTATACGCAGCTGTATTGGCGTCTGT
Organism: Xylaria curta; assembly: GCA_022495235.1. Classification (NCBI taxonomy): domain Eukaryota; kingdom Fungi; phylum Ascomycota; class Sordariomycetes; order Xylariales; family Xylariaceae; genus Xylaria; species Xylaria curta. The sequence goes on from MU375957.1 coordinate 180,885, forward strand.
AGGAGCTCTATTGGTATACTGGCCGTAGAAACCCGCATTACCGGCATTCGTAGTCGGCTCCCTCTTAACCTGAGACCGTCCTGGCCGATTACATGCACTGAAGCGGTCGGTTTTTCCAGTGCATTGAATTTTCGCCGCAGCTTTCTCCGACGGATCCTCACATGGCAGTTGACTGACATAGACGAGGGCCTTCTCGGCTACGGCTTGCTTAGCATCATAGGCATTCGGATAGGCATGGCCTCCATTAATAACCTTGTTGATTAGCTGAACAGAGCACTTAAATCCATTGGGGCCCGAGGTCTCGAGCCACTTAGGGTTGAAGTGGCGTAGTTGACACTGCGCACTGAGGCGCGCAGTTGCGACGGGTCTGTTTTGACCATTGGCTCCAACACCCACGGTCTGGCGACTCGATTGACCGTGGGAGTCGCCAATGACCGGCTTAGGGGCCGCTAAGGAAGATTCCTTAAGCTCTGCCTTAAGAGGTGGAGGCATCTTTGCCTTGGCCTCGGACGGGGTTATGACGCGGTCCATTTCCTGGCTTCCGGGGCAGGTAGGAGTGGCACGGAATGTAAGGAGAGACGGGTTAATCTGAGCAACGCCTGGTGCTGTGCAATGCCAATAAAGATCAGCGTGGAACCTTATAGAATATAGTGTGGGATTCGGGACAATCAAGTGATGGGATACGTACGGTAGTGCTGGGCTGTCAGCGGTCGTTGGATCATGCTGATGGGCGCAGCGATCGGGTTGCCTTGAGCTACTGTGGTTAAGCAAGACTGATCGTTTCCCTTTAGTAGCTGGAGAAATCGATCCTGCCCAGAACCCTTCTGAGGCATTGGGCCACGCAGAAGAGAGGGGGAGGGGCGAGTTATGGCTGAGGCACGTGGGATGATAGCAGGAATCGACGGAATTGTAGGAAGTATGGGTAGGGATTGAGTTGTTACTGCGATAGTATTCAACCTCTCAGAAACTGTTGCCTGAGGGTTATATGAAGGTGCCGATGTGGAGGAGGATCCTAGAATCAGACACAAACCACAGTGTCAGCACACACTTTTGAGCTGCATATAGCATGAGTGGCGAGGTAAAGGTAAACACAATGACTCAAGGGATAAGTTGCAAGGAACGTATACCTACCATCTCCTCCTCCACCGACTGAAACGTTTGAAGCTTCCATGGCGTCCATGGTTGCTGTTCTCCTCGAAATTTAGCTAGCAAATTCTTAGGTCAATCACAAGATAAAAACATGGGGTGAATCTGACACCAGTATGCAATTTGAGTCAGACAAGGCGTTGTGGTAAGAAGAATTTGGAGAGAGATGGTAGCATGCAGAATGCAGAATATAAGGACGTGGGTACTACCTGGTCCAAGAACAGTCAAGAACAGTCAGTGTAACGGTAATATTGATAATACAAACACACAGGCTTTGTTGTACCATTATCAGAAAAAGAGGAAAAGGAAGACCTACTGCTTTTAGGTCGAAGCAGGATCTTTGATGTCTCAGAGGTGAAGGAGTGTTGATGGGAAGACGTTGTTGTGATGGTGTTGCAGTTGCTGCAAGAGAGCACAGTGATGTGAAAGGATGAATGAAAGCAAAGCAGGGGGGAAAAGGAAGGCAGGCCCGCTTAAGTGTCTTGATGATGGACGCGCTTTCCATGCCTTTTTTTTTGCGTCAGTAACAGCAAGACGCGATGATTGTAATTTTGTGAATCCACCCGTGAATCTGTTCGCCTTGAACAAACATGATTTTTAGTAGATACTACCGGGGCAGGTAACCTTAGGTAGACATGGTGTATGTGTATGCACAGTTGAGACATGCAGAGAACAACTGAGCTAGTATTTCCTCACACTGAATTTAACCTTCCAGAAACTTCATTCACATAACCCTTTCATGCACTCTGGCCCTGTTGCACACAACACAGGACACAGGACACAGGAATATGCAATAGCCCGACGTATCCGAGGCACCTACCCGTATGCAGTCTGAGAGGTGCATGTACGCCGTGCTACACCATCAAAGGCCGAACAGGTACCTAGATTAGCTACCTAGGTAACTGGTAGCAGCCTTTTCAGTACCCATTGTCCTTGAACAACGTTTTCAATGCTTCCCCTTTTTGCCAACGAAGGATATTCTCAACATGCTGCTCATACCATCCCCGAAGAGTGTCGGCCACAACATATCCCATATGAGGTGTCAAGATAACTTCACTTCTTCCTGACTCGCCCCATTTGGTAGTTCGCCATTCGCTATCCTTAGGCAAAGGTTCAAGACCATAGACATCCAATCCAATGCCCCGAATCAGTCCCTTCTTCCCGGCTTCGAGCAGTTCGTTCTCATTTACGATAGGCCCTCGCGACGTATTCACGAATAGGGCTGATTTCTTCATCTTCTCCAGGTCGCTTGTTCCAATGAGACCCCTTGAACGCTCTGATAGAACCAGATGGATGCTGACTATATCCGCCGTACTGAATAGCTCATCTCGACTGACGACCCTGAATGTCTTGGCACCCGTCTCATCCTCTACTGGAAATCCAGCGGCCTTGGCTTTCTCGTCTGCCGCATCCTGTGTTAGATTTGCGCTCCAAGCGATTATTTTCATACCGAAAGCCAAGTGCATGATCCTAGACACGGTGACACCAAGTCTGCCTAGACCAACAGTGCCGAACGTCTTCCCTGATAAATCCAAAGCATCTTTCGTCTGCCATCCCCCAGACTTCATGATAGCATCATCTTGGGGGATGTTACGAGCGAGAGCCAAAATTAAGGCTACAGAGTGCTGTGTAGTGCTGTCGGGGCCAGACCCTTGAGGGGCATTTGAGTTAGCACCCGTGCCTGCAACAGGTATGCCGCGGGCTTGACAAGCCATGACGTCGATGGAAGCGTTGCGCGGCCCAGTTGTAAGAAGCAGCTTCAAGTTGGGAAGTCGATTGACGACTTGAAGACCATAAGTTAGCATCTTCCTTCCTTGACGAGATCTGTACGTAACGCATCTAGTATCCTTATTTAACTGGAGAAATTCGGCCAAAACATGACATCCGACATTACTCACGCTCTGCTGGAAATGGTGTTCGTTCTCTCATCGAGCCTAACACCATTAGATGTTGACTTCTTTTGAGGCGAAACGTAGCATGGACTTGCAGATGATATTAAATGGCTCCAGCCTGTTAACTAGGGTGTCCTTCTCATCCTGACGAGTTTCAGGATAGTTATACGGCGCAAGAGTATCAGTAAATGTTGTTACTTGAAATCCAGCCGACCGAAGCTGTTCGAAGGGATTTCTGGAGATTTCCTGATAATCGTCCAGGATTGCGATAGTAGGCAGCGACATGATTTGATGAATGAGAATTGGAACGGTCAGTTTGTACGAAAGGAAATCAAACTCAGAGGCCTTAAAGGAAGGGATTACATAAAGGCTCGGTAATGTGATTGTAGATGTTATCCTTGGGCTAATATTCGGCCATCTTAGGAGCCGAGACAATAGCCGACCGGCGATTACATCAACCTGTCTCCCGGGGTCGGGGCAGCCAGCTAGTCGCCAGTCACGTGCCTTGTCTAGAGCAGGAAATTGATCCAATCTACATTTGTAGCAGGACTATACACGGGTCCCGAATGAGATGGCATATATAAATAAGTTGAGACCAATAAGTATGGCGTGCTAAGTCGGTCCAGTCAGGGTCCGGTGCAGTTTTTAGCCTCTTCAAAACATGACCTTCTAATTATTTGATCCAATATGCTGAGTACTTTCTGTTCAGAATATGTGCAGGAAGTAAGAAGCATCTAACACACAGCATTCAGAAGAGCAACGAATCGCCGTGGAGGCCGGCCCGAACGCCCCTCGCCGGGTTTCTATACCGATTGACGATGATGTCATCAACGCCAAGCCAATGCACAGAAGATCAAACAATTGTACGGATTACAGACATACATGCGTGTCGGATTGCACTACATTTTTAGCACTCCTAGAGAGGAAGCGGAAGAGGTGAGTATATGGCGACCAGACACCCGGCCTCAAGCATTCATTACCATCGTTTTCAGTGCGACAAATTACTAGAACACATATAGATTTTGCCTAAATCAGTAACTAACTTTTTGTTGTCCAAGCCGAAGCTATGCAGCCATATTACCACAAAGTACAAAATAAAATAAAAATAATGTACGTGTCTAACGGCAACTTTTGTTTCCACCATAAGATCAAGCATCAGTTAGATGCATGGGGGACGTGCTCGTCACGAGCCTCCTGCTGGACCTCTTCGGCAGTCTTACATAACTCTTCATCCTCATCGTCCGTTACTCTAACCCAGCTTCCGCTCTTCTTTGCGTGCCTGACAAGCTCTATGTGGTTTGTGACGTTGATGCCGTCATGATCACATCCCATATGCGTACCCGGCGAGGTAACATTCACGTCGTTTTGTGCCTCTTTGCCGTAGAGACCCATGTGTAGTGTCTCTTTGTACCTGCAGGCTCGAGAGTTGTTCCCGTCTCTGCATACTCCTCCTCCAAATATGTGTTCATAGAGCGGGCGGTAGGTCGGTATTGAAATAGCCAGCATACTCATCACAATTTCGACGACGCTGATGATGAAGGCAGGTGTAGCGTCCCATGTTCCGTCACTCGTCCCGACTTTGATTGAATAGGGTAATCGTATAATGCTTGTAGCCCAAGCACTGTCATACGCAAAAGCGCCGTAGATTAGAACTTTGAACTGATGTTTGAAGCCTGGAAGATGTCACTCACGTAGTTCCGATGGCAAAGGTAACCAGTACAAGCCATTTCCTCTGCTTGCCAATGAACAGATTCCAAGCGAAAGGTACCACAAGTGCCACGACTAGAATGGTGGTCATGACGTTCATAATTCCAGTAACGAGATTTCGCAGACCAAAGTCGAGGCAAACCCCCTCAACATCTGTCCTCCAGACATACTCGATAGAGGTACATTGGAAGATGGCCATGACGGTACCCGACATGGCCCAACCTGCCACAATGATGCCCACTGCCCATACAATATACCGAAACTTTGGTATAGGGAAAGTTTTTAAGTACAGTGCCAAAACACTGAATTTAAGGAAGGCCATAGCAAGAACGTAGGCCGCTTCGCCAACAACGGCCAACTATCGGTTGTGTTAGCTGGTTGCTTATTATTCAGAACTCGTGTAATTAGAAAAATTCGAAATGTCGACGCCACGTACGCGAGTCCGAGGATGGCGTTGAGGATTCGAGGGCTCGACGTAGGTGGAAAGTGACTTACGATCTGAACCATACGGACATCTGTGACTACCACCGCGTGTCGTCCGATTCCGTACTTCGTGCCGACGGCCCATGAGACGTCTAGAACAGTGAAGAACACCCACGCAGCAGCCATAAGCCAGTCATCGGTTTCTAGACGGAGCCGACCGTGCAGTAACCGTCGAGAGAGCAAACGGAGACCTAGTATGATAACCGAGGCGATACCTGTAGAAACACAAGCTGCGATGAGCCCAGCAACCCGTGTCTCATCTCGATGCTCCAGCTGCCACTCCAGCTCCTGTTCCGATGGTTCGAAGCCCATTGTGACTTGAGTATATCGTGGTCGATCAGCATATAGTCCTCCTGCACAATCGGGGTCATTCAGTGTGGCTTTTCAGACCGCTTGTTGGCGACGGGCAGCTGCATATCTTGGCCCTGGCTTCAGGAGCGGTGGCAAATGTTTGTCTTCAGATTAGATGGGAAGTGTGAAGTGTCGATGAACAAGAGATGCCAACTCCTGATTTTTGCAATATACAAGTGGAGGTATGGTTGAAACACCCGGCTACGTGTTCCGAGCCTGGTAATGATTTCATGGGTACCAGCTTCTCAAGTAATTTTGTTGAGATGCATGCAAGTACCCGATGTCTGATGCCATGTGCCGGAATGCCGCGCCTCCCTCTTGATCGTCCGGCGGCGACCATCACATCCTTGAAAACCCGAAATATCAGGACCGGGATATCTTGAGACTCTTGTCCACCTATCTATCCTCTAGTGGTCAATATAGCCAACTGTTACGGGTATATCAATGGCTAACCAATCCGTACATTCGGGCCGTCAAGTCATTCGAGACAAACCCACCTCAGCCACGAGTTACTATCATTGGTGCAACGAAAGTTTCAACGCCGAAAAGCGAAACTGTTTGGATCAGTGTCTCAATTGTTGTTCGAAATCTTCCGCTAAGCATACACCATGGAGACGATTATGATTCATAAATGAACGGCGAGGTTTAATCGACTAGCAACAAAAGGAACGCGTAAAGAGTCGCGCTGACTCCTTATCGGCCAGCAATCTCACAAAGACCAGTCTGTCGGTATTTCGCATTCATATCTTTCCTCATATAGACCCCCCAAGTTTCACATCAGCTCCCATTTTTATTAAACTATTACCACTATCCCGCGGCAATTTTTGCGATTTAGAGTAAATACCCGAACCATCACAAACAGCAAATCCTTCCAACAAGCTGGTTGCAGCGATAGTGGTGAATATCAACTATTCTCGTATTGGCCGAGATTTCCCCTGATACACGAGAGATATCTATAGTACCTGAAAAAATCCTGCGCTTTACTAGTAATCTTCACCATATGGAAAGAGGTGTGATTTGACAGCTTCCTAAGCTAATCCTTCAGTCCAGTCTAGCCCATGAAGATATCCGAGCCCACCCGCGCAAAAACAATTTCTCAAAGCATCGTTAAACTCATAAAAGTACGTAGTAATTCTAAAAGACGATTGATGGCAAGTTAACGCAGCCAGAGATATGTTCCGAATACGGCAATACAACAAGTAAGTACCCTTCCAAGTACCCGTCCAGTTGTTGTTTCACTCATCCTCTCCGCGGCGAGTACAAAATACTGGATATACCTAGTATTAGCAACTTTATCAAGCGCGGCGCCGTCGTTGCCTCGTGGGAATGGCACGCCCTTTGGGACTTCCACGCCTAAGAAATCGCAGAGAGGTTTCCATCCATCGCCTATGGTATATTCCAATCGGCGCTCAGGTGGAACAAGTTTTCGAATCTCACGGAAGTATTCTTCGTAAACCTGTCTGCCTCGAGCTTCGTCTATCTCCTCCCTCGACTTAGCATCAAAGAATCCAAAGAGCATCTTCCTCATGCATTGCACTGGACGGACCCCCAAGAACGTAGAGGTGACGAATCCAACTATGGAAGATCTGGGCTGTCCGAAGATCCTATCGATGACGTTCCTTGTGAAGCTTCGCCACCAGGAGTCAAAATCCCGCTGCACAATGACAACTTTGGCATCTGGGTATGCTTCGATCAGCTGGGGAACGAAGGGCGAGGCGATATCTGTCACGACGTCCCACTCTGACCCCCAGAGCTCGTCCCAGTCCTCTCTCTTGAAAGGAGGTCGTGGGGTTGCATCAGGCACGGATGGCCAGGTTGCCTCGGAGGCCATCTCCATCATGTTCCATTTCGTCTCCATTGTACTTAATAAAAGAGCATGGTTGACTTTGAAACCAAGTATAGTATAAGCTTCCGCCATTGACTTAGTCGCCACTAGCCACTGGGAGTTAGTAAATATTCTTCCGGCCGGTCTTGGTATACAATTTCAAATTTGCTCAGTTAAACTTGAGTTAAAGTTGTATTTATTAAATCCGCATCGAATTGTTTGTCCTATGATCCCCTATGTAAATGGTAAGAATTATACTCACTTCGAAATAAGCTGGCATGGATTATCTTGAGGCCATCGCCTGAAGAAGGTGCCGACTCCGCCATAATGTTGTCTCGGAGTTACGGATGGCGTGATCGCCAAGAAATATGTTGCAATCGTTTGGAGGACGAATGAGAGAAAAACAAACAATTAGCCGCGGGTCTTTGATGGTTATAGCTATTGAAAACTCAGCTGACTACTAGCAGTAAATAAAGCAAGAGTGTAATGGAGGGGGAAAAGGAAGAAAGGTACTATTTCACAGCTGACGGAAATAACTAAATAGAAATGGTCACGCTCGGGACACGACAATATGGGCATGGTCCCTTGCTTGCATGTAACAAACATCTCTCTCTTGGCAAACTTCCTCTAACGTAAGATAACTCTCGTTACTAATCTCGGTTCCCACCTTCCCCCTCCTTCCATCTCAACACTAGCTATGAATATATGAAATTGGTTATAGGTGAAGTATCTTGGATTCTGAGCTTGAGACGATTCTTTCAACACTAGAAACCCTGAAGTACACGATATAGTAGTAACTTGATACTATTGTGAAGGAAGTATTGTTTGCCTGGCCGCTTGCATGTGCGTTTCGTATATAGTCTACGTGTACAACCACAAACTTTGCTAGGGTTGATCAAAGTGGACTGTGTTGCAATGTTTACTACCTCTCACACACTGAAATACTCTAATATCATACTTTCGTACACCAGTTTAAAATCTTTAATATCCTAAGCAGGTAGACTCCGAAGGCTACAATAGCCAGATCATTGCACGGTTCTTGTGTTTGTTGGTACAATCTGTGGTACGCCAAGCCACCTAGAATTGTCATTTACACGCGACCGTAATCTGTAGGCGGGATCAAGATCCGGCATGAAAGATTCTGGGACCAAACATACGGTAGCACTATGCGATGGACATTCAGCCCACAGACTTCGAAGGTAATTAAAAAAGTTGTTATCAACTTCATTTCATGTAACAGGTTGGTGAGTTTGAGGCTGCCGGCAGTTAGGCGTACCTAGTTGGCTTTTCTGGGGAACCTTAAGCTTTGGGGTACCCGTGGCCCGGCACGTGGGTCGGGTACAGAGGTTATACCCCACATTTAGGTACCTGTATCAAACATCGAACTGCCAACACCATGCTATCTTTTGCAGCTCAAAATATCTTTACAACTAACTTACCTACTTCTATGCTGTTATCTCGGTGCCCAATCCTTACAATAAAGCCAACCCTAAAATCAAATTCAGTCACCAAATCACGGTAAAATCTAACTTCATTACTGTCATCGGTCATTTCGCCTGAACGGCTTTTATCGAATCTAAAATATCTTATTTGCGCCGGCGCAAAGCGCTACGACTTGTTAGACTCGGCGCGAACACCACGAAGCACCGCCGGTGGTCAACCTGATCTCCTCTAAGTACGGGCCTCTTTCTGCGCGTATGGGTAAATGAATGGCTTCAGCGACGGCTTCCCAGTATCTGGGTAACCGTAAAAGCGACCGAGTAGGTGGCGATAGCACCCGAAACAAAGACTTCCAAATGCCCAAGCCCCAGCCGCCACCCTCACCACCGGTGACCGAGACAGAAACCGACACCGATCTTGAATCTCCCTTGTCAGCTTTGCCGCCGTCTATGAGTTCCGCCCAAAAGTCGAGCCAAACGAATGCGCATGCGGGCCCAATTGCGAGGGAGAGCAATCTACCAAGCTCGGCGCAAGACGAGCCGACGCTGCGTCTGGATACCAATATGGAAACAATCGGAGATGCGAATGCCAGCACCGTGACCAATAGCAATACTCAATCGCCGATAATATCTCCCGTTACATCCCCACCATACTGGAGGGCGCGCAATAGTCAGGACCACCAATCAGGCCATGGTCGGACGGTCTCGAGTGCCTCGGCCGAATCATTGATCCCCTCAGGCCTTGGCATAACATTGCGGGACAATGAAAACAGTAGCATCGACGATCGAGGAAGTGCATGCTGGGCGAGAAGCGTCGAGGTGGTTGATTACGTCATTGTTAACGGCAGCGCCACGAATATTGGCGCTTTTGTTGTGTGGAACATACGGGTTGAAATGCTGAGCGTAAGTAATTTGTCACGTACTATGGGCCTAGTTTCTATAACGAATCCGAGACTGACGTTTCTGGGGTGGTCAGGGGAGCACTATGTATATTCGAAAGCGATATTCCGAATTCGACGATTTGCGATGGCGGCTTATGAGGACGTTTCCCGGGTTTGAGGCAGCTGTGCCCGAACTGCCGCCAAAAAGCTTAATTTCAAAGTTCAGGCCTAAGTTCTTGGAGAAAAGGAGGGCTGGTCTCCAATACTTTCTGCAGTGCGTTCCCCGACCTTCTGCTCCGACATTATCCAAAACCGGTACCTAGAAGAAATGTTGAAGACTGACAATCGAACAACAGCTGTATAATGTTAAATCCGGAGTTCTCAGGTTCTCCTATACTCAAAGAGTTCCTCTTTTCGTGACGAAATGAAATATTGGGCTATCACAACTTTGTATATTTTCCACGAGGTGGTTAATCCGACAGAAGATTTTTTTTTTTTTTTTTTTCTTCTGGATGACCGCAGGAGTTCAACCGGAAACTGGACAAAACCACGATCTATATATACGACTACTTACGACGATAATGCTAATCTTGTATGACCACATAACCCTTGATAAACTTTAAATGAGTGCCCAGAATATTAAAATGGCACTTCCCAACCAAATAACCTTGAATACTGGAATTGACACAACAAACGAGACCAGCTATTCGCGACACATCTAATAGGAACCTCGTGCCCGATTGACGTCATTTGGGCGATGATAATCGAAATGCCAGTTGTAAAATTCTATAGTGATATATGAGGACGAGCAGGAAAATGACCACGCTTCTTCATGAAACGCCCGAATGATACAGCCCCGATTCCCAGTATAATCACCAGCTCTAGGGAGACCTTGAATCCCGGATGGATGAACAATGCCGATTGATGTACCCGTCGGCTTTTAGCCGCATTTCCCACATTTTATTCCCTATTTTTCGCAGATATCCCCCCGCCATTACCAAGCTTAGCATGCAAGCTTCACAACCCCAGAAATCCTTCGCTCCGCCAAGCCTAACAATCGCTTACTTCGAGTTGACCATACTCAAGTAGCAGTTCCAGCCAATGGAGACGACATTGACGGCCAGCACACGATGATGGAGAGGCACGAACTTGAAGTTAACCATCTGTACGAAGGGCCAGACCATCCAGTTAGTTGAGAGGGCGGGCCAGTAGCTCTTCTCGAGCTTGTCTTTTGGCGATGACCCCTCCAGCACGGCCATACTTGATAGGAAGACGCCAATGAATGTTGGCGCGAAGAGCAGCTGGTCGCATGCTACGCGAGCTAAGATCTCGGCATTCTTGTTCTGCAAAACCACCCGCTTCGACAGGATCTTGAACCAAGTTGTCGCTGCGGGACCAAAGACAGCTAGGCATGTGTGTCAGTAATATGGATCTTTTTCAAGCAGGTAAGATGATGAGGAAAGCCCGATGGAACTAGGATATTGATTGGTAATATTGAAAAGGTGAAACCTACCACCGCCGTAGGCGAACATGCGTGCTGTACGAGCATACTCGTGCTTCTGGAGACCCTTCTTCTCGACGACTTGTTGCGCAGTGATATCACCGACAGCAAAGAGTACCGCCGTCGTGATGCTCTGCGTCAGCAGCGGACGAGCTGTGAGCTTACGTTGGTACCTATAAATGATCAGTACATATGTTCTCTAAAATCTTACTTTTTGATCATGTTTTCATTCGGCCCTCGCTATATGCCTCATCTTATTATATGAGATGAGGCTGAGACCCATGTATTAGGTGCCAACAGCAGGTCTCAAGCTCATTTGATGACGACAGAATAGTAATCAAGTGCAGGAGACGCAGACACTTACCAGCGAAGCATGGTTAAACCCGGACTGACGTTAAAATATTAGGTTTGGTGATCGTAATCAGGGTCCGAAGATTAAGTTTGCGAGGGTTGTCTCTCCGTCGAGTTAGAAGAGGACCCCTAAAAAGAAAGTTCTGAGATTTAACGCGAGTAAGGGGAGTCAAGCACGTCAGTCATATGAAAGCGCTGCAGATTCAGGTACTATCGTTAGAGTGAGATCATAAAGTGGGGATGTGGGCAAGGGCGTGGACCCGAAGCTCTGGAGAGTATAGATCGCCTGGGTTTCTTGGCGGTGTTAATTGGCTTGTTTGATTGGTGTAATGAGTTATTTAGCGATGTTGTATCGCAGAGATTGGAAACCAATCTTTGTGAAATGAGAAAAGGTGAGATAAACAAAGTGTGTTCAATGTCAGAATTTCGGTGTGTGCGTAGAAAGATGAATTCGCACTAACGGGTAGTTTAGCTACTTTTTAAAGCCTTCTGAGTTTAAGTAGACAAGGGGGTTCACGATCTCTGCTGGTCCGTATGACCTGGTGCTAGGATGGTGTTGCGGTCAGAGCTCTCTTGGCTCATTCTCAGGGACCACCTTTCGAAGGTTTCTAAGCTTCTTTCAATCATGGCTCGTGGGGGTTTTGCGGGGACCTGGTAATCTCAAGATCTTATTTTTACTACACAACTCCTATCTGGAGCTTTGACGCATCGTGACTTCAAACTCGCCAGCAGGCGGGATATTTGCGTCGTCGGAGACTTTCTATGACAGAATGCATACTTCTACCCGCTATATCCCTCTCCCACAGGATCCATGGTGTCGCATTGTTGACTATGGAGGATCGCCTGCTTGGTGACCATCCACTTGGTTGTTCTCCTTCACGCCACATAATCCAATCCAGATTGTGAGCGAAATTTCATGGTGGAAAACCTGATGATTGATTTCGCTGTAGGAGCATTCTAACATGCATATCGAATATAGCGGACGTAGGAAGCTTGAATGCAAGTCGAGCAGGACTTGGCTATTCTACCCGGGGTTCTGGAACATATTGCTCATGCTTACTCAAACTATCATAAACTGAGTCATTCTTAGGCAGTGAGGAATATGAAAGTTTATGAAAAACTTGGAAGACACTAATGAGTAGATTCTACGAATTGGACATTATCAAGTGATGTGTATAAGATGAGTTGGCTGTAAATTGCGCCAGTCGCTTGCTACCTTATCTACACAATCTAGAACACCTAAGTAAGTACTTTATACGAAAATGTTTGAACCTTGGAAATGGGCCTTCTATTAGGTACATAAGTGATGAACCTGCACTGCAAATATAAAATCTTGCGATTCCCTCGGGTGGCTTGATACATCTACCTACCCAATATATTAATTGATCCTAATTTAGACTAGACAACTAGTCTCCAGGCGAAGATGAATGAGAACCGCCCCACGAAAGAGCGCGAGCTTGCGAATGATTGGCCTGATTGACTGGCTTGAGTGGAGAAACCCGCCGTCTGCTCTTCCCAGCCCCAGTTTCCTTCGTCTCCGTCCTAGAGACGCCCTCGGAATTTCATCTGGTTTCCTCTTGTTCACTCTCACGCAGCTTCAGCCCAGCAGTTGATCCTACGCGTCGTTTCGCCCCATGGCCATCGCGCATCCATACAAAAGGGACGAAAACGGCGCTTAGAATCTAAGACCAAGGAAGATGCCTCTGGCACCGCCACCAGATGGAGCCTGTTTCCCGTCGTGGGCTGAGTGTTATCGATTCGTGCAGACGCATGCAGCTGGTGAAGGCTTCGCAGTAAACTCGAAGGGCCAGGCAAAGAGTAAAGATACTGGGCTATATCGCCGCTATGTGATTCGATGCGACAAGTCGGGAAGATTCAAATCGTCTGCCCAGATGGGCGTACGGCGCGTTTCCAGCAAGAAGACAGACTGCCCTTTCTCGGCCGCTTGTAACATCCGCTCTGACGGCTGCTACTTGCGAGTGCTGGTGCCGGATCACAACCACCCCCCTTCCCTACCGGCCACCCATACGCAGCATCGTAAGTTGACGGATGAGCAGCGTCAACTTGTCGAGACTCGCGCCGTCGAGCGCAAGAGCATCAAGCTGATCTGGAATGAGCTGAAGGAACTGTACCCGGACACTTTGGTTACCTTCAAGGACGTAGACAATGCCGTGCAACGATTCCGCAAGAAGGCCAAGGACGGTGCTACGGGTGTGCAGGCCATTATGTATAAGCTGGTCGAACGCCAGGACCTTTTCTGCTTTACACTTGAGAGGGAGGGTGTGGTACAGGGCGCATTCTGGGTCCCCCGCTGGTCGACTGATCTCTGGATGCGTCCCAACGGGACCCCTGACATTCTCGTGATGCTTTCCGAGCATATAGCAAATAGGCCTGTGTTACCCATTCTTGAAATGAATGCCGTTCTGAATACCGCCGGCTTTGGGATTGCACCACCAAGTCGGGCTCTCCCTAATGATCCTGTCAACCCTAATATCAATCCTGATCTCATCCCTCATTCAAACAATGCTTCTTCTGCCGATGATATCACTACCGACGATCCCAACAATAGCAATAGTGGCAGAAACAGCGAAGGCCCCATACTTAATCCCACTTCCACCCCACCAAACGCACAGAACATATCAAATGACACGGGAAGAAGCAACAATGGCCTTGACTCTCCTCTAGGCGCAGGATATGCCATCTTACCCGATAAAACGGATGCTACAATGCTCTGGTTACGGAGCGCCGTCGAGATGCTGCGCCAGCGCATCCCACAATGCCCCAAGCCAAGATTCTTGACACTCACGGATTTTCAGACTGCGGAGAAGAACATAATAATCGAGGTCTCCAAAGGCGGTTCACAGCACCGCCAAATGCATATCGTGTTCGGCCGGGTCCTTACGAATGATGAGGGAGCCCCAGCACATCATGGCGTGAAAACCCGGAAGCCACGGATAGAAGTAGGTCGCGGACGTCATGCTGAGGAAGAGGGTGATGAGATAGAGGACAATGATGAAGATCGCGACGACGATGAACAGGAAGGAGAAATAGAGGAAGACGATGAAGACCAAGACATGTATGGTGACCATGATTCAGACGCTGAGATCGCGAGGCAATTGACTGCTGGCAATGCGCACAACCCCTCAGACGACCACGGCGACCATGATCGTCACAATATTTACAGTAATCCGAGCCAAAATCCCAGCCATGGCTTTAATCTCGATACACAGTCTCATAATCACAACCCTATAGGCGGCCGTCTTCCGCTCCCACCTCGCGCCACAAGGAATCCCGCCATGCCGGCTCAACCGCAGGTCCCGGTGTCCTTCAACCCAATGATGGCGGGTAGGGTGACTCTCAACATGATGCATCCACGTCGACAGTAGTGGAGCTTGCATGGTAGGCAGTACATGTATATCATTTCATATTTCAATTTCGACGGGAGAAGGGTAGAATTGGCGGAAGGGGGGGGTTCATAATACCAGGTGAAAAGTGATAATAGGGGTCGATCATCAGTCGGGCGGTGAACGAGATGTTTCATATGCTCTAATCTGGCATGCTCGAGACTAAATCAGATGTCTAGAGTTTCTAGTCAACTACTTGAGTGTATTCTAGACAGGAAGGAGATCCATAATGGTTTTATAAAAACAAGGAAAAATCAGTGTGCATTCACTCATTAGTTTTTTTGCCTAGTATCCTATCCTTTTGTTCCCGTTTCGTTCACATCATTCGCATACATAGTGAACAGGGTGTGTTCACAGGTATGCCTAACAAATTCTAGATCGTTGACTCCGTAATCTCCTTGTCCTTCCAGCTATCGAGTCCTTCGCCGCCCTAAGATTCAGAGAACGGTTAGCCAAAAAATCATACTTGCCAAGGAAAGACAAATCGATAGAAAAATGCTTACATAGCTTGTCAAGGGCGACACCTCCAGACCCTCGTCGTCACCATTCTTGACCGTCGCGCCAGCGGCCTCAGCCCAGCGCTTGCCCTGGCCCTTGATGTGTTGTCGGCTCGTGGTCGGGCAGTCCTCGGCGCCGGGGGCGTCGGCGTTCTTGAGAGGTGAGAACTCGTCCTCACGCTTGACCTCGAAGCAGGCGAACTCAGAGAGGTCGAGCCACTTGAAGTTGTCGAAGACGAACTGCTCGAGCTTGATGCCGTTGGGCTTGGTGACGTCGGTGACGGCCTCGCCCTTCTGGACGTCGAAGTAGGGGATCTTCTTCTTGGCAATGTGGGGAGGGAGGGCGTTCACCTTGTCGCCCATACCGTCGAGGTACTCGAACGAGTAGTAGTGGTTGACGATGTTGGCGGCACGGAACTTGAGCACACCCGGTTGCTTGGGGTCCTGGGCCTCAGCCGTCGCTTTGTCGATCTCCGAGTACTCCACCACGTCCGGTCGTCCGTTCTTGGACAGGATGAGACCCACGGACTCGGTCGCGTTGCGCTTCCGCACCACCTTGGTAGCAATCTTCACTTTCTTCTCGGCCGAGAAGCCGATGAAGACGGGGTCGGCCACCTTGGCTAGGCAGTTGTCGACGCAGTAGGCGTGGACGTGCTTGATGCCGCGCTTGCGCATATCCTCGAGCACGCCCTCGTCTTGCAGAGCCTTGTAGATACCACCGTTTCCATCTGGCGCCACGGCCACCTCGCCCTTGCGGGCGAGCATGATCTTGCCGTTGAAGTCGTAGCAAGGAAGCACACCCTGCTCGAAAATCTTGACGTTCTTCTCATCCAGCCCAAAGTAGGGCTTGCCCTGTGCCCGAGCCTCGTTGTCTGCGTCCGACAACTCCGCGAGACGTTCCTTCTTGAAGAACTTCTCTGTCATGGATCGGGTTGGGCCGCTTGTCATGACGTACCAGGGGACCTGGGCCTTGCTCTTATCCTTGGCTCTCTCAGCGGCCAGCTCTTGGATCTTCAGGATGCGCTCGGCTTGTATGTGGAACAGGGTCTTCTTGGAGTTGAGTCGGATATTGAAAGCGCCCTTGGGGGCCTTACTTCCAAGTCTCGTTCCCTGACCGCCAGCTAAGAGAATGACGGCTACCTCACCCTTGCCAATGAGGTCTAAGCCCAGGTTGTACCATCTCTCGAGGTCCTCGGGTTTCGAGTCGAGTATACTGGCTGTCGCAGACTCAGGTAGGGGCTCGACTACGGTGTTCTCGGGTTCTTTCGGAGGGTTCTGTGCGTGATCCCATAGTTTGTTGATTCTGGCGGGGTCGATCTTCTGGACCTGCTTGAAGAATGCCTCCTTCTCGGCGTCGCTGAGAGACTCGTAGAAGGTGAAGACGTGGCCCTGCCCGGCAGATTCGAACTTGGCCTTCAGGGCAGCAGCATTGGCTGCCGAGAACTGCTGTGGAGGAGCCATTGCTATCAGTTGCAAAGGGACCGTGAGTATTCTGTAAAAGCTAGAGTAGGACTGCTGACACTGCTACTATATAATACTGATTGGGATACGGGAAACAACAGGCAAAAAACCAATTGAGATGTGCTGAAGGGGTCCTAGTCGGGATAACGGCCCTTTATAGAAGTAAGAATAAATTAAAACAGCCAAGTCACCAGAAACAGACAACAAGCTTCGTAGTCACCATCGTAACCAGGGACGAAGTGGGTTGGGCTGCTGCACCGGTTGGCGGGGTGGAGGGGCTGCCCAAGATAGCTTCAGCTGCAGGGGCTGGCCCTAAGGCCTTAGCTTAGGCCTTGGGATGGCCTGTAGCAGCACTGCAACGCCACCGCCTCCACTGCTGAAGTGCCGGTAGATAGTTGCAATCTAGCCTGGTTTACCCTGAAAAAGCCGGTGACGTCTCACCGCTCAGCCCCGTCAAGCGCCGTGCCGGCCAACATCCCACCCCCATACGGAGAGGTGCTAGCCTGCTATTGGCTAGGAGCCCGACCTTGGACGCTGCTGGCTGACATCAGATGTCACAATTGGCTCTCCTATCCAGCAAAATAAGTCTCGTAAACCGTGGCCTGCATCGGAGCTGCAGTTTGCTTATGCAGTGTACAACAAAGCATTTTAAAGTACCTATTCGAGGATTCTGTTTCATTCCCAAATCCAATTTCATATTTGGGTTACAGCAGCACTCACCCGAGACCCACGGCCCGTTCCGTATAAAGAGTCAATTGTATGATAGACACCCCTGTCTAAGCTTCTGGCATGGCTGTGTGCTAGCTCTTCCAATACGAGCTTCTGCGGGCACCCCGAATTCTCAACAAATCCAAAGTTGCTGATCACGAACAAAGAAAAGATAACGAGAGAGAAACGACAAATGTCCAACACCTCATCAACCGCGAGTTACCATCACCACTGATAAATCATGGCTGAGGCAGTGTCAATCATAAGAACACATCCACTCAGAAAAGTCGGTTCAGGCACGCACCAGATCCGTGCGCTAATTGGCCTACAGTAGCTCAAAGCATACAGCCAATAGGAACAGAACTAAAAACACGCTGCTGGTCGTAGTTCGCCTCAAACAGATAGGTATCTCACCTAGGTAGGTCAGCTGAGCATAGCTGAAAGAAAGTTCAACCCCTATCATCACTAATCTGATTTATTGAGTTTACTCGTCACCCTCGTTGCGTAGTCATTAATGATATCCAAACCCCAAATAAACGACATGACACAAATGCCAAAGGCTTGTTGAGCTCCTGGATACACATAACAAAGCCAACACACTACAGTAAAGTGATAAGAGAGCTATGAGTGAAGAGACGGGTGAGCAGGACGCTGCCACAACGCAGCCAGGCGTGACCAAAGAACCTAGTTTTGAAGGCCGCCTCCAGCTGAAGGACTTTACTTTCAATGGGACAAGTCAGGCATCACTGGGAACACGTCGTAGTCTAAGGTTAAAGAAGTCGGAGACAAGCGACTCATCGGAATTAGCAACACCATCAGAAGTCGTGGCGCCTGCACCCACGAAAAGAGTGCAGAAACGCAAGGCTCAGAGCCGTGCTCCGGGATCGCCATCATCATCATCAAGAAGCACGCCCAAGGACGAAGATGGCTCCTCATCGCCGCGGAAGAAGCGTAACAACGCATCGTCATCATCCTCTTCCTCCTATGCACCTCCCGCCAAATACGCACACCTGCCCCATTTAGTCGACGTAATCACACCAAACCTTCTGATCCTATTCATCGGGCTGAACCCTGGCGTGCAGACGGCGCGCTCAGGGCACGCCTACGCGCATCCATCAAACTTATTTTGGAAGCTGCTGTATACCTCGGGCATCACGCCCGTGCCCTGCAAGCCGGAGGAGGACAGGACGCTGCCGGTGCGGTTCAGCCTGGGCAACACGAACATCGTGGCGCGGCCGAGCCGCAACGGCGCCGAGCTGAGTAAAGCGGAAATGGACGCCGGCGTCGCCATCCTCGAGGAGAAGTGTCGGCGCTGGCGGCCCGAGGCCGTATGTCTGGTCGGCAAGGGGATCTGGGAGAGCATCTTCCGCGTCTGGAAGGGGCGGAATCTGGCCAAGGGCGAGTTTGAGTACGGATGGCAGAAGGAACGCATGGGTGCTGTGCCGCCTGCGGCTGACTCTGCGGCTGTGAAGGTTAGGCCTGATGTTCGGAGTTGGTTGGTTAAGAAGCAAGCCCCGACAGATGAGGCAGCTGATGACGGAGGCAGTGGTGGTGGTGGGGATGAAAGCGAGGTGAACGCTACGGAAGAGGAGAAAGTCGACGATGGACCCTGGGAAGGCTCCAGAGTGTTCGTCGCGACCAGCACGAGTGGTCTCGCTGCTACTCTCAGCCTCCAGGAGAAGGAGAGGATATGGAAAATACTGGGCGACTGGTGTGTTCAGCGACGCAAGGAGAGAGCGGAGGAAAAGACGAAGACTGATGCATAGATCCCTTCTTCATTTCGCAATGTTGGTTATCGGATATACTATGACATTTTGGCGAGGTGTTGTTAGGAGTATGGTACCGGCGTAGTGTTTTGCTATCACGTTGCTCTATGTAGTTCGATTCTATCGAGATACTTCGATAATGTCTAATTCTGAATTGTACACGATCATATAACCTTTCGCGTTGAATTTGTAAATTTCTTCACCTTCACAAACGAATCAAGCAGCTCCCAAATACCATGTGTATCTTTATATTTCAAAAAGTATACCTACGGAATAACGTAAAAGGTGTCCGTCTGAACGAACAAGGTTACAAGGCGTTCAGACTCCTTCCGAATCATGTTCTAGATATCTCCTCTTCGATCTAGAACAAAACGTTGTTTAATCGTGGTATCATGTTCAATTTTCGTCCCCCTTCCCATCAAGAATCCTCGGTACAGCGAAAACAACGTTGTTACAGAATTCAACAAGCCGCCGACGAATAGGTTCCGGTGAGGGAATCATTTGTGTATCGTGAAAGAAAAGAAAACTCCTCAACGCCAACGAGTGTCGGTCCCCGCATGAAAGACGTCTTCAGCTAAAGGGGATATAATTTCGACTGGCAGGTATTTCAACGTGATCCTCATTAACGTCAGATAAACATAAAAATTGGCGAATTTTGACTCCTGTCAATCAAGCACCGAGTATCGATTACAGAATGAAAGCAAGAGCAAAGGCCATGGTAGCGGCGGGCCACCAGCCCGCGGCTTGCGCAAGACCCATCATACTAACACCGGCTGAGTCAGGAGCGTCGGTTCCTCCGGCGGCTGTGGTGCCATTGGGCTCCTCGCCGTTGATGTAGATGGTCTGCTGCTTAGTAGTGTCGTTCTGCGCGACAGTGACGAGCGAGTGGTTGAGGGCGGCATAGGAGCCGTTACCGATGACGCTGTCGTAGTAGGTCTGGTTGCCGTTGTCGTCGCAGGCGCACGGGTTGTAGGGGTCGCACACGCAAATTATGGGCTTCGTCTCGTTCATATTGGTCGTCGCGTTGTGGTAAGTGTACGGGTGTGTGTATGGATACACGTAGGCGCCGTGTAGATAGGAAAAGCCTAGGAACCCGATACTGCCGATCGCAGCACCCGCGAGGAGGCCGGGGACGATGCCGCTGGGGCTTCGCTGGCCGGCGGCATAAGGCGCTGATGCGCCTCCACCATAGTACGCTCCATTGCCATACTTAGGCGGTGGGCCGGTCCCTGTCGTTGTTCGGCCGCCTGTGTTACTAGATGATGATCCGACACCACTAGGAAACACGGTATGTTAGCTATCTGTCCAAGAAATGGGGCGCGAATGTCAACCGCTCGTCGAGACGGCGCGTATCGACATCACGACGGAACATCACATACCCTCGGCCGCCACTGCTACCGCTGCTACCACTGCTACCACCACTAGTTCCACCAGTGCTTCCACCGCTGCTGCCACCACTGCTTCCGCCACTGCTTCCACTGCTTCCACCGCTGCTACCACCGCTTCCTCCACGACCGCCGCCGCCGCCGCCACCCTTACGCTTCCATAATTCTTCGTTCGCCGAACCCTCGAGGTAAGACTCGAATTTGGGTTCTGGTGTCCGGGTATCTATCTCGGCAGGTTCGGCTTCAGGGACCGCGACGGCGTTGATGCCGTGCGACAATGCGGCTAGGCCGACGACAGCGTTGGAGAACTTCATTGACAATGCGCTATGTCTAAAAGCGATGTAGCTGATGTATGTCTTGATGCGTGTGTGAGAATTGAGTAGCGCTGAGAAATAGGCTCGTAAGGAAAATCAAGCTAGGTCTCTGTAGGTGATGTAGAGAAATTTGTTTGGTCGCAAAATTGTAATCGGCGGTCGGTAAGAAGGGAAGGTGAACTGCTCAAATACTAATACTACTAATTATTCGCAGGGTCCTATTGAATGGAATTTAGGTTATCATGTTAAATCTACCTAGGTAGTACTTCCAGATCGGCAGTCGCCTATGACGCTTGCGGTAAGGTTCCAAATTGTGCTGGTCAGTTTGCTGTAGAGTGACGTACAGTATACGGGAGAATGTACCAGGAAGGTAGCATAGGGCATGCTCGGCATGCACGATACAGTAATGACAGTATTGCACTGCCCCAGGACTTATTAGCCAACATCCCTCGATTGGGATTGCCAAGATGCTAGGGAAGATGTGCTATCAGGTTATGCGGTGGCAATCTCATGTCCTTTGGAGGCACGCACACCTTGTGATTCGGTTAATTCATCAGTCGTTTCGTCATTGAATTCAATGTGGTTCTAGGTTGTAAGTAGGTCAGTAGGTTGCCAGAAGAACTATGTCACTATTCAAGGTATTGAAGTGTTGGGGGCCGAGAGGCATGGCTTCCAAAAGGACCCGACCCGTCTTTGAAGCACGTGGAACACCACGTTCAATGTTTCAAAAGAGCGGTATTTGGCTCATCCGGGGTATCCATTACAACAGGAGCTAAAATAGTGTTTTTTTAGTGATTTACCATAAGTATGTATAAACGAGTGCGAGTTAAACGAGAGCAGTGGCACAGTATGAGGCGATGATGGAATCCGACGTATTGTGACAAATAACATTTGGTGTTATATTGATCAGATGTTAATGTTTAAGTCTTTCCTGGTCAATCCTAATATATCGATAGGTAAGGTGATCAATGTTGGCGCACGAGTGGCTGTGGCTGGCTCCCTTAGTCTGTTGTTCTGACTGAGACATCTGGGTACTGTAAGTCTAAGTCCAACTTACCTAATGTCAGGCACCTAGATAGGTAAGTAGGTCGCCTAAGGTTGTCTAGGCAAAATCAAGCTAAGATAAGCTTGTCACAAACCCCAAACCCCTCGAGGGGAATATCTGCAAGCTAACCTTCGACATTTTCGGTGTTGTGGTGATATCATCTTACAGATCCCGGTTGTCTGAAATCGGCATAAACGTGTAGTTAACGATTAGGTAGTCAGCCTTGTTCTCTTCAACCCCGCTCGCTACACCTAAGATGTTGGCGTTAGCCACGATCGTTACCTAGGTAGCGTAGTCTAGGTACTACGTATATCGTATCCTATCGCAATATACCTCCCTTACAGAGTTGGGTCCTTACTTGGCCTATTAGCCATAAATCAGCGCCAAGAATGAGAGATCACGATCCAATCGACATTCACATTCATATTCACACTCAGCTATGACATAGTTAGCTACTCTCGCCCTCGGATTTATCTCCATCGCCGACTTTCACTGAACAAGCTCCCTTGGCAAGGGCCAGTATCTCCCAACCTTCACTATGGACGACCCCCCTGCGTCAGACAAGTCTTTGCTGGAGCGGCTGAATGCTCTTAAACCCAGCTCCGTTAGTCTAACAAGCCCACCCCCATCAGCGTAAGATTATCTTGGCTTCATAATTCTTCCTTCCGCTCAGCCTCCCATATTCATTACTGCTTAGGTCTGATCTACAGCTCTTGGCCTCTAAGTGTAATTACCCCTGAGCTTGACTAAGCATATTCCCAGGCTTAGCCCTAAGGCCACTATTGAGCGAGTTCAACCGCCATCGCGAGAAGATGCCTTAACGGCTCGATTAAAGAGTCTCCGTAACCAGGGCTCCGAATCTATCGATTCCACGAGCACTAGTCAGGAACGCGGCGTTAAGGAGTCCACACAGCCCCTATCCATACGGGGAATCGGACCCTTAACGAGAGAGTCAGAGAAACAACAGGCTCCTACACCAGTTCAAGTCACCGACGATGTTGACCCACTCCTCTATACGGATGATCAGACTCTCGAGGAGCTATTAGCTGATCTTAGGGTCGATGAGGACTGGCTAGATGAGGTAGCAGCCGAGGAGGAGGAACGTCAGCGAGTAACAGCGCTTTTGACTGAACTGGGCAAGCCTTCCGCCGTGAGTGCTGAAGCCGGTGAGCGAAACACGGACCGGAACAGCTCCCAAGAGGACAGCGAAGGTAATAGTAATGACGATTCCGAAGAAGAGATCATAACAACAGAGGCGGACTCCGTGCTCGCAAAGACCTTGGATGAGCTAGAATGGGAGAAGGCCAACAAGAGGCCCTCGCCGCCTCCTCAGTCTATACCTACACCGCCAGAAAACGCGAAACAGACTTCGTCAAATAGTGCCGTCCAAGCTCCTGGTGATGACTCTTTCAACCTTCCCACAGTCCCCTCTGAGCTCCAGGATCAAATAGATCCACCTGCATCGTCCATTCAAACCCAATCGGATATTGACTTTGCGTCCTCCATTGAGTCCCGTATGGCTGCCCTGAAACTTTCAAGCACACGAGCACTCCCTTCGGCGCCCACTGATGCCGTCGATTCACTTGGCCTCCCTCAAGCCCCGACATTCGCGCCCAGCGACCGTCCAGTACCAGGTCTCGCGAAGCGTACAGGCCTTACCGATGATGATCAGAAGATTTGGTGCGTTGTATGTTTGGAGGATGGTGCCGTCCGTTGCCTCGGATGTGAAGATGGTGATAACGTGTATTGTGCTCGCTGCTGGAAGGAGATGCATGTCGGCCCACGAGCCGGTTATGATGAAAGGGGACACTCGTGGGAAACGTTCGCGCAGAAGCCGCGATAATTCCTCTTAGATAAGTTCAGAACTTGGTTAACTAGGTAGTTGAGCGTGTCATATTGCACGAAATTTTCTAATCTAGTTTCTGAATATTCCCTTTGCGACTCTTGCTGCAGTACACCCCCTCCTAGAGCGTCTCGCCGTCCCGATGATATTAGTGATTCAATCATATACAATTACGAATACGTAGTCAAGACTTCAACTCCCCGAAGTAGAATCATCTTCTACTCAGTTGAATACATCGATATACCCTTCTAGGCCCATCTTTTATCCTCGACATGTTGTCGATTTCTCATCTCCCGCTCCAGCACCTCGTCCGGATCCGAAACCGCCCATATCTCGATCTTCTTCGCCAGCCGCATGAAAGGTTCGTCCACGAACCGGCAAAAGAAACGCGCAACAACTATCACAAGCGGGAACAGAACAGCGAATCCAGCAGCCCAACACACGGTCCGATGAAAGGCCGTGTCGATACCAATCCAACCTCGAAGCCCACTCCCCTTACTACCAACCCATTTCTCCGGCCGCGCGGATACCCCGAGCACAGCATCTTGAAATAGACTGAATACTGGTGCGGGTGTTAGCATACATCTATTCAAGTAGGTTTAAAATGTTTAGGGGTTGTGGGCAGAACACTCACTAGGCCCGTGAACGATGTAAACGGCGAAACTGATACGTCCCGCATACTGCGCGAAGCGAGATCCCAGGATCGTCTTCCGCGCAAACGCGAGGCGTCCACACGACCACACGATTCCCATGGCAGAAATAGCAAACCAGAAGTTCTGAGGGCCCTGAGGATTACGCGGATCAAGTGCTCTGGGGACAAGGTACACGAAATGGCGGATACCTGGGGTGCGTGACGAATCTACATTTGGCCAACCGAAAATAAACAGCGCTGCCGTGAGAACCGAGACATGCAATATAGTCTCTATTGCGTTCATCGATAAGCTACGCTTGTTCGTTTGGGAAGTATCCGCCTCCTTCTCCCGAGGGCTGCCGAGATACGGTGGTGGATTGGTGAGCGGGAGACGCTCATGACTTTCCCTCTCCCTGCTCACGAGATGCGCCTCCGCCAGCACCATGCCACCGATGAACTCAGCCGCGGCCCACTTCCCGTAGCGCAGGCAATACATAACAGAGGTCAGAGCGAAGACGACCCTCGGTGCCGTACGTAGTCGCGATGAGGCGAGAATCATCAAGAATAACAACAAGGAATGGCAGAGTTCGATCGGGATCGTCCACAAGTTGACATTATACGGGGGCGAGAGGTCGATTTCTGAGCTCCAGGGCCAAGCGACATGGTAGTACGCGGCGGCAACCCAATCGTCTAGCCGCTGTCTCATTATCGGCAGGATACCCCATAGCCAGCTGACGCGGATGAATAAGACGATGGACACCATTGACACGACGGGGGGCCCGCACAGTCGTATCGGACGGCGGAGCGCGGCGGACAGTAATACTGAGTGGCATTTTGCAAAGTCGCGAGCTCGGATGGCTTTCAGGGCTTTCACGGATAATGCGAAGCCTGATATCACGAAGAATAGGTGGACCATGGGTCGGCCGGAGAATAGCACCCGGATGAAGGGGAGCTGGATCCAACTAGGCTCGAAAGCCTGAGCTGGGTTGGAGGATACGCCGTACCATGGCGTTAGATACGGGTGGTTCACCTCCGTGTAGTGGGCTACGCAGATGATGAGTGCCGCGAGGCCGCGGAGACCGTCGAGGTACGATGTTGCGTGCAGCTTAGCTGGCTTGCGGGGTCGATTCAGCGTCGGGACATAGGAAAAGAGAGATCGGATGGCTCCAGGGAGGTGTGATGTGAGTCGGAAGGAAAGGGGGAGTGGCAGTAGGTAGCGGAGACGGAGGATAATGCGGCGGTCCATTTGCGCTCATCTAATGATATGTCTCGTTTATTCACTCTTCTTCCTTCACGTCGAGATAACAAATAGGTACTGAACTGTCTTGCCTTTACAATAAAAGAGCAATGGAGATGGACATCTAACCGCGGTGAGTAAGCGTGGGCCAGCTCACCGTGCGATCATCCTTGGGTGAATTGGACATGACGATATAGTAAGGATGTATCCGGCCCGGGCCGGGCCAGCATTCTGATCGGAAAAACCTGATAGCTCAGGTATCTATCCATGATTATGCTGCATTCTCTAGGTCTGATACATACAATTATCATCACCGGAAAACTAGCTATACAAGCACTTCTGTCTTTTAACACTGCCCATTGTTTTCTAAAGCTACTGGAAAATACCTAACTCAAGGACACCGAAAGACGAAGAACGAGTTGAAAAATTTAGTGAATATACAATTTTTTTTTGGTTTAAGTATGTCTGGGTGTTGCTGGTTACCTGTATAGAGAGGGCAGAAAGACAATACCCTATTTAGGTGTGTGCTTGCATACACCCTGAACGTAAGGCAGTCTAATTGGCATCGAGTGCAAGCAGAGAGGAGGTAGATGACGAATAACAGAGTAACGTCTTTAAATTTTGGCCCAAGGGTTGTATCTACATTATGTTGCTTCTTCATGTAATCATCACGGCTTGGTAGCAAATGTCATTGCGCATAAAGCCCGTCAGTAAAAGCTTTTGAGCATATATTCCACAATCCCCGGAAAGCGTCTTCTCTGGCTCGTAGTATTTATCAAGGAGTGTCGTCGAGTTTTTCGCTGTTTTGAGCGCCATGGGGAGTAATTCATGTAATCAGAAAATAACGGGTTTGCATACGTAAACTTCATATTTAGATGGGGATAGTATTCGGAAAATAGATGCTGCGTGAGAGCAAACACAATGAAGTGACATTGCTTAGGTAATGCAGCCTTCCTGTGCGAGAAGAGTGTTCACACAGGAAAACCCACGTTTTAATAGGGTTCAATAGAATGAGGTCCCGTGGCGAGGCGCATGGTTTACTTGCGTACAACTTTCATTCTAGTTATAATGTCTACATTCTAACAACGCTATCGCTCCCGACAACACTACACATTGATATTCAAAGCAACTGTAGCATCCTGGGTAGATTTCCCGTAGAAGATCTCCGTACCCGCATTGCCTACCGTCACGTAGTCGTTATCCGAGATATAGCCCTTGGTAACCATGGCATCGAGCCACTCCTTTAGGTCGCCCTGGAACTTGCCGTTGTAATTCTCGTCGACGAGCATGCTTCTCACAGTAACACCGCTAGCAGGGTTCTTGCCCTCATAGAGCTTCCAGCTCGCGCCAAACATATTGAACGTGGCGACGGGTCCACGAGAGTATCCGATAGGGACCTGATTGCCCCAGTTCCGGATCCATAGCATGAACTCCGACGTAGCTGTTGACGTGGTGTCACCGGCAGTTGGAGCCGTGATGAAGTCGAACAAGTTGCTTCCTGCACGTGCTTACGTTAGAATTATGTGGGCTTGGCCGATGACGTATGAAGGGAGGACTTACCCCTGAACTCGGTGGTGTTGGTGCGATCCCACTGATACATGGCAGGGATGGACTTGATGTCCTTGAGCTTCTTGTTCAGGTTTACGCCAACGCCGACGTTGGTGTAGCCCTTGCAGATGTCCTTGGTTGCATCGACAAGCTCGACATCGGTGACACTGGTGTACTTGACCTCCTTAGTCCCATCTGCCGTCTGGAGAATCCCGCCAAAGTTGGTGCACTGCTTGCCCACCATCTTGTCTGCGTTGTACATAGAGTTGGCAACTGTCCACGGCATGCCGGGCAGGATCAGCCGATCGTCATTTCCACATTGTTGCGTCGCCGGCACTTTGAAGGCAATCTGGGTTGCTACGGGGTACGTTCCTTCGCCCGCTTGGGTGGCTGCAGCGGCTGACGAAACTGAACTTGGGCTTTCTTTGCTTGACGTTATTGTGAAAGTTGTGAAAGTTGAAGTCGGCAGACTTTGAACTGGATACCCAGTGAAGCTCGGTATCTCGCTCAGTGGTAAACCCGTCGTCACGGTTGTGGTTGGGGTCACTGTTGTGAGGAAATCGGTTGAAAAGGTTTCGCTTATGGTGGGAAGACTCTCGGCCGGAATCCCAGTGAAGGTTGGTATCTCGCTTAGAGGTAAACCTGTGGTCACGGTTGTTGTAGGAGTTACTGTTGTGAGGTAGTCGGTTGAGTAGGTCTCGGTTGCGGTAGTGAGGCTTTCAAGCGGGATAACAGGAAAGCTAGAAATGATAGAAAGCGGTATGCCTGTGGTTATAATTGTTGTGGTTGATGGCTTGCCGCCGCACTTGCGATGATGCCGAGGGTGTTTGGGCAAAGCATGGGCGGCTAGTGGGCTCAAAGCCATCAGAGTCAAAAGTTGAGTTCTCATTTTGAAGACTATCGGTCAACGATAGATGTGTTTATTTGTTACTGAAAGAGTGTGTAACCTGTACTGGCGTCAAGAAGTAAATGAACGAATATTCGTCGTTGAAAAAAAATGTGTATAAGTGCCTCGAAACCGAGTCGGGCTGTTCAGAAAGGAATGAAAATGATGGACAAAAACCGAAGGAGGCGATTCCCAACCATCTATGTTAAATACGAGTGGCCTAAACGGGCTGGCCATGATGATATACCCTTTACCGCTTACCTCTTTTTTTCTCATCTTACGTATACGTATACAAAGGTGGATATGGGCCCTAGTGGATTGGTCTTTCGCCCTTTGTTGTTTGCAAACTTGTACTTGGCGCGATTGTCTAGATCGTTTCATTGAAACGGGGACGAAGAACGATCATCCAACCCCGCGGGCGGATCTACGCCACCTGCATTAGCGCGTCAGCTGCCTGGACCACTCAGCTTAAGCGCCCAGCATCCTGGATTTGATGAAGGGGCTGTACGATAATGCCCTGTTAAGCCGCCTCGTCTCGCTTCGCCGAGCTGACGGATAGGTTGTGTAAGTGCGCTAAGGAATACCCCTGACTCGTATTTATATTTAAACTGCCAGATCCGGGTGCCTTTCGAAGTTGGATTCTTCGTATTACCATCATTTCCTAAGTGAAGTAGACGTAATACTCCAATTTTTTTTCGGGATAACATGTGCTAGTTCTTTAGGTTGCATGTACTATGTACGTATATTCTCGGTGGCGTTCTGTATGTGATCCCTCGAGACCCAACTGCTTGGTGTAACTAACGTGTTGTAATTTTCTTGACAGCGTTTGAGATTAATTAAAGTCATCATCGATCTCAATTTCTTTCTGAAACTTGAGGACAAATTGCCAGCTGTCACAATACCTATGTTTCTTGTTAAACTTCAAAAGCCATAGAGTATATATCCTGTCAGCATACAATTTAGTGAGCGAGGGCGTATACCGCAAGTATCTATTGTCGCGCTCCATAATGATCGTAGGAACCTTGCTATTTCTTTTTGAGTACTTCTCGCATGATCATGCGATGGTAGTCTGCATTAACACTTACATGTCTTACTTCGGATAGGGTCGATTGAGTACGTGTAGTGCCACAGAGACAGCATTTGCCTGTATGGAAATGTAAAGAAATTCGTCTCTGCAGTAGTTGCTCCTTGTCAATTTTGCCATGTCGTCATATGCAAGGGCATCTACTTTATTCTAACATACGGATTCCCGATCTAACGGTTAAAAGAAGTCATTTAGGGCAGATTGCATATGCTAGGATCGTAGAGGAAGGCAGTATTGTTGATCTGTGGAGTGAAACGCGCTAGATGGAGTGGGAGAATATAGGGTTACTTGCCGAGCTTGCTACTAAACAATTATGATGGATAAGTTCGAGTTGTTAAGTTTAGCTGAAGAGGTCCAGACCAGTCTCTCGGAAGCGAGTGATAGTCGCGCAACATCGAAAATTGAATCGATCGTAGCCACGACTGTTTCCGCACGATCGGAATCGAAGACTATCATGAGCTCCAGTTTTCGCTCCGGTCACTTTTAGTTCTCGCGCATATGATTGTGACTCGTACAACAGTGGCCGATTATATCTCCGCGCATGCATCACTCATTGGTAGAGTGGTGCATGATGGCATCGGTTAAAAAGTCATCGGCGCCGCCACCATACCACTATACCGGCGTCTGCGGCTCTAAGGCCATGCAACCTAACGGCAATCCTTTAGATTCAATCTGAATCAGACATGCGCAATTCATTGAGATAATCACAATGCCGTATAGCTTTCACGCAACTTCAATAGAAGGACGATGGCTAGCGAACCCTTGGAAAGGATTACTTAGATCCACAGCTAGGTCCGCGGCTTTGACGGCGAGGCAACAATCGTGAGTGCGGAGCTGAATCTGGCAAAGTTGTACTTTTTGAAGACCCGTTGTTGCCTGAAAGTTGTCAACTAAGTTGCTATTGCATGATCAATCCATAGTATAGAAGTCTTGGCTCATCCATATTGGGGTAAGTTATAGTTAAGCGACGTGGATTAGGTGAGTTTAATAGCGTGACTTATAGCCTTGAAGCCTAATAATACAAGGGTTCACCGTATTCAAGCGTATCAAGGCGACTAGTTCGCCCATAGAGAGCTAGCTTAGGATGAAGTAATTTTTAAACATCTGACGATGGGGGCGACTATATTTCTTTATTATGAGGCTTGAATCCCTTCAAAGCACCGCGCTAGATTTGAACTCGAGCGCTGTCGCCTCACGATGATGATGTATTCCGCCTCAGGTCTGTTCCAAGCTCTGCTTCTGGCGATCGCGTTGCGGCCGGCAGCATGCTCTTTTAGCCTGGACACCGTCGTCACAGACTGGTGGTACTATGTGCACAACCATCTCGCTGACACGACGTCGGCTGCATGTCTAGCTGCGTATGCCGCGCCGATCGACTGTGATAAGACATTGCTCGGGCTGGTGTCCTCTAATAGTCCGAACTTCAATCCCGGACCAGACGACCTAGAAAGCATGTGCGTGTCTTCGTGCTCTGACTCCCTCGACGCCTGGGTGCAGAATGTCAAGAAGGTCTGCAACCAGAAGGGCGATGGGGCTTTAGTCCATGGGGCTAGTCTTCCTTATCCAGAGGCTCCCGTTGCTGTCGTGGGCGAGGTGTTCCAGTACGAATATGCGTGGGCGTGTTCCAAGAATATGTGAGTTGTAACACGTCTTTGTTCTGAATCTGGTAAGAGGAATAGGTGGGATTTACTGACGAGATGTGTGCGTTCAGCTCTGGCTGGTGCTACTTCAACTACCAAGCCAGCCCAGAATGGGCCCGGGCAGACTTCACCTGCACGAACGAATGTGCAGCGCAGTTCTTCGACAACGGGTATAATCTCCCAGGGTCTCAGCACTGGTTTCGCGTGTACGAGCTGGAGGACCGGTCGGATTGGTGGAAGAACCAGTGGGCAGAGGGCTATGAGCATTTGCTCGAGTGCCGTAATGGGACAGCGCCAGAAACGTCTTTCCCGGATTTCCCTGAGACCCCAACGACTACTAGTACGGACTCAGTTGTGACCGAAACGACGGATCCGTTTACGTTTACGGACGATAGTGATACCTCTACGTCTACTTCGACCCAATCATCAACATTGACACCGACACCGACATCGACATCGACATCGACCAGCTCAACCCCAACTCTTGCCAGTTCAACACCTACGCCTACTGGCAATGCCGGCGGAAGAATCAGAGTACCGGCAGTCTTTCGCCTGCTGGCTTGGATATGATATACGACTTAATGCTTACGGTCATATATATTTAAATATAATACGAACTAATCACTGTTTAATGTTCTCTGAAGTAGTTTCACGCTGACTTTCATGGAAACTTAGCATGCTGAGAATTGATATATTTGAGTACCTCTCAATCTGAATCTCTAGTCTAGAGCGGAAGCTTACGTCGCCCATGAACAACCCAATATTATTCCAAACCAAAATCAAATCAAACCAACCAAACCAAGGAACACAACCCCATTTCATTACCACATTAATCCCAACTTCGTGTATCCTTGAATCATTTTCTCCTTAAACTTTTACCCCTTTCTAACAAACCAAGATCCCACCATCCTTCAAGCACACTCAAGATTGTTTTCCGCTTCGGCTTGACCTTCACGGCCAACTTCGCATCCATAGTCTGCGCGTCATAGGGCGGACTTAGTGGTGTCGTGTCATCGTACTCGTTCAAAGCGCGCTGACTCTTTTTCCTGGAGAAGCCTGCTGTCGCAATGCCCAGCGCATCGCGCGGAAGCTGAGACACACGAATGCGTTTGAACGCCTTCAGCCTCGGCGACGGGCTCGGT
Source organism: Xylaria curta (assembly GCA_022495235.1). NCBI lineage: Eukaryota > Fungi > Ascomycota > Sordariomycetes > Xylariales > Xylariaceae > Xylaria > Xylaria curta. The sequence goes on from MU375957.1 coordinate 213,052, forward strand.
GTGACGGGAGTAAACCCATCATCGCTAGGTGAGGGAGGGGGAACAATGACAAGTGTCGGCGTTTTGGCTGGTGCCTTCCCGAACCTAGGGGCAGGCTGGTGGAGGATGGGAATATAATCCTCGGTGGGAGAATCAGTAGAACCGTGCGGGCTCGGAACCGGTGGCGGCGCCAAGTGTGCAGGTGCAGGAGGGGGGATTGAAACCGTGAGAGAACGGCCCGTTGGGCCGGCATTATTAGCATTAACCATGACAGGGGGCGTTGGCACGTGGTGGATGACGTCCTCGTCGACGCCGCGGACGGGTCGGCGATAAGACGCTTGGGGCAGCGAAAACGGAGGCGGAAACCGCGAGCCAACTCCTGGGCTTAGGATCTGAGTACCGAGTGCTGTTGGCCCTGAGATCTGCTGAACTGGAGCTACCCCGAAACCACCACGGACGCCCGCGTACCCCTAAAAGCTTTCGACGTCTTTGGGAGGAGCGTCGGCTCCGTTGGCGCGCCTGAGGCGGTGCCAGAGGCCCACACAGACCAGCGCAGAAAACGAGAAAAGAACGGCGAGCGCAATACCCAGTCCCCAGACTGCCTTGATCTCATAGCAGTGAGGCTGGTCAGTCGTGATGAGAGCCAGATAGCTGTTGTACCTGGCGGCAGCATTTTCATAGCTGCGGCCTGTGATAGTGGTAATGAACGTTGTAGCGGACGAGACAGGTTCAGGCAGCAGCTCACACTGCAGCGTGGAGAGCGGTTGACCAATTGTGACTGAAACGACAATCAACGCCACAAGGAGGGCGAAGTCAAGCCCACCAGCAACGAGGAGAGGAAGCATTCCATCATAGTAAAGAATGTAAGAAATGGCTACGTAAAGCGTCGAGATGCTAGTCTATGATGTGTGAGCTGGGTCGAGTGTTGGGGAGAGGCAAGAACACATACCACTGTCACGGTTCCGACCAGGACATCTGGAACTTGGCGCTGTGAAGAAGCAAATTTGTTGATGAAGTTGGCAGTCAAGCCAACAACGGTCACGAGCGACAAAAACTGGAGGGCACGAAAGGCAGTGAAGGTGACGCCTAGGGCACCGAGCTGAGGTGATTGGAAACGCATCTTCAAAGGAATCCCAGCCTCGAAATCAGTGATGAGTGAGAGTTTCGGACGAATTTGACCGGATCCGGTGCGCGTCGGGAGGCGCGGCCGCGGAAATGGGATAAACGCTGTGGGAGTTGGGGAGGAAATGGTGAAAGATTGTGAGGTACCGAGTCGAGTACCCAACGTAACCAAGTCGAATAAAAGTGAATGGCAAATACTGAAGAGTCGATATGTAACTATTCAGTGAAGCGAAAGTTGAAAAGCAGATCGACTGCTTCCTTTTGACGTCGTGGAAAAAGAAGGAAATCTTGAGGGTGAGACGTTACTGTGTAAGTGAAAGTTGACGTTGAACCCAGAGACCGGTTTTTTCCAATGAAAGTATCCTAAGAAAAGAGAGGAAACCCAATGAGATGCGAGATAGAAACCTAGGAAAAAAGGAAAAAAAGAAATGACCTAAGGAAAAGGTTGTGATTGAGGTTGCATGTGCTGTAGGATGAAAGAGAAGAGAAGAAGAGCCGCCTCTATCAGGTCCAGAGCATTTTCTTAAGTATGCTTTAACACTTGTCGACTGTTTGCTATCACAAACACCATTTCGAGTTAGCCCGAGACATGTACGCGCAGGTTTCACCTGAAGTTGCTATTTTCGACCAGCCGCCCGCGGCAGTTGAAGCGTTTGGCCGCATCAAAACGCGCTGATACGCCCAATGAAAGATGGCGATCGTCTTTGCATGTAGACTGTGGATCAAGCCATGGTTCACAGCTTGTGAGCTTGGATGTGGATGTTGGGACCCAACGGCAGGTACCCGCGCCAATGAGCGGGAGCAGGGGAGGTCGGTCTGCCAAGACAAATTAGTGCATGTACGCTGCAGCGAAGCTTAATGATTGGGTTGTTTGATTGGCTGGGACTACAGCTCTGGCAAGATGAAGCTAGTGGATCAGTGGAGCTTCCTAAGCGCAGGCCGCGTTTATAGTAGCCAAGAACAAATCTTCTAAGCGCCCGATGAGCAAACTTCGCAGAAGCTGCATGTTTCAAGAACACGGTGGAGAGCTCAGCCAAGACATAGGTAGGAATGATTAGCTAGGGATTTTTCATGCCTTCAGCCCACGTACTTCATAGCTGTTAGAACCCGCGATATGAAGGGGTGAGGCGAAGTTAGCCCGGCGACCTACAATACAGGGCTTTGAGTCAAGGCTTGAGCCGCAACAATCAATATGAGCCAATCGAGCTATGGTGGGGTTTGGACCTGAGATCTAGATTCTCGCTCAAATAAACCCGGGAGCTGAACGAGACAGAGACTGGTAAAAGATCAACGTCGTGCGATCTGTTAGGCTACTAGTAGAACATGCGGTATTTGTTTCAAATAGACAATTTCAGACTCATCAAGGATAATGTCAATAAGCGTCGCCTGAAGCAAGTTATCATGGGTGAAACGGCACACTCTGTCTATTGTAGACTATATCGGCCAGTAAACTGAGAAATCATTCGTCATAGAGGTATACATATTTTCAGGACACGACGCCGATCTAGGCATTTATAAGCAAAAACATCACATAGCCGCTTGCAAAAGCCGGCTCCCTCCAGTCTCCGTTAAGACTTTCATAATACAATCCCCTGGTATGTATGAAAGAGACTCGGTATCCTGATATGTCATCCCTGATGCCCCAAGCCATAGAAGTGTGTGAGTGTCATCTTCCAAGTCTTCACGGATCATTTAACCTAGTAGGTCATCCAGCCCATTGCCGGTGGTATTTGTGCTACCAGCGGGCTTTGGTGTGCTTGACGCCGGAGCTCCCCAGAGTGATGCACTGGTCTTCTCTTTGGCGAGCTGGCCCAATTTGGGCCCGGCCGTAGGTGTGCCGGTCTTCTTGAGACCAGAGCCAGCCTGGCCCCACAGATTGGCAAAGGGATCAGCGCCAGAACTGGGTTTAGCTACAGCGGGAGCAGCAGGCTTGTTGTGTGCTGACATTCCCGACGGTGTTGAACCAGCCGAAGACAGCGATCCCATTTTCTGACCAGACGGGCCGGTCGATTGAGGTACTTGTACTGATTGGAAATAGTTCGGAGCTGCTGCTTGAAATCCAGTTGGCTTTGGAGGGCTGGATACGCCGATAGACGCAGGCGGATTAAACGAAGAGTAGTTAGCTACAGGTGTGGCAGTAGTACTCGTAGGAGGTGATAGCGATGACATCATCCCTGTCAGGCTTGCTTGCTGGGGTGCAGACACGGGCTTTGGAGCAGCAAACTGGGCCGTTGACTGAGCCGTTGATGTCATCAACGGTGGTTGAATGGCAAAGTTGCTGGGTGGTGCAGATGTTGGCGCTGCAGGCGTGGCAGACTGGAAGTCATCAAAGTCATCGTCATCGCCTGCTGGGCTGGACAGATCTGCCAAACCAGAGCCGGTGGAAGTTGCTAGTGTAGCGCCCGTCGACGACGCTGCAGGGGCTGAGCCGGAGTCGTCAAAAGAAAAGAGATCGACCTCAGGCTCTTTCTTCTTAGGTTGTTGGGATGGAGTCGTCTTCTTTACCCCTACTCTCTCGGCCCTCTCGGGCCGTTCAGCCTGCTTGGGGCGAGATGAACTTGACGTAGGCGCACCTTCGTCGAACTCGTCATACTCCTCAAACTTATCTGCACGGTTACTAGAATCTCTCCACTCATCAGTCTGCCCTCCAAACCCACCGCCATCTCCGTAGACACCCCCAGAGTAACCGCCGTAACCTGCTGAAGAGCCTCCGTAGCCGGCGGATTCACTGCCAAACCCACCGTATCGACCACTGCTGCCAGAAAACCCACCCATTGTGCCCCCCTCCACACCGGTGTATTTGGCCTTGTTCGTTCTTGCCTTCTTTCTCTCGGCCCTGATGCGCTCGACATCACCGAGCAAGTCGGCCAATTCTTTCGCGCGGTTCCTGACGTTGATTCCCTGGTCTTTGCCATTTGTGTCGATGTAATGGAACTGCCGAAGCATTTTGAGGAGTGTTATGTGGCCTCTCGCGTCGTCTATGACCCGTTCGGAGCCGTGCTTAATCAAAAATTCCAGCAGCTGCAGGGATTTGTAAATTTGCCGCCATTCTTCGGCGGTCTTCTCTGTGAAGCGACGGTAGATCATGGGCATGATCTCATTAAGGGTTTGACTAGGATATATGAGCAATTGTATCGTCAAGGTAGGAAATCAGCCAGACGAGACATACTAATTGAATGTGCCGTTGGCGATTTCCTGCATCAAGGTCGAGGATGCCCCCCAAGGCTCGTTATTTGTTGCCTCGCGAACCTAAAGATGGACCGCTGAGTTAGCGCGCCAAATCGTGTCAAGTCAGAAGCACGTATGGAATGAACTAACCTTTGCCTCCATCTCGGTGAAGTTCATTACGGCTGGATGTGCGACCGCATCAGTGACCATGCGGGCGCACCGGGAACGGGGGTTAATCGGAGGCTTGAGCCTTGCTTACCATTTTGGACTTTACGAACACCTGCCTTAAGGTCGTATAAGGTCAGATTGGACACTTGGTCCTTTAAACTATTAAAATCCATTGTGACAGGGCGCTATGTTTTGGTGTTGATGGGAAAGAGATATATAGTGTAGTAGGTTGGGCGACGACCAGAAACGAGATAGGTGATACGTATTGTAGACTTTGGAGATTGCGCTGTTGCGCCTTGGCCGATGGAGGACTTGGCATAGGCCAGTACTATGCTAAGATTCAGTCACGTGGCTACAACTGATATATGCATACTAGCATATAGATTCATGCCGATCTGATAGAGACGTCATCACTGGCCGGAATCTCTACCTCACTATGGAGGGTTCACACTGCACAATGAAAAGAATAAGTGTTATTATCTTATTCTGATGCTTTCAGTTTTGGTGCCTCTTGAGTCTATACATGCTCATCTATATCATGATTGCCAGAGGATGTTGATGTAGATACCTCCTACTAAGTAACATCATTATGCATCTAAAATTGTAGATCACATTAAAAGAGGTTGTGGGTCTGGGGCTGCAGGCCAGCACATGTCTTCTCATGAAAAGTCATCGCATCAAGCTTGCGAAAAATTTCCGTTCGTCCAACTGAACATATCATATCCCATTGTGAACCAGAAAGATCTTTACATTGCACATTGCAAAACTGATTGTATCAAGATCTAATAGTTTACCTGTACCGTATCTCTAATATTTGTATCAAGGTATGTGCAATCCATTTTATTGCCACAATCTGCCACACAATTTATAATTCACAAGCCAGAACGCACAATTGCTTTGGACAAGTTGCCAATTCGAATTGATAGCAATTGAGCTTTACTGGCTATACAACGTGGGTATCAAGCTAGTTGGTGTCAACTAGACTTTGTGCCATGTACACAGTTGTAGAGCTTTCTCATGCTGATGGTTGCATGAAGACTACTTTAAGAAAGGATATCAAGTGAACATTATATCTAAACGCCTTATAGAAGAGCATCAAGTGAGCCTGTATTTTCTACCATTGATCTGCATAGCTCAACAGATTTATCCCTCTGAAGAGTAGTGCGTTGCGTTGCGGCTTGCCCGATGGCTCTTCCCTAGCATGGGGGTTTGTTAAGAGTCAGATCAGTTCTTCAAGGCACAAATATTTACCCCAGAAAAGCATAGCTCAGTGAGCTTAGCTACCTCGGGAAAGTGGCATCGAAAATGATGTCTGAATAGTTCATGAAGACAGGCAACACCAGCAGTGTCAAGCCTGCTATGAAAAGGACAAAATCACAATAAGTTTTCAATTGTCAAGCTCAACTACATACCTGAGGTATTATATTCCCCTTGAAGCACACAGCCCCCAGTGAGTTGGCAGGACTCAGGGGGCGAAAGCAAGGAACGTGAACACAAAACGGTGTACACAAATGGCGGAGTCCCGAGAGACAACGAAGCCATTGATCGGCTGGTTCTATTCCTATTGTTGCTGCATGTTCCTGCAAGCATGTCAGCCACCAGCGTGCTTACACAGGTAACCTGTTGGAATGCGTGCTTCAAGTGTCTATCTGCACGTTGCTTTGGTACCTACCTTCGTGGTTTTCCCTGCCTGCTTGCTTCAGGTTGCTTGCTTGCGCCCGGCTGCCCCCACACAAAGTATTTGCCGGCAATCGTCTCTCCATGTGTACTTTATTTTACATACGACTTTCTATTATTCCTCGGTACCCTCTCTTACCCACGCACCCCTCCTATACCAGACTCCTCTAACCCCCTAAAGCTCCCTAAGACCCAGCATAGCATTGTTCGATGATATCATTGGCTGAGAAAAGCTAGAGTAGCTAACCCCTCCTTCCAGATGAGCAGATCCCTTTTCTTCAAAGTTCTGCCCCGCGGCGGTGTTTCTCCCCCCCTCTCTTCTATTAAAACATCAACTTTCCGGCCTCAGTTCGTCACCAAGCCCGCAACTGCCTCTACACCCGCCTTCGCAAATCAATTCACTGTTCGCTTCTTTTCTGCATCCACCGCAACCATGAGCCAGCACGGAACCACCAGGGTCTACTTCGACCTCACCTGGCAGGGCCCTGTCATGGAGAACGGCCGTCCTACTGCTACCGTCAAGGGTAAGTCCCTCTTGTTATCTATCCCCTGACCTCGAAATTCATCATCATATTGTCTCTCATGTGCACTTTGCGCATTACCTCTTGTGGTAAATAGCGGACCTGCACTTTAGCTCGGCATATTTTGATGTAGCATCTTACCTTTAACGATTTCAGTTTCCCTGCTTGATTTGCATCTGCTCTTGAACCTCTAAAGTATCGTGAAGCTTACAAGACTTTCGAAACATAGACCAGTCGGGCCGTCTTGAGTTCCTGCTCTACGACAAGGTTGTTCCTAAGACCGCTGAGAACTTCCGTGCTCTCTGCACCGGCGAGAAGGGCTTCGGCTACAAGGGTTCCTCCTTCCACCGCATCATCCCCGACTTCATGCTCCAGGGTGGTGACTTCACCCGTGGCAACGTAAGACAACCTTGATTACGGACGGCTGCGAGTTCCATAGTGTCTAATCAATCGTATAGGGTACTGGTGGCAAGTCCATCTACGGTGAGAAGTTCGCCGACGAGAACTTCCAGCTAAAGCACACTGTCCCTGGTATCCTGTCCATGGCCAACGCTGGCCCTAACACGTAAGTCATATCGAGTTTGCATGTTCATCTTTGAATAAAATTGGATGCAAAAACGATTTTATGACTTTTGAGTGAGTAAAGTAATTAACTTGAGTGTTCAGCAACGGATCACAATTCTTCATCACCACTGTTAAGACTCCTTGGCTGGACAGCCGTCACGTCGTCTTTGGCGAGGTTGCTGGTAACGGCATGGACATCGTCAAGGCTATCGAGGCTACTGGTTCCCAGAGTGGCGCTGTCAAGTACGGCAAGCGTCCCACCATCGTCGACTGCGGTGTCCTATAAAGGGGCAACGCAAGCAGTCATATCTTGACCGCCTGTAACATTTCAAGTTAGCGCTTCCTGTCGCAATGTTTTACTCTTCTAATGTAGTGGACGATCTTAGGCCACACAAAATGATAGGGGAGGTGCCTAGGAGGCATTAGCTAAATAGCTGCGAATGAGAATATGTGTCCATCATTGACGTTCTATATTGCTTTGTAGTTGAGCGAGCAAGGCTACAAGGTTGTAGATGCAATATAACACAAAGCCAAACCTATATTGCCGTGAAAAGAATGAGAACCTGGCGTTAGCAGACAGCGGGTGTCTCAATGAATAAGTTTATTTTGACTGATGTTCTTGATAAGTTATCGTGTCTCCAAACGCCTGAGCCTTTGCCGTTTCTTGCAATGGTCCTCTTTCCCAAGTAACGCCATGGCCATGCATAATACAAGTTGTCAGATAACGTCTCCCTGCTCTTCCGATGCCAAAAATTTGTGGCTACACTGAGTTATGCTAACCATTGATCAAAATATTCACAACCCCCGGCCCAAACTGGGCCGCCCTCTTCGCAGAGATCAAAAACTGGACATTTGCCACACGGCACCGTTGTCAGTCCGTTGCTCCGTGACTCCCAAAAGTCCTCGTCTCCTGGTTTTGAGTATAGAGACGGATTCTGCTTGGAGATACGGACTGCACGATAGCCGACTCTACTACCCATGCGGATTTCTTCGACCCGGTTATCCCATACGAGAACATCGATAAGCTCCTGCACATGCTCCTGCTTGAGGGGTTGACCTTTGGCAACTTCTGCTGCCTGGATACCGGCGGTGATCTCCTCGGTAGTAGGATACTCCATATACCCGGCCGGTAGAGGCAGCCGTATAGTTTTCCGGGGTCTCGTTGGTTGCGCTACTACTGGGGTGTCGTCTTTCGAGATAGCATCTGCCGCGCGCTTTTTACTCTTGATAGCTGCTTCGGATGCAGCACCGTTGATGACGCCCTTTTTGGGTAGGAGAGGACTCACGCTTCTGGCGCCTCGCTCGCCCTTGCTCAGGTAACTACCCCGGTTCTTAATAAAACTCATTACAACACTCTGCAACGCTTCGATGAACGCCTCGTCGAGAAATTGGTCCGTGTACCATGGACCGCCGGTGGCGCGAGATGATGGTTTGATGTTGGCTTTAATCCACATCTTCTTGGAGATGTTCTCAACAGTCGTGAACTGGGCGACGAGCCGTTTAGTCTCAAGCTCCTTGAGCGCTTTTCTTAGGGCATTGTCCTGGACATTTAGTCGCCGCTTAATGTCTTGCTGCCAGGCGCCTTCGGCGCCAGCAGCATCGATAATCTCATAAACTAATACTTGATCATGGCTAGTGAGTTGCTTGTATCTGTGACGGGGAGCGGTTCGGTCAGCACAGATCCATAATAAGAATAAATATATTAACACATAAAGATGACCAATCACTCACTTGGCTGCCTCTGCTTCAGGGCGCAGTCGCCATGCTAGGCCGCTGTGAAGATGGACCGGAGCGAATAAGCGCTCGTTGGTCAGTATCTGAATGAGCTGCAACAGCTTCTTAATGTCTTTAGGCGGGATGACATCGAGAGCTGTGAGATCTTCCTGTGTGAAAAGCCTGTCTGGGTCGCTGCTGCAAGCCTCCTCGCAGGCTGCATACAGCTTCCCCTTCAGAAATGTCGTTTGTTCATCCATATTGGTCTATGTCTTGTGTCGTCTTCCTATGAGTCACGAGGTGCCGGCGCCGTGCTTGCGAAAAGAGATGGTAAAGCGCCAGATCAAATAATGGAAGTTGATAAGATCTGGCAAATAGGCCTAATTGAGCGAGTAGCATCAAGGGAAAACTCCCATAGTTAATAGCGCAAACTTCGATATGGGCGAAGGACAGACCATGACTTCACTTGGACATTGAACGCATGTGTATACAGATACTCTCTGCCCCGCGATGCAAACCGAACCCGAAATGAGAAGCACCCTGGTAGAAATATTTCCTTATCGTAAGACCAGGAGCTCTTATCGCACTTCCGTGCAACCTTGATACTGTGCGACGCACAGTGTCTCAAAGCGAGTGCGGGCCATTGCGTTGCTTGAGCGGCAGCTATTTCTCCACTACCTTGCAAAATCTAGAGTTAGCGCTGAGCTGCCGCCGGAAGCAGTTTTGTATAGCGCCCACGCAACCCCACCAACGCCGACCCAGGCCGGCGTCTCTACTTGCCCGCATAGAAAGCTCTCGAACCTCGTTCTCAGCCCTGCCGGTCTTGTGTGGTATTTCTGCCTGGCAACCCTCACGTCGTTTGTTCGTCCACCAGACAAGACATTCACCGTTTTCTCCAACTCATAAATTTGCCTCTCGTTCTTGCTGCGAACATTAGCGAGTTTGTCCTTCGTCTAACTAATCCATCCGTATATCAACTCCATATCTAACATCGTCTGTTCACTCCCCCCACCAACGCTATGGCGTCCGCAGACGAGCTCAAAACCTTGGGCAACAATGCCATGGCTGCAAAGAACTTTGATGAGGCCATGTGAGTCTCCCCTCTGTATTATGTCATGCTACTCCGTTTATAACCTTAACCTTGTATTCCACTAGCTAACACTCTACTAGAGATGCTTTCACCAAGGCCATCGAGCTGGCCCCCGAAAACCACGTCCTCTACAGCAATCGCTCTGCAGCCTACGCCTCCAAAAAGGATTGGACTAAAGCTCTAGGGGATGCCGAGAAGACGACACAAGTCAAACCCGACTGGCCACGGGGCTGGGGACGCAAGGGTGCTGCCCTCCACGGCTCTGGAGACTTGCTGGGTGCCGTCGACGCCTATGAGGAGGGTCTGAAGCTCGATCCTAACAATGCTGGTCTGAAAAGCTCCTTGGCGTCTGTCAAGAGAGCTATAGAACAGGAAGGAGCTGGTATGTAGACATCTTAAAAGTGCTATAGGAGGCCATGCTGACATGATATGGATAGGCGCCGGCTTCGGTGGCGGCGACCCGATGGGCGGGCTGGGCAATATGTTCAGTGACCCTAACCTACTCCAGAAGCTCATGAACAACCCCAAGACAAGTGGCTACTTCTCAGACCCCTCCTTTATTGCCAAAGTTCAGGCCCTGCAGAAGAACCCCCAAAACACTCAAGATTTGTTTAGCGACCCTAGGATGATCCAGGTGCTAGGTGTTGCCATGGGTGTGGATATGGATATGCGAATGCCTGGTGATATGCCCAGTGCATCGTCCTCGGGCGCTAAGGAAGCAGAGGAAGATGTCGAGATGCCTGATTTGACGCGATCACCACCCGCCTCCAAGCCTACACCGGCCAAGGCTCCTGAGCCAGAACCTGAACCCGAACCTGAGGATGAGGAAGCTCTAGAAAAGAAGAAAGCAAAGGAAGAGGCTGACAAAGAGAAGGCATTGGGCACGGAGAACTACAAGAAGCGAAATTTCGATCAGGCCATCGCACATTATACTAAGGCCTGGGAACTACACAAAGACATTACGTACCTGAACAATCTTGGCGCAGCCCACTTCGAGAAAGGTGACTATCAGGCATGTATTGATGCGTGTACCAAAGCTATTGAAGAAGGCCGCTTGATCTACGCCGACTTTAAGATGATTGCTAAGTCCTACGCTCGTATCGGATCTGCTTACGAGAAGATGGGCGACTTGCCGTTGGCCGTTGAGAACTATCAGAAGTCTCTGACGGAGCATCGAACTCCCGACACGGTAAACAAGCTTCGTGCCGCGGAACGCAAGAAGATTGAGGCCTCCAAGCAAGCGTATGTCGATCCAGCTAAGGCTGAGGAGGCACGCGAAGAAGGCAATAAGAAGTTCAAGGAGCAAGACTTCCCCGGCGCCGTTGCCGCGTATTCTGAGATGATCAAGCGTGCACCGGAGGATCCTCGTGGTTATAGCAATCGTGCCGCAGCGTTCGTTAAGCTTTTCGAGTTTCCCAGTGCGCTCGATGACTGCAATACTGCAATCAAGAAAGACTCTAAGTTTATTCGTGCCTACATTCGAAAGGCACAGATCTTCTTTGGTATGCGCAAGTACTCTGAGTGTATTGATGCATGCAACGAAGCTACCGAAGTGGATAACAACCACCATAACGGGGCCAACGCACGCGAGATCGACGGGCAACAGCAGAAGGCCCTGCAAGCCATGTATGCAGCACGGGAGAACGAGACCGAAGAGCAGACACGAGAGCGCTTGATGAAGGACCCGGAGGTGAGTAGCGACAATCCAGATGGACTGCTATGACAGCATATTTCCATTCGAATCGTACACTAACATCTTCCATCTAGATCATGAGCATCATGCAAGATCCTGTTATGCAGTCTATTCTTCAGCAGGCCCAGTCCGACCCTGCCGCGCTCCAAGAGCATATGCGGAACCCTGGTGTAGCAAGCAACATTCGTAAGTTGATAGCCGCCGGCGTAATCCGAGTCGGCCGATAAGCACGATGAACATTATGAACGGGACGGGGCGTTTACAGGAAATCGGTGTGAGCAAGTAGTCGATCTTCATGCTAACAGATACATGAATATCAACGCGATTTGGGTTTTATGCGGGTTGCAAAAGTGTACAATCGGGCATCTTCAAACTTGTTCATCGAAGCCATGTACTGGCATCGTTTAATCAGTTAATTAAATTCATATTGAACAAAATTGGTATCGCGACTCGAGCGTCAGTTTCCATCACATGTGGCACTAGGATCAGGGCCTATGCTGAAGAGGTTTGCATGCCCTTTCGTCTCCTGGAGTAAGATAGCTAGGGTAGGCGTTCACTGTGAAAGATTCCATCATCTTCCATAGACCTAGACGTCGAAATCATATTTTACTCATCCCACTCCTTCATTGACTCCCTCGTTGGAATCACTTAACCTCCTAGTGACCTGAATTTCTAACGAAAGATCCCCCCTCACGCAACTTAGATGTATTCCTCCTCTTCTATCCCAATCCATTCCACCTCCTCCTCCTCCTCCTCCTCTGCCCCAACCAACTCCTCATATTCCCCGATTTCCTCTTCTTCAATCTCTTCTCCCTTCGTACCAGAAGAATCGATCACGGAGCTATCGACCCAGAACTCGACATGAATGGAATCAATCCAGCCGCGAGCCCGAGCCAACGCGATCTGAGCGCGGAGCGTAGCCTTCTTCATAGACATAATGTCGCGGCCGCGGCCTGTATCCTTCCACACGAAGTAACAAGCACTCACGTAAGCGGGATCAAACCAATGGAGCGCTTCGACATGTTCTTTGACGGCGGCTTGTATCATATCTCGAAAGATGTTAGCCTCGTTATCCGCGGCTTTGGATAGGGCTCCAATGTCGATCGCATCATAGGTATCGCAGCAAATGCACTGTTCATCGTGAACGAAGTGGGCGAATATGCTGGGCATGGTGGCTGTAGGAACGTGCTAATGTTGCCGATATAGCAGTTGTTTTGTGTGATAAAGAGCGACGAGAGAGATTGGACTCGGAAGAAGCTTTATGTGCGAAGTTCGGTTTGTGTGTGGAGGAAGTTCAGCATGTAGTTAATCAGGAGCGAAAGTATGGGGATCGAGATATCGCTGTAGTCTTAGCCATAAACTATGCCGACTAGAGATCGGACGATGTTATTGTTTGACTTGTTCGGAGTGGTTTAATATGGAGGTATCTAGCGTCCTGGAGACAAGGGCTTGATTGCTTTTGTTAATTACCTTGGAAGGGAGAGTTTTACTGTTTAATGTTTGGCATTACTGTTTGTTAACTAGAACGCGCCACTTACCTTTCTATTTTCGATTTAATATCAGATACAACTTGCCCTAAAACTATAATCTGGATTTTTTTATGGCGATTTCAATACCATACAGAGAAATTCGACCCCCTTGTATCAAAACTCAAGCTTGGCCTTTTATACCATGACCCAGAAAAAAGAAATTCTAGGTCCCGAAGTAGGCCAGGTACTTCGCTCAATGCTCTTGTGAGTATATATTGGTTTTAAGAATACTAGCTCCTGACATCTTTGATCGGCTTCTCGTCGTCGGTAGACGAAAGAGTATATATATGTACTACCTAAAGCTTCAATCCCTAGACATGTATGCAATAAACAACAATAATTCAAACCAGCAAAGAACAATGTCCCAAAAGGCTAAAACACGTCGCTATATCCCACATCTGCGGGTCCCAACAGGCGCTACCTGTGTGCTGCCAGACAGCTTGCATGATTTTCAACGCCTCCGTAACCGTACCGAAGACATGCATGGCGCCCATACTCTTGACGAGCTCGACGAAGAAGGATTCCTGCTCTGGTAGGGCCAGACAGCCCGTCACGACGAAGGGCCAGATCAACGTGCGCACGGCCAAGGGCGACGGTAGCGCGCGGAAGAGCTCAATAGTCGCCTGTACGCTAGCCTGGATCTCCGGGAGCGTGGGCTGCAACCCGGACGCAATAACGTGTATGTACGTGATGGTCGCCTGCGCCCATATCCGCGAGTGCAGGTCTACGGCCGGGCTCTGCTGCGTCTCGGACTCGGCTACCATCTCGTGGAATCCCGCATACGGCGTCACCGGGTGGTGCGCAGACGGGTCGTATATGTTAATTGCGCGGTCTCCGGGTGAGAACGAGAGCGTGTCCAGCTTCTCCTGCAGTCGCATCCTGATGGGACATATCTGCCGCACGAGGTGGATCGTCGAGAGGGTCCCCTTTGACTGATGCTCACGCTTCCACGCCGCGAGTTTGGCTACTTCGGCGATCTCGAGCATCACCCAGCTGTAGCAGCCGACGTAGTCGCCGAGGTTTATTTTGGGCTGATCTCCCTGGAGAAGCTCGGCGTGGTATTTTTGCAGCCGCGGCGCCTCTCCTATCGCCGTGGCGGCGATAATGTCGATCCATAATAGATACGCTGTATAGAACTGGAAAGCCGACTGATCAGAGGTCAATACCGCCTTGCCAGTCCCCAGCGGGATCCTGCGGAAGGGGAATCCGATGCGCGCCAAGATCGACGACCATGGGGTTGTCGTCGTTATCGTGGTGCTGCCGTCGGCTGTCGTCACGTGGTTTGTCATCACCTATTTAGAACACTGGAGTCAGATATTTCTATTTATCGTAAAGGTTATTCCGAGGTTTCGGGAGCTTGAAGGAGTAACAGTAGGAGAATATGCCCGTCAGGTCAGTTCGTGTCCTAAAGCAGAGCATACCTATGGTAATAACTCTAGCGACTAACCTGGTCGAATAAGACGACGGCCGCGTCGTGATGAAATTGCCAATTCGTCGTACAGGCTGTCGCGATCTCAAACTCGAGGAGCTGCACGACGCTCTGCATACAGCTGACGCATTCCCGGAATGCGTTGGTAACGCCGCGCTCATTGAGCGCCTTGATGTCCTCCTGTAATGCCTGGATGGCGATCTCCTGATGTGCCTGCAGCTCCGCCCAGTTGGCCCTCTTGCAGGCCCCGTGCGTCCCGTCCATGCTATCGAGCAGGACGGCGTATAGCAAGTTGGCGAGTGATAGGGCCGTATGGAAGAGAGCCCGGTTCTTCATCAGTAGCACCAGCATCCATCCACGGCTCGACTCTAGCAAGCACGGGCGATAGAAGGGGAAAAGAAACGGCACGACGTAATCTAGGTAGATCATCGTGAAGCTTACTTCGATCTCGGACCTGTTCTCGGGGAAAGCGGCCACGGCCGGACGGATCGGACTATCAAAGGACGAGGGCAGCGATGATGGCGGTGACGATTCATTGCAGGTTTCCGCCTGAGATGGCGACGTCTCGCTCGTCACCGTGCTAGGAGGGTTCACATCTCTAGCTTCTTCCTCGCTTGGCGTTGGCTGACCAGCATCACGCATCGGATGGTCCGACGACTGATGCACTTCTTGCGTCTGCGCGCTGGGCGAAAAGTCTGTCATGGTAGGCAACTGTCCCCATTTGCGCTCTCGTCTCTCATTCGCCTTTTGCTTCACCATGACCTTAAGCTCATCCGACATCTGCTTCTCGCGCACACCGCCATCCATCCACTCGGGCTTGGTGTCGCTATAGTAGCAGTCGATCTCCAGGCCATTGCAAGTACCGCAGACGGGTCGCGCCTCGTCGCATTTCTTCCGTCGCAGCCTACATGTCCAACAACCTATTGCTGCAACGTCAGTAGTGTGCTATATAAATCCCAAAGAACGCAATTTAGGGTTTCAGACGTGCCTTGTGAGCTCCGGAGCTTGGGTCCGCTCATCACTCATCTAGACCCCTGCACGACAACTTATAACTATGAGCCGTTTGAAAGTTCTTAGTGCCCCGATTTCCGCCTTGGCGACGTATAATGTATTATATCGGAATAATTCATTCGACGTTGTTGTCAGGCAGCCCTATTGAACATGAAATACGTAACCCAATGAAGGCGATTTGTCATCACTTCAGCGACCGTAGTGGACAGTGGGAATCCACATGCAAAAGTCCTATCTTAGCACTGTCGTATTTCATCATGCGTAGATCTGACATGTGAAAGGAATTCGACATCACACGCGGAATAGCTGCTTGATCTGGTACCGCAGTGTTTATAAATTTGACAAAAAGGTCATGCTAAATAGGAGTCACGAATTCATGTACAAAATCCTGCCCCGTGTTTACGAGATAGCATTAAAAAGCTCAAGAATGCTTTTGAACCACATGAAAGCCCTCGCGCAGCTTATATCAAGGAACGATAACATATATTCTCGCAGCGAATAGTTCGTTTCTTCCTGCGGAAATCTTAAAATGGAAAGACAATCTGATTAAGCTGCCCAGGCTGGCACCACCAAACAGAGAGATCAACATTGTTGTGTAAGACACGGACTAACGAGCCCATTAACAATGACGGCTATGAATCTTGGCATCACGGCAAGCTAAACAGACATGAAGCGAGATTAGATATATAAACCCTTGGAATAGCTAGTCTAAAGAGACTTGGCCTAGGATATATATGGGAGGCCATGATGTAATACAGGAGTGAAGTGACAATTGCTGATTTCGAAATTATTTCGACTCGCACAATCTGAACTTAGGCGTACCCAGGGTTATGAATAGCGTAGACGTGACTTGTGTTTCGGGATAAAACCCTTCACTGCAGGAATCAAACTTAGCGACTGGATTCATGTCGATATTAATCAAGTAAGTCCCAGAGAAAAGAATGACGGAATACGTTCCGAATTCATGAGAAGCGTGTAGTTCCTGCCACTCCAGATATATTATTAGTTATGGATGATGTTTCTCATCTTCTCTGTCCTTTGACTCGAATCCTTGAATCCTCAACTGTAGACGGAAGATAGATCAATTAAAGCTCCAAGTTTCACGCGCAACAACCTGCCGCTCCTCAAATATTGCTTGAACCAGCTGCAGTACTACTTCTCAGGTATACAATTTCAGCAAGTTGCAGTCCTGACGGTTCTTAGCACATGTTTGGTAGTTGGAACCCTCTCCTAATCCTCGCTATAATATTTGATCTCGCGCGGCACTGGTTCTCCCTGGTCGCCATAGTAGTAGGATAAGGAGTCCCAGGCATTTTTCGTACTACCAGCAGGGAGGTAGCTATCTTCCTCCAGTTTATGGATAATACAGTATATCCAATATCGACAACCTTCGAGTTCCTTAGTGAAATAGTACTTATCTAATCCACTTTTGTTGATGGTGTCAGCAAGAGTCTCAACCGTGAGTCCATTGATGGTTTCAATTGAGAATGAGTAGATCGCCCGGTCGCTTTGGGTATATTTCTTAGATGACAGTTCAAGGATCCCTTTTCCGCTGAATTTACTTGGATACATGTCTACTTTTACAGAGCTAATCGCTGAGTACTGCAGAAACATGACCCAGTGGTTCGTAGCAGGGTCCTCGGGACTGTTCCGGTTTGGGTATGCGTAGATATTAATCTTCTTCACCATTCGATAAAGGTGGTTTTTATTGAAATAAAATGAATTACAAAAGTCGTACTCCATGACTGTACGAAATTAGTCTCATGATGATTACTATTTGTAGAGAGATGTCATTACTTATAGAGTTTATAGGGCAGAATGAATAGTGACGAGGTACTCAAAAATAGAGATCAGGATGCCAAGTGTCTAGGAACACGTTCGATGGGACTGGTATGAGTGAACAGGTCAGAATTCGCAAACTCTTATATAACCTACAAATACACCGGCCTAGAGAGCGGTCTATCGTATCTCACCATGCACAGACTTTCCCTCGCTACCGACGTCAATGAAGTTTGCGCCACTATGAATCGATATTGGCCAGTTTCAGAGGATAGATTTAGCGATATCTGTTGTTTGTCGTTACATCCGAAGCCGCCTGTGGGAATCGCACTAATACCCCTTTGTACTTCCCTACGTAAAGGCAATTCAAACATCAGGTAGCGCCAGAGCTGTACCTTAAATGAGTACTGCATTAAGCCAGTGTTAGATCCGTCTCGAATCTAACACTACCTATACCCCAGACTCTTACCATCCCACCCCGGCCGCAAGTAATCCGCACCAAAACCAATATCATACGAAGTAGCATGGACATAATCCACATGCCACTCGGCCCTCATCTCTGCGCCCTCAGCAGCCTAGCTCCACACCGTCACGGCGGCAGTATTCACCCCATCGTAATCCAGTATCCCCCGGTGGCAGATCATGTACGTTCGTTTATGCCAGGGCGCCACTACCTCATCGCCTGCTGTCGCGTGATGATCGGTGTTTGCTTTGGTGGTGTGCGCTTCGGTGGTGTGAGTGAGAGTGCTTGCTGGGGATGAGTCGCTAGAATTAACCGAGTAGGCATCACTCTCATCTAACTTATACTCCATGATCAAAGAGAGGTGGGATTTGTGTCGGAATTTTTGATCGTAGGGTCGCACCGTCGCAGTTCCTAACCCGCAATCAACATGCTATCATGGAAGTACGAGGTAGTCAAGGGATAAAGCAGGGAAGGTTCAATACTGTTGAACAAAATTTCAAGCTCGTGTAAGGTCTGCAGCTCCTTAGCTATTTGCTCCATCAGGCTGCAATAAGTAAAAGGATGTATCCTACCAGTTAAAGCTGATGTTGACAGATTGGGAAACAAAGATTTATCTGCCAGCTGTGCAGAATAAACTATTTGCGTTCTAGTCGCTAGTGTAGCCGTAGCAGTAGCAAAGCTTAAACCAGATAACAGCATAGCAACATTTTGGTCCTCCTACTAACTATCTTGAAAGCAAATAGAGAGAGCTGGTCAGTGAATGACGTCGATATGGACGTAAATAATCCCACCAGGTATACTAAGGATCCATGAGTCTACCTCGCATAGATTTTGCAACTCTATGAGATAGTAGGTAGAACTGTCTATTCGCGACTTGAATTGAGTAAAACCATGAAACGTTTCTGTTGCTGTGGCTTCAATTTTATAGCCCGCATCGTAAGTTACACCTGCATCTTAGCTATTATAAGCTCTTACACCTCCAGAGAACTTCCACTCGGCGAAAAAGTTACTCACCGAGACTTTGAATGGGAAGACATTTAGATTGACAATTACATAAATTTGTAATCCATAAAACATCATATATGAGCGTAAATCCACGGAAGTAGTATTTAGTTAACGACAGCTGCATCTGAGTTATAGAAGATAGAATACAGCCGATAATAGCTATTAAAAAAATAAGTCTATCGACTTTATGGGGATTAGGCAACGCTAACCTCACCTTGCGTAAGAAGTGGTACAACTATCCTATAGAAAATCTGCGGGTAGCAATTCAAGTTCTTACAATTGATAAATGACACCTTGGATTTATGAGAGAGAAAAAGTGTGAAGAAAGTAAAATCTGAGGCCTTTATTATGCGCTGGAGATTGCTGGCATAATGATACAAAAGTCCTGCATAAGATTGACGGCTAATCGAATAGTGACATTTCTAAGGCGGATCATTCAACACTAAAATATTGTCTACACTTTCTCATGACCTCTTTATTACTTCTGGATCTAAGCTACCTTATAGTCTATTCTGGTATCCCATACTGTATCCTCGTAACTCGTCATATATATAATCATTTGCCCCTCAACCTGCCTGTTCTACGTTACTTCATGCTTTGGCTTTGATGGCCCGGTATTGGTCGCTGAACGGAATATCGATGTATCCTTCCGCTTTTTGGGGGGTGTAGAAGGTCGACCGGTCATACTTTCTGAACTCGATGCCCTCTTTCAACCTGTAGACTAGATCAGGGTTCGAGATAAAGTATCTTCCAAATGCAATCACAATGTCAAAGTCCTTCCAGGTCTTGTCAACGGCCTCGAAGGCCAACTCCGGCAGAAAACCTCCAGCGAGAACAATGGGGCTCTGATTATTCCACAGCCTGACCAAAAACTCTAAGCTGTCGGCTGTGTCATTACTGCCGTCGGAAGCTCCCGAAATACGCGGCTCAACGAGATGCAGATACGCCAGATTCAAGGGCTTCAGCTGCTCAACAAGGTACTGGAACTGAGGATACGGGTCTTTCATGCCCATGCTCTGGAAGTCGCTAAAGGGACTTAGTCGTATGGCGGTCTTGTCGGCTCCAATAACGTTGACAACAGCCTTAGTGGCTTCCAGAGCGAATCTTGCACGCTTTTCGATGCTGCCGCCCCAGGTATCGGTTCGCTTGTTGCAGTTGTCTTGTGTGAACTGATCGATCAGGTAGCCGTTGGCTCCGTGCAGCTCGACGCCGTCGAAGCCCGCAGCCATGGCGTTCTTAGCGGCCTTTGCGTAGTCGCCTATGGCCTCCCATATTTCCTCCTCTGTCATCTCTTGCGGTAAGGCTCTTTCCTCGCTGATGGGTACGGCGCTGGAGGATTTTAACTTGCTGCCCACTGATTCGAGAATTTCCGGGTAGCCAGCTCGGCCCAAGTGCCAAAATTGGCAATAAATGAAAGAACCCTTTTTATGCACGGCGTCTGTAATTTCTTTCCATCTTGCTATTTGGGCCTCGGTAAAGAGACCGGGGACATTATTTCGGGAGACGGCCGACTTTGAGATAATGGTCGCCTCCGAGATCAGCAGAGTCCCGGGCACTGTTGCTCTCTGCTCATAATACTCTATCTCGTTTGATTAGCGCACCGATGAGGTTGGTGGTTGAGTCTTGCCAGTCCTACCTTTGACCATGAGAAGAGGGACCCGGTCATCATCGCAGCGGTATCGTGTCAATGGCGCCATCGCCACTCGATGACCGAGGGCCATGGAGCCAACACGAACAGGCTTGAATAATTTCGACATCTTTGCTCACGTCTATAGAGGAACGAATAAGTTAGACGCCAGGAAAATGTCGACACATATATAGTCGAAGGCTTGACTGGGTAACATCTGGGAATACAAGGGCCTATTATAGTATGCGCTTCGGTTCCGTGCTTATGTGGAGTCCCGCGCTTGAGTTACGGTGGTCGAAAAAGGCAGCTATTCCCATTTCTCTTGTTGTTTGGTTCTATTCACGCTATGTTGGACTATCTCTACCCGCTATATCCGCTACCTCCATACCTGGTCCACCTCCTTTACCACCACATGGGTAGATAGAAACTAATAATCGTCATAGATCAGTAATACAACCCGCTGACTAATATTGCCTTTAGAAGCTGCAATGGGTAGTATTGCGCCGTCGGCTTTGAGAACATCGCCCTAAAGCGTGACTAGCCTCGGCACGGAGATCTCGCAGTTACGAGTTTACATATTATACTTCTCTCGGTCTGAATGCGGACTTCACGGATATCGAAGCAAAATTGTATATAATAGTGTCTTGATAATCATCATATTGTATCCGGGCTATTTCCTGGGAGATCAGACACACCTGGAGTGAATTTTGCCGGCTAAATATACTATGTTTATGATCGTGGACCCTACCCGTTAGCTACAAAACTAGGGTAGTAGTGGGAGTGAAAGTACAGGGGCCTTCGGATCACTCGACTTTTGGAGAAATGACACCAACTGGCAGTCCAAGGGTTTAATGTAACCGATTTACTAATCGTTCACCCGCCTACATCCAAGTGGAGGTGTCCGATTCCGGCTTCCAACTGATACCAATGTTCAACTTGACATTTTAATAACATAGAACCAACTACTATTGCCCTCTTATCGTGATAGATATCACAGGATTCTTTCATGTCACATCGAGTTGCAACCGACATGGAACTTCATAGATTAACGGCCACACAAGCGCTGTCGCGCATCAGGGATGGTTCGTTGACTGTAGAAGAGTATGCTCGATCCATCCTTGCACGTATTCGTGAGCGCGATCCGGCGGTACAAGCATGGGAACATCTGGATTCGGAATATGTCATAAGAGAGGCCAAGAGACTTGACCAGATTCCCCTTCATGAACGAAGTACACTACACGGCCTTCCGATAGCTATAAAAGATATAATATATACGAAAGGTAGTCTCTATTTGCGCTGGAAATAACATTTGCACTTGCTCATATAATGAAGACATGCCTACGCAGCACAACTCCCCAATTTACTATAAAGATGCGCCGAAACTCGATGCTGGATCGATAATAGTATTGCGGCAGGCTGGCGCGTTGATACTTGGTGAGATATGATGAATAACATCGGTACACTACCTGCCCGGATGCTAATGACCGAACAGGGAAAACGACGACGACTGAATTCGCCTCTACAAATGGTGGACCTAAGACTCGTAATCCCCATGATCCCACAAGAACACCAGGTGGCTCATCGTCTGGCTCTGCTGCTGCTGTAGGAGACTTCCAAGCACCAATCGCACTGGGGTCACAGACTGGTGGTTCAACGATCCGCCCTGGTTCATTTAATGGCATCTATGCGCTGAAGCCGACATGGAATGCGATCAGCCGCGAGGGTCAGAAGTTCTATTCACTTACTCTAGACACGATCGGGTTTTTCGCGCGTTGCATTGAGGATCTCGAATTGATGGCAGATCTATTCGGGCTTGAAGATGACCAAGCTACGAAGGATCATTTTGACGTGAAAGGTGCAAAGTTTGCGGTAATCAAGACGGTAGTGTGGCCAGAAGCCGGCTCCGGGACCGTATCGGCTTTGGAAACGGGTGCGCAGCTTTTAATGAATCATGGAGCTGAGGTTGAGGAGATTGAACTACCATCTGAATTCGACCAAGCGCCTGAATGGCATCATATACTACTTCACAGCGAAGGTCGAGCGACTTTCCTGCCAGAATACAGACTCGCAAAAGACAAGCTCTCCCCGTTTCTCGCCGGACATGTTGAGAATGTCAATAGAATCTCCCGGGCATCGCAGCTGGAGGCTTCTGACGGAATCGCCGCGCTGCGGCCAAAGATTGATGAGATAGCGAGGAAATATGCGGCAATCCTCACACCGAGTGTCATAGATGAGGCCCCGGTAGGGATTGAAAGTACCGGAAGCCCAGCATTCAACAGCATTTGGACGGTGAGTTGTATAGGAAATCGAAGCTTAGGAACTCTGCTAATTACGCTTCGTTATCAGGCTCTACACACACCGGTCACGAATATACCGGGCTTCAAAGGCGCCAATGATATGCCTATAGGGCTTTCGCTGGTTGCGCCACGTTACCATGATAGACACCTTCTTGCTGTGTCCAAAGCGGTTGGGCGAATATTCGAATCTGAGGGAGGGTGGGTGCGAAAGCTTTAGGTTGCTACTCGTGAGTTCCGGCTCGCAAGTATCATAAAGTCGAAGTATTAGGTTAGTTACGGCACGTCTTTGAATCCCTACAAACTGCAGCCGTCTTGGTCTCTTGTGTGCGTAGACAACTTAGAAATGAATTTGTCAGGAACCAATGCCATGAGCACCTCGCTATTAGACGAATTATGTCCCTGTAATATAGGGCTTCTAGTGTGGTAGTATAGCCCTGATGTGCATGATCCAAGCTGGGCAACAACTTTCGAGAGACGGGATACGATACTTACCCCCGAGGAGCTGAATGACTGCATTCAAGTCACCCCACTTCATGTCAATCTTGGAGTTAATATTACCTATCTTGATACTGATGCGCATTGTGCCAAGAATGAGCTCTTCCTCCAATCAAATATAGAGTAAGCATATATGGACCGACGCCTGTAGACTCGTTCAGCGCATTCCTTCAGCAGAGTCTTTATCATACCGCGCATGATACTATATAATTGTTGATCATGGCTTCTACACTTGAGGTCACTACTATCTTGGAATTCCACGAGGAGGACGTCGAAATCATTTCCACGAGGCCACTAAAGCCCCCCAAGATCGTCGAGTACCGAACAGAATGGCCGGCTATGTACGCAGAAGTCGAGAGGCGTATTCGACAAGCGCTTGGTGACCGGGTTGTCTTGATTCAACACGTCGGTTCCACAAGCGTTCCCGGCTTGCCTGCCAAAGATGTCATTGACATCGACCTAGTAGTCGCAGACCCGGGAGATGAAGAGTCTTACGTACCTGACCTCCAGGCGGCCGGCTTTCAATTCATACTACGGGAGCCGCCTTGGTATCAACACCGCTTCTTCCATTTCGAGGAGCCATATACCAATCTACATGTTTTCGGTCCAGATAGCGCCGAATTGGTGCGGCACAGACTATTTCGCGATTGGCTACGAGAACATGAAGATGATCGCAATCGATATACAGAGATGAAGCGGGAGGCTGCTAAAGTGACATCCGCGGCGGGCGAGAATATTCAACGATATAATGATCGCAAGGAACCTGTCGTTAGAGATATACTGCGCCGCATATTCGAAGCACATGGGCTCTTGAGCTCCTCAACGGGAGTATGAATTTTATTTACGATAATGATGGGCCATGACTATATGTTATGTTATATAATATTCAGCATATTATCTGTGCTATTTGAGCTTTATCAACGGCTTGGATTTTGCATAGGCTTAAGATGGAGCGCTCGCCTAGCCACCGCCCTTTTCAACCAACATTGGCGGTGCGTTAACATGAATTCGGGCTTTTTATAAGCGTATGATGAAAGGGCACTGATCTGAGCTCACTGAAATTATTTGACTCAATATATATTAATGGTAAAGATGACCGGATGATCTAGGATCAAATCTAGTTTTGAGAATGTGACGTAGGAAGCCAAACGTGTCATTCTTATTTATCGCCAATGCTTACTACATATCTAGTAGTAGATAGACCGTCCGTCATAGGTGCCTGTTGTAAAATGTACAGAGTATCAAGTAAGGTGACACGCAATCATGCATCCTTCACTGCAGGTTTAGTACCGAGGAAGGGAACACATAGGTAGACTATATCACACCTCGGGATACCAACCTTCACTGCATTTTTAGCCACGCCACAGGCAAAGACTTGCCTCTTCCTAAGGCGAGATGTAAAAAAGTTAAAGGATTAGGATGCAAGTATTTATACAAGTCTATCATAGACCTAGATGTGTATAAAACCCCCCCAATAACCTCCCTCGCTCCTTATCTTTCACGTGGTGAGCTTCCTAAATCAAACCCCCCAACCGCCTTCACACCTCATAACTTCGAGTCCCGCTTAACGACCTTTTCACTTTTGGCACCACGTTCGCTGTCAACAGGCACACCGGGACTGGTCTCATTTTTTAGACTGATGGGATCACCCAGTTGACTCGGGTTTGCGTTGGGGCCATTTAGCTTCTTCGTCGCTTTCTCCCTCAGAGTTTCGCCTCCGCCGTTCTTTGAGGTGGAAGATTCTGATAATGATGGTGAAGGTGAAGACGTAGATGAGTTAGCGCTATCTTCTTCCTCCGAGGGCGCGGTGTCGCTGGTTTCGGCTTTGATACTGATTGGATCGCCGAGCTGGCTTGGGTTCGCATTCGGGCCACGAACCTTCTTGGCAGCTTTTTCGCGGAGGGTTTCAGGCATCTTTAGGCAAGATTTAGAGGTTCACAAAGGGTCTGATATGTTGATGATGGACCAAGGGATAGACGTGCAGAGAACTGAATGAATTTATTTGTGCGTTGAATAAATACACAACTAGAACAACCGGAAACAAACCTCTTGATATCCTTTTCTTACTAGCTAGTTTACATGACTTCATGTTTCACATGCTGAGCTTCTTCACCTTACACTGGTAAATCGATGACTTCATGATGGAAAATAGATACCTACTATCATAGACGGACAAAGTGCACTAGGGCGTGGGGATTTAGCGTACATACAACGAGCAGTGTTTTAACGGCGAATTTATGGGTACCTCCCTACCTGGGGTTTGGTACTTCAGAAGGTGGATCGATCTGTTGTGTTAGCACGTGCGTAGAAATCTTCATTCATAAGGCTGATCAGTAGACTGTGCTATTAATCGCGAACTCATCGAATCGCCGGGTCCATGAGGAATTTCGAAACGGCTATGCACGCGATCGCGAGTCTCATAGTATGATAGTATCTCATGAAGTCGTATGTTAGCATTCAATGGTTAATGTGCTGGTTAAGACACGGAAATTGGATTAAGCCACCATAAGAGAACGCCAAACACCAAAACACCAAAAATGATAAGAGATTAAACTGAACGTCACATCATTATATCTACAACTTTTGAACATATATACAAGGGCGGGTTGACCGACAGCTTGCTATGACTTTAAGCTTCTCGGTCTTGCACGTATAGAATCAGGGGAAGGTTTCTGTATGCGTCCAATTTCAGGACTCCTCCGTCGTGCTCGTAACGACCCTGGGCTGACTTCGCGAACTCTGCGCTCTAATGGGGTATATTTGGATAGCGATGTCATCACTTTTGATGGTTTCGTTGAAATTTCATGCGACAAATACGAATCTGTGGTAATTTCGCGAGGTGTCGGTGTCTCTGATTCTTGCGCACTGTCCTCACTGTAACTAGGAGGTAGTGGTGCTGATGGGTTAGA
Organism: Xylaria curta; assembly: GCA_022495235.1. Classification (NCBI taxonomy): domain Eukaryota; kingdom Fungi; phylum Ascomycota; class Sordariomycetes; order Xylariales; family Xylariaceae; genus Xylaria; species Xylaria curta. Next base: position 239,291 of record MU375957.1, read on the forward strand.
TTGTTCATGAGCATCGTGATTCTTAACATATTTATGGTTCGTGTGATTTTCCAACGGATTCATGTCCGAAATTTCAGACATCGGGGTCGTTGGCGTATCTGGATCATCCCATTGGGATGTTTCATCATCGTACTCCGCGGTAAGGGTGGTTGATAGCAGCATGGCATCCGACTCTGGCTCGGAGAACGAGAGCGTTCTGGCGGGGGTGGAAGCGCTGGACGAATCCGAGCACATGGTAAGAGATCGAGGAGAAGGAGGAAGATGACTTGCTGGAATCAAGTTCGTTGAGACACCGCTAATAAATGACAGAGGTTCGTGTGTCATGATAGGGGTAGGATCATCTACCTCATCAAAGAACGGCTTAGTGGTAGGATCCTGAGCAAAACTGCTCCACTGGTAATCCTCAGGAAGATAGGAGGAGAAGTACCGGACGAGCGAGTCGAAGGACCGGGTACGGAAGAGTTGAATCGCATGCTGCCACTGGTCGGTGCCAATAAGTTTGGGATTGGCAATGATCTCGACGGAAGCCGACTGGAGGCTCTCGTTGAGCTGATCAAGTCGGAGTTGCTTGCGTTCTTCGAGCAGGCGATGGAACTCGTCCAAGTCGACGGCGGTCTTCGAGATCTCGCAGACGTCGTGATGGAAAGCGTCAGGGTCCTGTATGGACAGGGTGACTGTGTTGTACTGATCTTGAAGTTTGGTGTAGAGGTCCTCCCTCTTCATTCCAAATTTCCATGCTTGCCAGGAACAACCGCCATCGGGCTCATCCATTCTCTTACTTATCAAAGGCGGGAGGGACCAAGCGGGCTACTCGCGTAGAAGGGCGTCGTCGGCCTTAGCACTCCGTGTCGGTACTGGGGCTGGCCTTTGGTTTTGTCTTTACTGATTCTAGTCTCGGTGTGTAGAAGGTGCTGGTTAGGGAGGGCTTGCTTGCTTATAACGAATTAATACAGCGCGTCTGCCCCCAGGGATGGGCTTTTGGCGTTCTTTGTAGGCACTGGGTGCTCCTTGTTCCCTTTTTGTTTTTTGGGTCTTGTTTGGGTCTTGTGATTGTTGTTCATTGATCTAGATGCCACTACAGCCGGCCATTTTTATTATTGATTCTGATGATATTAATGTGAAAATCATATGTTTTTGAGCAATTTGGTCGCTCGAAAGCGGATTTTGATGCGGGGGTTGCTGGTTGTGCTCTGTTGTGGCCGGTGTTGACAGTGTAAGTGCTGAAGGCTCGATTCTGAAGTGCTTGGAGACGGACGATGGGCGACGAGGTGGGCAATCGCGGGTATCCATACCGTCGCCAAAGTTGTGGCCTGAGGCATTTTGCCAAGATCGGCCCCCTCGTCAGGCGATGGCTTTGTTGGCGTGTCGGATCACAAGTTGGTCTTTCCCAATATTGTTCTTAAAGCTAAACCAGTTTGGTTATCACTTTGTTTTGAAATTTAACTCTAAGAAGCTTAGTTGATTTTATACAAAGGCTATATTGAATAGGCTGAGGCGCACTGCCACCACATTTTACCATTTGCGGAAGAGAACCCTGCAAGGTGCACCCAATCAACCCTCTTTGAAATGAGACAAAGGTGGAGCCCTAGACCAGTCTGGAATGCGTAAGGGCCAATGACGAAATGCCATTTTCGACACAACAGGCGACGGACGCACCATTGCCCTCCTTCGCCACAGTTTGTTCACATCACATCATTTGGAAATCATCGTATCTCATCCAACATCTCATCCGGGCGCAAGTTTGAAAGCCACGAGAAACGCCTTGAAAAAATGCCCGAAAGCCATTGGACTACCAGATCTTGGCTTATCATATATCTAACTCTTCTATCATGAGAAATATGTAGGTGCCAAAGGGTTGCAGCGTCCATTTTATACTTAAATGTACAGGTTTCTTTGGTCTCGAGTTTGCTCAAGTCAGCGGGACAACTGGTGTCAGCCGACAAATTCTCAGATTCGTATTCTTGTTACCCGAATATACCAAAGACCACAGCTGTTCATGAAGGGCCCCCCGTCTGTAATACTGTTATTATCGACCACCGGATATATTCCGCAAATATGGGTTCAAAACATTGCCCAGATGTTCGACGGCATATGCATTATTGAGAGACCACAGCGCATTTGGTCTCATCAAGATGTTGCTTATTGTCCTCGGTCGGGAGGCCTTCGGGGCGACACACTCGTCGCAAGACCCGCTCACCTGGGCTCGCTCGTCCAGTTAGGGACAAGACACAGAAGTCAGCCTAGATGAACACACTTAAACAATTATAGCACGTCTGCCTACTGGTTTGTGTCTTGTGACGAAGCCCCGAACACATGCGGCATCGCTTGAGTAAGACTGATTTGATTACACGAGCGCTGTTACTATCTTCAAAGGCGTTCAAAATTCGTCACTTCATCTTCTCATCCTACCTATCGTATTTTCTGAGCAGATAGCTCTATAATCTCAGCCAGAAGAGCAACCCGTTCACCATTTTGAGTATGTGCTAGGCCGGTCAATGTAGGTAGGTGCCATAGGGTAGCATAGCCCAGTCCTTTTGAGGCAACTCAGGCGATGCCCCAACTGACTAATAAGCCGCGCCCAGTGGAACCTCTATTTATACCTACATTGCCCATTGCCCAGTTGGCTGGTCAAGGAAGAGACGGGGAACTGCCAAGCAGCAGGCGATTGAAGGAGCCCATTTTGCGGGATCAGCCGCACAGCACCCATTTCACGCCCTTTCTGTCCTTCGCGCTTCTGACCCCTTCGATGACTCTCTCTGCTGGCGCTTGAGCCCAGAGACCGAGTACTGAGGGTCTCAAGGACACCTCATCTGATAGTGATAACTCCGCCTGGTCAACCCAGCTTTACTATGGCCATCCAGACTGATTAAGTTGATTCATCTGTCAGGTTTTCCCGAAAGTTTTCGGGTCAAGTTTTACTCTTTCATCTCTTTTCAAAAACCATTTTCTCTTGTCAAGAACAGATTCTAGAGTTCTGTTATACTCTGATTTCTCAAAGCCACTGTTATCTATGTCACATTTGCCTATTGCACAACCTTCCATTCCGTTACACCATGGCTGCTGAGGTTTACCCTTCCGAAGAGAAGACGGAACCGTTTACAACCGAGGAACTCCAGATGCGATTGGGTAAAAGCATCGCAGTTGATGATTTCAGCGATGCTCAACACGACCATGTCCCCTTGGACCAACTAGTCATTGATGAGGATCATCACAAGAAAGGCCTCCGTATACTAGTCCGGCCACTGACAAGAAGCCGATCCGTTAGCCCCGGCAATGACAACTGCCAGTGGCTAGCCTTACGGGCAGAGGTGGGCAATCCCAACCAACCGAAGTCCAAGGTCCTAGCTGTGACCCAAACCTCAAAAGACATCAATTTCTCTATTAGAATACCTCAGGCTGAGGGAGAGGACCGTCCTCCCTTATGGTGTGAGCTTTACTACGATCCGGGTAGTGATAGCCTGATTCTGTGGAATAAGTCGGAAATTCCTATTATTCTCACCAGGACATCTCTCTCAGACCACGCCGGCGCCAACTTCAGCCAAGAGATTTTGCCGGGGGCGACCCGGGAAGTGTCGCCAGGGTCGTGGAGGATTAGCGTTGGCATTCCCGTCCTGGACTTTCGAATTCTAGAAAAACGACCCGCCACCCTGCACGTCCCCTCAGATAGCTTCGAGTCATCACCTGCCCGTAGCCAAGATGTTCGCAGTTCGCTCGGCAAAAGATCCTTTTCCGAAGAGTTTGCAACAGAGAACGCAGTAATTGAGAAGAGGCTTCGCCCTGACGATACTAGTGAAGATAAGGATGGCGTCATCATTTTTCTGGGGCCGAAAGACGAGCGTCTGGTTTTCCCCTTCCCTAATGCAACCAAAACTAAGGAGATTGCAATTCCCAACGGTCATGCGCTGCTCGAGGTGCAGAAAGACGAGACAGTCGCGATTCCCGGCGGCGAGCTCGATGGATACCAGTTAACAAAACGCGACCAGATCGCTACTACTGGTGCTTCCTCAGTTTTCACAGCCGAGCATTCCCAGGTTCCCGACGGTGTCATCACTGTGAAAGTTCTTAAGACACGGGGGCCCCAGGCAGATGACCGTCCAGCAGATGTGACGCACCGAAACGTGATTCGCCAGGCCGATGTCTGGCTGCGTGAGTATCAAAGCCAGGAAGACCTTAAGCACGAGTCCATCGTCAAGCTGTATGGTGGCGATGCACGCTACTTGTCACTATATATGGAGCACGTCGACGGCAAGGACCTAGCTGCTCGTAACGTATGGCGAGACACTGCAACAGAGAAATTCGTCGGCACTCGCACCGATGCTGTTCGTATCCTGAAGGATATAGCGGGTGCCCTGCACTATGTTCACCAGAAGAAGCGCATCCATAATGATATCAAGCCCGCCAATATCCTGTACTCTAGGGACAGGGGTGCCGTTCTCTGTGACTTTGGTCTATCAACTCGCACTATCGACCCTGCCACCAATGGTGGCACGCCATATTATATACCTCCAGAGTTTATTGGACAAAAGCTTCGTGGCCCCGCCTCGGACGTTTGGGCGCTTGGTGTTACCGCCCTCTATATTTTGCAGAAGATTCCATTTCCAGATGCTCGGGGGGTCCGAGGTCATCCGAGGCAGCTCTACTGGATGATTGCTGATCTGAATCGCAAGCATGGGCATGCTTCGAACCGCGCCCCCTCCTCCGCCATCGCACAGATGCAGCAATGGCTGGGTGAAGTCAATGAGGCCAAGGCTTTACTAAATCCCCGTGACAAGATCGAATTCCTTGTGCTGCAGATGTTAATACCTAATCCGAATCAGCGTATCAGCATGGCCAAGGTTATGAGCGAATTGCATCCAGATAAAGACAAAGTCCCCACGGGATGACTATAGTAATAATCAATTTACAAGCGGATCTATATGAGCGATGAGGACATGCGCGCTAGACATGGCTTCCACCACTTTCAGTGTTGGAACATTTCACCACCTGCCTCTGACCTAACGCGAACATCGAAGACACATGGAGCGCTTGTACTAGCTCGAATGTTTACTATTCAAGATGTTGCTTGTTTGAGAAAGTTTCTGCGCTATTTCCCTCTATTATCATTTTCATATGCACCTTCAAGATGGGGTAGGTATGATGTGAAAGCGATTTCAAAAGCCACAAAGGGTAAGGCCGGTCGTTCTCTAATGTTCGATTCCACCTAGCTAATGACTATTCTCATTAGAGAACCCTCATAAAAATTCATCAAGTCGTATAGAAGCCCACTCGCCATCATTCGGGTATCAAAATCATAGCATGTCTAGACAGCGCTTCATTCCCCCATCATAGACATCATTACATCACCATTATCAGAACAAACCCAAACGCCATACCCAAAACGATAATATGAGCGCCTCTAGAGACCACCGCGGGCGCGCCATTAGGAGTAGGCGTAGGCGTCGGAGTTGAGCTTGAATTTGTCGTTGCAGCTTGCCCCACTATAGCTGCCGTTACACCTGTGCTATTAGTGCATATTCCACCCGAGAGAGGCTTCGCGGAAGATTTGAACACAATGTCGGCACACTATTCCAAAATACACATTAATATAGCTCCATCCCAAGCAGCATCGGGCTCTACTCACGTTATACAAAGCGGATCCCGACTCGCCATTAGTGACGACCTGAAGGGAGGCTTCCTGGCCATCTGTAACAGCGGCGGGGATAGGAAGAGCAGGTATACAAAAGTTGCCGCTGCCAGTGACGTTCAGCAACTGTGGGGTGAGGGAGATGTTGAAGTTGGTTGCGTTCTCGCCGAGTCCGAGGTTGATGTACAAGTAGGTCCATGGGTGGTGCAGGTCAAGGACCACGGAGCCGCCTTCCAGCGGCCATTCTGTCTTGTTTCCAGCGCCGTACGGTACACCAGCGCCTTTTGGCTGTCAGATTACTCGCTTCTTCAAGACCATGGTAGAAATCGTGTGTTATAAGCATATATAGAATTAGATTCAAAAACATACAAGGATAATCCCATTAACTGTATGTTGTGTTCTCCGCTATCACACAGCTACAGCTATATATATTCCACCAGCTGCCGCAAACCTATTAAAACATAGCAAAAGCCACCGCCAATACCGCAGTCTAGATTAGGTCAAGCGGTTAACATATTCATCCCTAGATTCCTAAGTATAAGTAATTGCAAAAAGCGCGTGCTTGCAAAAAAAAAACTTAAACTTTAAAAACCCTTTAAACCTAAAAAAAATTATTAATTAAATAAAGTATTATATTGTTCCAAGCTTTTTAGTATAGCTCTTATTATAAATAATTCTTTTTTTTTTTTTAAAAAACTTTAACACTTAATTAATCTTATATTTAATTCTATTTTTAATTAATTATATATATTTATTATACTAATTATATATTTTATTATATTTAGTTATATTAATACTTTTATATATGTATGCTTAAATTATTATTTTATTTAATTATTTTAATACTTAAAATTTAAATTTAATTTATTTATTTTATATTATAATATTTTTATAGCATAACTAAGCTAGCTTTACAAAACTTAGTTCTTAGCAGCATTTATTTAAGCTACGCTGCTATTACTGCTAATACTTTTTTAACTTTAACAATAATCTTAATTTTTAGCACTTTTAAGTACTTATTAGTAGCGCTTTTTTAATTACTTGCTATTAGTACTTTTGTAACATAAGCAGTTATTAAACCAAAAAAGTCTAAAAAAAAAAAAAAAAACTTAAAAAAAGAATTAGAACATAAGTCTTAATTTAAATCTTAAAGCGTAAAACTATCCAGCCTTTAAGTTTTGCTTAGCTTAATTTAGCTAATAGCATTAGCAAATTAATTTTTTATTAATCCTTAATCTTTTTTACTTTTTTTTTCTTTTTTTTTATTAAAAAAAGTGCTCTTTTTAATTAACCTACTAAGCATACTACGTTAAAACGTACAAAAAAATTTTTTATTGCATTATTACTTTTAGCAATTTTTTATTTAATTTTTAGTTATATTAATTAAATTTAATATTAATATAGCAGATTTTAGCACACAGCTATAAAACAACTAATTTATTGTTTTATATAACCTTTAAAGTTATAATATAGTTATAAAAGATTTATTTAAAATTAATTATTTAAACATTTTAGTTTTTAATTTGCTTAATTAAATAATTTAGCTATATAGCTAAATATAAAAGTTTTATAACATAATCTGCAATTTTATAACTTATATTAAGCATAAGCAAATTTAATACTAAAATAAAATTAAATAATAATATAAAATTATTTATAATATATATACTGCTATAACTTAAATATATTATGTAAGCGTGCAGGCTTTTATAATTTAAATTATGTAGTTTTAATATTAAATTAAGCAAGCTAGCTCTACGTTTTTTTAGCAAGTTTAAAAAACTGTTGCTAAATTTGCTAATAATAACAAAATTTAACAATAAATAATTATAAAATTAAAAAACATAATATAGCACTATTAAACCGCTTTATAAACTTTATAAAAAAATCTGCTTTAATAAAAAGCATTTTAAAAAAATATTTTTATATAAGCTAAATAAAAAAATCTTTAAATTAATAACTTTTTAATTTATAAATATATAAACTTTATATAAGCTAATAAAAGCACTTGTTATTAAATAAACAACTTATAAGTATATATTTAAGCTGTTTTTATAAAGTTTTAAACTTAACTAAATAATTATTATAAAGTAAACATAAACTTTATATTAAAAAACATAAAAAAATAAGCAGTTTTAATATTTTTTTTTAGCTTATTTTTAAGCTAACTTAAATTAACTTATATATATTATTTTAAATATTTAAGCTTAAAAGCCCAAATATAAAAATTATTATTAATATAAAGCTTTTAGTATTTTTAGGTTTAATAAACTGTTAATAACGCTTAAACTTAATTTAACTTAGTATAAACTGGTTTTTTTATATTAAAAAGTAATAAAAGTAATAAAAGCAGTATTTTTTTTTGTAGTACTTTAAGCGCCCTAGGTTATTTAAATAATAACCTAGGTAATCTTAACTTTAAAAAACTTTAGCAACTTTTTAAAAAAAACCGTTTGTTTATATAATAGCTTAAAAAAAATAAAAAAGCCAAAAAAACTAAAAATTAACTTTTTTAAGCCCTAAAAAAGCTTATTTGTTTTATTTATGCTTTTATAACAATTATTTTTATATATTTATTAAAATTAAATATATATAATAATAATAACTAAGTTAAGTTTTATATTTAATAAATAAAAGTTAAATTATATTTAAAAACTTATATAAAAAACTTTTTAAAAAACTATTATTATATTAATTAAATTAAGTTATTAATAATTAAAAAAGCTTAAAAATAGCATTAATAACAAATTATTTAAATTAAACAAATAAGCTTTATTAATAATTAAAAAAGTTATACTAATGTTTTAAAAAAATAATTTAAAAACTTTGCTAAAAAATATAAAAAATTAAAAAAAATAAAAAAGCTAACTTATAAAAACAATATAACTTAATACTTTATAAAGCTTTTTAACTTTAATAAAATAATATAATAGTTTAAAACAATTTTTTAATATTATATATTTAAAACGCTACTTAATAAAATTATTAAGCTTATATACTTTTATAAAAATAGTATATTTAAAGCTAATAAAGCTTTTATTAATGTTATTTTTAATGCTAGCGTTATTTATAAAAACATGCTTTTTAATTTAAGTATTTTAAAAAAAAACAAGCTTACTTTAACTTTAAAGCCTTTAAAATCAGGCCAACAAAACTGCAAAAAAAACAGTTGCTTTAATTTTGGCTTTAATTAATCCTTAAAAAAAAACGGTTATAAAAAAATAAACAATAAGTCCAAGCGTAATTTTAATTCTAAAAAAAAAAAAAAAAAGTAGCTTAATATTATAGCAGCTTTAAAAAAAATTAATTAATTTGCTATTAATTAATATAAACATAACAAAAAGTTGTATTAATAATATAGTTATAATAATTATTATATTTTTAAATATTTTACTAAAAAAAATATTAATAAATAAAACTTGTTATTTATATTAAAAAAAACTGCTTTTATAAAACAAAAACTAAATAAAAAAAAACAAACTTTACTATTTATTAATAAAAAAGCATAAATTAATATAATTATAACTACTATTATTTAATTATAGTATATAAAAATAAATAATAAGTTTAACTTAGATTTTTAAACAGCTTTTTTGTTACATTTTATAAAACTTTAAAGCTAAATTAAAGTAATAAACTTTATATTTGCACTTT
>MU375958.1:0-247618 GCA_022495235.1 Xylaria curta
TTAATAATTTTTAGTATAATTGTTTTATTATTAAAATAATAAAACTTTTATTTAAATATATAATATATATATTATAAATTATTACGTAAGTTTTTGTTTATAATAATATTATTTTTATTAATTTTTTTATAGAATATTTGCTATATTATTTAAGCATTTATTAATATATACAATATATATATTACGAATTATTTTGTAAGTTTTTGTTTATAATAATATTTTTATTTTTATTAATTCTTTTACAAAATATTTGCTATATTATTTAAGCATTTATTAATATATACAATATATATATTATAAATTATTTTATAAGTTTTTGTTTATAATAATATTTTTATTTTTATTAATTTTTTTACAAAATATTTGCTATATTATTCAAGCATTTATTAATATATATAATATATATATTATAAATTATTCCGTAAGTTTTTGTTTATAATAATATTTTTATTTTTATTAATTTTTTTATAGCATATTTGCTGTATTATTCAAGCATTTATTAATATATACAATATATATATTACGAATTATTATATAAGTTTTCGTTTATAATAATATTTTTATTTTTATTAATTTTTTTATTAAATATTTGCTGTATTATTTAAGCATTTATTAATATATACAATATTAATATTAAGAAATATTATATAAATTATTGTTTATATTAATATTTTTATTTTTATTAATTTTTTTATAAAATATATACTGTATTATTTAAGCATTTATTGTTATATATAGTATTAATATTAAGAAATATTATAAAAATTATTGTTTATAATAATATTTTTATTTTTATTAATTTTTTTTACAGAATATTTGCTGTATTATTCAAGCATTTATTAATATATTTAATATTATTTTATTATTTAAATATTTATTAATATATATATATATATGTATTAAACGAAAATTTCAAGGGTTAGGGTTAGGGTTAAGGTTATTATAATATTTATTAGTATTTTAGTTTTAATATACTAGTTAGTATTTTAGTATTAGTACTAGTATTAATATTAAATTTTTAAAATTTTAATATTTAGTATTAATATAAGCAAATACTAATACTAATTAATAATTACTAAGTTAGTATTTAGTACGCCTTAGTAAATACTAATTAGTATTTAGTATTTAGTATTTAGTACTTAGTATACTAATTTCCAACCCTGGCCAACCCTGCATCAGACTACCTAAGGCGCTCGTGCCTGCGCCACATACAGGTCGTCACACGTCAGAATTGAAAAGCACAAGTCAAACGAAGAGCTACATAGAATAGAATGAATGCCGAGGGAGACATCAAAGGAATAGAGTCAGCACAGCTAAAAACTCCAGAAGACCCCGCTTAGCCAAAATACGGCCCGGCTACCATCATCTTTCCTACTTCCACGCGCTTGCCCGCTTTCTTGATGTTGCATCTACGTTTGATTTCGAAACGGCACCTCGCTTGAGCGAATCTCTCCCCAACGCATCCACTTCTTCCAGGTCTATCGTGATTATAGCATTATTATACAGTAATTCTTCTCTGGACCGGGCTAATCACTCACCTAGGAAAATCGTTAATGTGTCATCTTACGGCCTGCGATAGGCCCATTGCTTGATCCATGGTTACGGATATGTTGACTTGCCTTCTGCCTATATATTATTTCTCATCGGTCGGTGCTTATCGTAAGCTCAACGGCATTAAACGAAAAAGGACAACCCGTCTTCTTTGTCTCCTCTGTCCTCCCTGCATAATTACATTCGCTTTGCAGAGGTGATATAAATATTCTTAATAATTTATATTCCTTGATAAACCCGACTGGTTATAGACTGTATATGCACCTAAACATCTAGATTGTTCGTAAACCTACTAGGAAATTATAAGACAAAGGAACCCGGTTACTAAAAATTTATCAGTCCCCCTACAACCCTCTTTTGGAAATGTAGTAAAATATGACTTCGCTCATGAATTGTGCTAGAAACGAAGCATGGACTAAAGCCCTACTAGGTTCTCTGCTGAAAATCGCATAATGACGATCCTTCCTGAAGGAGTGCCAATCGCTACTGTAGTCCCGAAGACTGCTGACAGCCCTGGTCGACAACCTGCTGGTAACCAGAGTAGGTTCATGCCGTTAAAGGTTATCCAGGAACCATCTTTGCAGATCCCAAATCCTAGGCGGCGCTCTTGATTATGATCCCAAAAGTAAGATAAAATAGAAGATTCGCTATTATCAGGGGTTGTGATTAGTTGCGGCTGGAGCAAGTTGCTAAGGGAAATAGCACCGGCTTGAGTAAGGAGAGATCGGCCGTCCGGATCGAAGGATAACGTACTGGCCTCAATGCCGAGATGTATTAATTGGAGGCAGTTACCCGTATCGACCGACCAGACCCGGACTGTGTCGTATGACGCCGACGCGAGGGTCTTGCTGTCGGGCGAGAACGCGAGCGAGGTGGCCAAACAAGTACGCCCTTCGAGCGTCTGTAAGCATGCGCCCGTATCGACCGACCGGACCCGATCAATTTTCCAATAAACGTCACAATAAGTACACCCGTTAAGCGTCAGGCACGCGCCCGTGGCGGCCGACCAGGCCCGGACCATGTGATTCCGTGACGCCGACGCGAGAGTGTTGCCGTCGGGCGAGAATGCGACGGAACTAACCCAATAAGTATGCCCCTCGAGCGTCTGCAAGCATGCGCTTGTATCGACTGACCAGATCCGGACCGTGTAATCGTATGACACCGACGCGAGAGTGCTGCCGCTAGGCGAAAACGCGACCGATTCGACCAAAGTATACCTCCCGGGCGTCCGCAAGCAGTTACTCCAGTCTGTATTAACTTGGGGCTTAAGAGATATCCAATCCGGGATGTTACTTTGGAATGTGTTACGAATGATACTTTTATGTGGCGCGAATACAAGCGCTGAACAGTATGCTTGGAGCGGGGCTGCTTGAATCGCTAACACGTTTGTACGAGTAAAACGTAAAGCATCATTAATAAAGTGTAATGCCGGGCTACTACTTTCAAACTGACTAAACTTAGTTATGTAACATAAATATGTAAAGGTAGGTAAGGTCATACCCGAAGTAGTGATTGTAATATTTTAATGTTTTGAAGGCTTTCTAAGGCCCTTCCGATAAGACTTAACGCTTCCAACCAGTGGAGGAAATGCTGCTGGAGAAAGCGATGAACATGGTCATCGTCAAACAAGCAGTCTCTGGCTTGCTGAACGTGGTGAATCCAATATTGACAAGCATACTGGACTTCTGGTGGTAGCTTGTCGCTTATTATCTGCGGGTCGATGGATCCGCGAGCAGTCCCTGGCCATCTTACTTTACAAATATCTGTGTAAAGTGTTTCGCTCATGATGCGAAGACAGTTCTCCGCTAGTTGCTTATGTATTTCTTTTTCGTTAACCCAGAACACGCTGCTGTCTTGCTTCTCTGGATCTAGCAGAAAGTCGCGAAATGAGAGATGCAACAGTCTGACCGGTAGGTCTCTCGACGGAGGGACACTCAATACCGAATGAAGCCAGTCTAACTTTGTCTCGATAGTGCTATGTCCTATATTGAGCATTCTTCCTAAAGCCATCGTCGAGAGTGGATTAGCAAGTATGACGATAGGCCCTATAATATCCCGAAATTCTTTTATGGTTTTAGTTTTCTCCCGTTTAGACAGTCCATCAACCATTCGATTCAAAAGTGGAAGATATGTTGTATCCAATTTCGACTCTTGGCTTCGAGTTTTATACTGCAGGACTATCTCAAGTTGCTGATCGGGATTGCCATTTTTCCGATCGGCTAAGAAACGGCAAACAGTAACAGCGAAGATGAAAAGCGGAACGGCCATCTGCACAAGAATCTCAGTTTTTGATGACTCTGGCCAACTTGATGAAAGTTGTCGATCTTGAGTTACAGAACGATTATATATCTCTGATCTTCGCGAGCTCGTGTTCAAAGTATATAGACAAATCGTGTTCGACTACATGTTCGGGTATCTTATGAAGTTGAAGATCTTGATATGTGCCTTGGACAGCGTTAAAACCGAGTTGTATAGGCAATTCAGGCCTGCTGGTTAAGAATATCCGCAGTCGCGGTGACGTCGACGCATTAGCACGAGACAGTAGGTGAATAATCAGTTCAACATCCTGATCCCGATCGCACTCGTCCAAGGCATCAATAACAATTACAAGGGTGTTGGATTTTCAGTTGCGTAAAGATAATTTTGATAGAGGTTCACGGACTAGCTTTTCGAACTGTTCCCCCATTGCCTTGTTGCAAATGCCAGGATCATTATCAATGGCTTTATCTATGTATACTGCAAGCCCCGGTTCTCGCTGAATAAACTGAGCAGCGATCGTGGTAAAGAACTTGGACACACCACCTCGGTCGACCTCGCCCCTTTTGAAGAAGAAGCTGGCACCGAGCTGGCCACGGTTGAAAGAAGAACGGGCTACTGTGCGTGAGATGGTCGACTTTCCTGTGCCAGCCATGCCGTTCAGCCAGAAGACGGCTTTGGCATCGAGGTCCTCTACCCATTGATTTATCTCGCGGAGAAGGTCGACTCGTGTATCGGGGAGACATGTCGGGTTGTGTTCTTCGGCGTGGGAGTCAAAGGTTGCCCCCACGGCGATGGGCAGTTTGTCAATTACCGGCTTCTGGAGGCGAACTGTATGGTAAGCTACCACATGATTACGGAGCTATCGGGACACTAGGACTGCTTCCACTTACGCCTGATTGTTGATCAATCTCCCTCCGTAAGCGCTTCAACGCCCTCTCTTCTCCCTCGCCATATATAAGAGGCATATGAACATCGAAAATGCCTAGGAGCGAGTATGCTTTGTCTTCTGGTCGTTTTGCATCGCGGCCAGATGACCATAACATTCGTTCATCGACACTAAAATTAGACAGTGAATGTCCTCGAAAAGCTTTAATCGAAATCTTCGTAGTATCATGAAGTAGTTGTTCTAGTGACCTTCTGTCACCAAGTCGCTGGCCGTCGCGCTCAAAGAACTCTACTGATGGTGGAGCGATGAGTTCCTGAAGCGTCCAGCTCCGGGTAAGCCACCTGCTTTCACGGAATTCCTTTTTCCACATTGACCGGAGGGGTTCGTTGACATGCTCAGTGTGGCTTTTCGAGACATCTGACAGATAGACGTAGCATTTTGTTGCGTTTTGGTACCATCGAAACATAGAATTGATAGCCTCGGAAAGCTCCGTGTTATTTGATTTGTCGATACAGCATGTATCTACCCAGAAATGCTGGAGGCCATCAGACGTAGTCCGATCGCGGCAGAATTTGACCTTTCGGTAACCCTCCTTCTCCTGTCCAGTACCTTCCAAGGTGTCTTTGAATGTGACTTCTTGGTTGTCATGCCCCCAAGTATGCGATAGTATAGCGTATTGCGGAATGTCTTGATTGAGGTCTTCGGTAAACGCAAGGCTTCCGTCAGGTCGGATTGTCAAAAGGCGCATGACTGAGCGTCGTAATGTGCACTCGAAGGTGCAAGGCGATATGATGGGAGAGAAGTGATTGTAGTCAGTCGCTCGGGCATCTGGTCGTGCCTAGCAGTTGGGGATGAAGTGCCAACCGGAATATCCCATGATAGTAGGTAACACCTCATCAACAACGTGGTCCTAAATAAGGCTATGCCAGCTATAAGATCTGCGCCTGCAGTTTGTCCCAATCAGTGGGCTTCGTTTATTGTCGACGACTGCAGGCGGCGGCGATTGGCCTAAATTCAAATAGGCTGCAACAGAGGCCAGACAGTGATGGCACTAAAGGTCGTAGGGACCAAAAGTGGCTCAGGCCTCTGCCAGGTGTAGTCTTTCGGGGGAAGAGTAGTTGCAGGAATACGAGACGCTCGGTGTAGTGCTTGGTTGAACCGCTCATTTGTTCGTAAGGTAGAATCTAACCCCCCCCATCAATGTGCCCGACAGGAGAGGCTGAGCTAGTCACGAGATCTGCAGGTCTATCCAATCGCGTCGTCTCGTCCAAGGTGGTAGGCAGGCTGGCCACCCTACAGGCTTCTGTCATCTCGGTACATCGAGGGCGTCGAAGAATTAATCCCAAGAAAGATCCAGATGTTTGAAATTGTTGACCTAGGTACGCATTATCAACATTGCATTGTTGGTGTTGAGTCTGTCGACGCCAGGGCCTGGCACTGTCCACCAACTGGCAACGCGGGGGAGGAACTTCTTCCTTTCAATCAAATCACACTACTTCTTCCAGTTTGCCAAGAATAGGCTCGTCCATACAGGTGCTAAGCCCCATGACTTTCTTACTTATCGGTCTCCTGTTACTTGGATGTGGTGATATATGTGTTAAGTTAAGTGTAAGTGTACTGCCACGGGCCACCTTAAGTGGGTGGCTCTCCAGCCCACCAGCCACTGTTTCTGGCCCACAAGTCACGCAGTGGCTTGTGACTCCCTCATATATGATTAAAACTAAGAGCAAATAAACAAGCACGAACCAAAATATCTCCTCATTTTCTGATGTAAAACAAATAAGTAAGCGAATTGCGAATCAGAAATGTAGTTCTTTTGACTTGACACAGGTTCATAGGACTTGTGAATAACCGCTGATAATTCCCTATTCGTGTCAATAATACGCGGGATAACCACTGTTATGCATGTTAGTACTTGTCACTGAGCTGCGAGGGAAACTGCATGAGCGATAGGATGAGTTCAAATAAATCGATTTGCTTCCTGCGTTTTCCCCTTATATGTCTCTCTTCGATAAAGTTGTAACGGGCAAAGAGATACTACGTGGAAGAGTAAGAGTCGCCTTTAGAGAAAAGGAATACATAAAGAAAGGATTACGGCAATATCATGCGCTAGCTGTCAATCTGGACTTGTATCTTGAGAGGTACGTTGGTTTTAGATACTTCCAATGAAGCCAAACGTTCTCAAATCCTGGGACTATTATTGCTAGTAAGTGTGCCCGTAGAGCCAGTAGATATCTAAGAGAATTGTGAGGGAGTGGCACCATAGACAGGGAGTGTCGAGGGAAGGATTCCAAGAATGGGTTTTATGAATCACAGATGAATGAAAAGTTGGAACTGACATAGAGATCTAGGGGTTATTTTTCGCTGGCACTGCCCTCAGCAATTGTATCGAGACTTCCTACATATTGAGATTTTCGTTTCCTTTCGAATCTATCTTGTCGCCTCCACATCCCCTTGGCGTCGCTGTAGCAGTACGTCATAGTTTCTATCATGTCCTTGATCTTATCGTACTCATACCGGCTGGTAGTCTTCTCGAGTCCGATTCTTGCCGTCGCAATAGCCCTCTCCAATCTATCGACGAGGTCGTATAGCTCAGAAGCCGTGAAACGCCTCGAGCTCCGCAAAATTGTATAGTATGAGGCCGTTGTCCCTCTGTAAGCAGTTTCGATATCGAAAAAGGACGTTTGCTGAGATGCCATCGAGTATATATTTTGTTTGCAAATATGGATGATGGTGTGAGTACAACAACAAAACCCATATAACATGAGTGGCAGCATTGAGATGATATAAGAAATTGTGTTGTTGGCTGGATGAGCAAATAGAATAATGAATTATATATACTGCATTTTATTTTTGTTATATATCCCTCTATAATCATGTTTATCGTAGATTTTGCCTTTTATTGCAGCGTATAAAAATCTCAAGGGAGTTAGCAAGGCGATTAGCTGGTCAAGTAATACTTGTTTTACATTATTGACGCCTTACCAAACGTCGTTCTATATATTCTCGGGTTGTAATTGAATCAATAGTGGGCCAGTGTTACGCAGGTGAAGTGTTCACAAAAATGAGCAAGGGATTTCAGGACAACACAGAGGCTTCTCAAGATATAATAGGCTAATACCAATCATGTTTATGTCAGAAATTTTGGATCGACTTCGGGTCTGCTTACTAATTTTTACCGCATATCTTCCCTTACACTAAAGTTTTCCGAACAAGTGGTTGAACAAGAATTACAGACTACCCATGTGACCGCACTACTGACGAAGAAAATTACACACAACTACCCACATGATGTTACTATCATGTAAATTAAGCGAATAATAAGTTGTTTTCGCATGTGAAAGATGGATGAGATGACGGCGAAATGCACAGCCTATTGAACTACAAAGGCTCAGCATGCAGAGTTACCATGCAAGGGTCAGGATATTCTCCAGCCAGCCCTTTTCAGTCGCCTCATTTTAAAGTTAAGGGATAAGTCATACGAAGGGAACACTCATGATAAAACACTAGTTATTTAAAGCGGTTTCATTAGACTACTAGTCTTCACCGTTGTGGTCGGAGGGGATAACTCGGACTTAGTTAGCTACAGCTTCAGTATTGCATAGTCTGTTTAATCAATTATTGGTAAGATTGTCACTGCACTTAAAACACAAAAATTGCTGGATAGACGTGAAGCCCCTAATAGTTTGCTGATCAACCGCCGAACAATGCATTAAGATGATTGGACTCATTTCAAAGTTAGAATCAATGCACATAGAGAACCCTAGAGGGATCGCCGGAACGTTTACAGCTCCGAGGTTTACTAGGCTAGCACTTCTTCGAGACCTTCAAGATCGGTATTAAAGGCCTTTTTATTGATATTCCCTGACGACGTGCCGAACGGATTAGGAAGACGCGTGTTGTACCAAAAACGACTTCTTCCTAGCTTAGTAATATCCAGGGTGTGCAAGATGCTCGGAGCGCTCTTCTCCTGGTCCACGTGTTCCCTTACGAGCACCCTCGAGGCGCTCGAGCAGGGAGGTGGCGTGTGTAAGCCGATATCGGTGATATGGGTGAGAAATCGAGTTGCGACACCCAGGTTACGGACCCAAGTTATTAGTCAGACGTGGCTCATATACAAGACTTTTTGTCGTACCCAAACGCTAAGTGTAGGAAGTTTGAGTTATTGTCACACCCAAATGCTTGCGACCTTGACTCTGACAGAGCGAAATTACCCTGTGTTACTTTCAGGGACTCGGGATGCAATAATCGGCAACGCTGCTGGCGCACTTGGTAGGATTAGATGCTGAGAAACGTTTGAATATATGACATTCGATAAAATCCTTGTTTCGTTGGCGAGGATGTAGATGTTATATAGATTTACGCTAAACCGACCCCAAGGAAAGGGTGAAAAGGGTTCGAAAATACTATGGTCGTTGTTCAGCGAGACTCGTTCAGTTTATGCTAGAAATATGACTATCTTGGCCGGAACACGTGGTTGGTGCAAATGACAGGTCTGCTACAGTATCGCATAGTCGGTCGCAACAAGAAGTCCGCAATAGAGATGTATTTCCAATGTACACTCTTTCTTCTTATTTACATACTAACTATAAAGGAGATAGCCGTACTTCCTGGTTCCATGCTCTGAAGAAGGTAACCGCATCTAGGGTATCAACACGTATAGATAGAAAAATAAGTACGGTGAGCGTCAACATCCGCTCCCGCACCTACAGCTCGTCCCGTTCCCACGCCGTGCGCTCCGGCCAAAGCGTCTCAAACACCCTTCTCACTACATTTCTCACAGTCAGTAATTATCGGAAACGCAACCCGACACCTTCAAGGTCGCCGGAAGCTTTCAAAACACGAAAACAATTGGAAAAGACCCTTTCTGTTCCAAAAATAAGTGAAACAGGAATGAATCCGGTAGTCACTCACTAATATCGCGCACTCTGTTCACCTCCTCCGGGCTCTCAGTCATGACGTCGTCATTAAAACACCACTGTCCGAACGCAGTGCCCCTCTCTATCGTCCGTTCAAGCAGCTCCGCCTTAGCCTGCTCCGAGTCCTTCACCATGACGAACTTCATAGTATCCGTGTCAACAATGGTATGCTGGTACTTCTTCAGCGCTCTGATGATAACATTTCGGTCTTTCGGCTTTTTGTCGGATGATGGCAGCAAGGGCTCGAGGCCGCGCGAGACAGCTGCCAGCGCGAATTTTAATAGACAGTCGCCACACGACGGGTGCTCGTGCGATAGGCGTGAAAAAACATTGGACACTGCAAAGTCTGGGTTCCTAGATGTTTCATCGGAAAGCGGGGATGCAAACGAGTCGCCCAGGCACTTGTCAACACTGAAATTATCACACTTGACCTTGCGTATGGTCTCAGGGCCGTCGATCGCGGTCCACATCACGTTCACATTGACACTGGGCGGCTGCAGTCCCGCTTGGCGAAGGATCTGAGCCATCCTGAGGTACATTCTGTCGCGAAGCGGTGTAGCAGCGGAGTCCCGCTTTATGAATTCCTGCTGCCTTAGGTCGATCGCGGCGAGGAGCTGGTTGCGCTCCCTGTAGTCCAGGTAGCCGTCCGAGTTTATATCACTGCGCAGCGCGACAAAGGACCAAATGAGGGCCTCGCGGAATCTCTCGATGCAATAGTGGAAGCCCGCAAACCAGGGGTAGATCTGATAGCGGTACTCGCCGCGGAAGCGCTGGCAGGCGCCGTCCATCGAAGGACGCGGGAATGAGGCCATGGCCTCTCGCATAACCGCGCGGGAGACTGAGTGCGCAAAATGCGCCTGGACTTGCCGGTTTCGCTCCCCAAAGCGATGATTCAGCAAGTACGAGGTATAGTAAGCGAAAGGCTTCTCGCCGAACGACGGCATTGAGCTTTTGCCTAGGGACTTGACGTTGTAATGATCAGGTTTGAAGGCCATGACGTGACCGAAGAGCGGCGAATAGAAGTCAGAGGGTGCATGATCCATGCCCAGAAACATGTCGTCGGATAGAGCGACCATATGATCCGTAGTCGATTTAGTCATATATATTTGAGACTCTTAGAGACTCTGTAAGTTAGGAACGATATTTAATAATAGTAGGGATAGAAAAAGGAGAGTGGAAACATAGCGCACAACATCGGAGATCAAATGACAGGAGGGCACTTACCTATACTCAAAGAGTTGAATGTAGGAAGACACGCTTTCTCCTTTTCTCCAAAAAATGATTCTTGGCTAAGGACTTCAACAACCCTATTGGTTTCGCCATCATCCCTAAGCCAAGCTGGTCGTTGTGGCTGCATGGCAGTATCGTCGCTAGCTACAGTGTTGTTTTCAACTGAGTTGACAAGAAGCTGGATCTTGTTAATGAAACTCCCTGCATGTGCATGGAGGCTGCGCATTGAATATCGTAACTCGTCCCAGTCACGGTAGCGGTTCATGCTGTGCCGCGAGATCCAGATGCCCTGCGCATCATTGAGTGGTGACTGCTGCTCATATGTGTGAAGGCCACGCCTGAAAGCTTCGTCTGAGCCGTTGACCCAGTTATATACGAAGTCAAGCGTTGGTTCGGCCAAAATGCCAAATCGGTCCTTGTTGTAGCTCCCGGATGAAAACCACTCGTCCTCCCAGCCCTCCAGCTGAACGTCCTTCACTGCCTCTTCAAATGGTATCCTTATCACATCCGGGAGGTTGTCGTAAAAAGGTTTGGATTGCTGCATTGCTCGAGATGCCAAATCTGTCTCGTCTTGAGATACTGGGTCCGACAGCACCACTGAGTCGTCACCTCGGACCCATTGCGTAGGGACTTTCGACCACGGGGTATTCCGTGTAAGGAAAAAGCCGAGACTCTCAGCATTCTTGATAGGCCTCCAATCTTCCCATAGCTCAAACCAGCCGAATAGGATGAGGCTGGCTAGAAAGGTTATTCTCCTGTTTCGACGACAGAAAAACGTCCGTTGATCCATCGGAGTGAATATTGAGTCCTACGGTGAAGGCTCAGCAAACTTTGCTTCAGCTATGCACTTTCCGATCAATATATGGCTCTAAAAACTTGACAAATTGATAGGATGCATGCCAAGAGCGATGGTACTATAGTTTTGAGTTATTGGGGCGGTCGCGTGCCCATGTCGTGTGTTCATATACTGAAAAGGGATAATCCATCATGTCTGCCAATTGAGCCCGTTCCATCAGCGTCGATCGTTCCTGTAAACAGTAGCAATATAGCTGTGCATAGTAATTATATAAATAATCAAACTGCTGAAAGGGGTCCCTAATCTCTATGTGGCGATCTGATATCTCGCGTCTTGGCATTGTTGCAGGATGCTCCTTTGAAAATTCTATCACAAGTATTTCACTAGCGCTGAAGTGGGCATAGTTATAACCTATCTCACACACGCGTAGAGATAAACTGAATATACTCCTAGGTGCGTAAGGGAAGGTATTGATCAAGTAGTTTAATGGTTTTTCTCTTTTGTTTCTCGAAAGGTAGCGAAATTGGACCTGATGAATTTCTAAGTAGTCAACTGGGCGTATAGAAAATGGTATCGCCATCTGTAGACATGGGTGACATACAAGCTATTAAACCCTTGACTCCTTAATCCAATAGAAAGTCGCACTTCATAAGTCTGACTCTATCACCCAGTCTAGTTGTGTTATGAGTATAGAACTTACCTAACATAGTTAATGTGTGGTGGGCCTGCCAAGCTTCTGGTACATGGTATCGTGCTAGTCTGACACTCAGCTCGGACAGTAAATATGAGTAGCATCAAGCGCGTCAAGCTTGGCACAACTATTCGTGTAATGATTCCAGTTCTAATATGATTTTGCGTGGTGCTGAGAATTCCAGCAATAAATGCGTATTCTTAACTTATTCATAGAGGCTATATGCAGTAAATCTTGGGTTGTATTTGTATGTCGGTGTTACCGTTTAGGAATTAATATCTGTGTTCTTCAATCCAGAAACATTTAACCTGGTTATGTAGATCGTCTACAATGATGAAAGGCTGATGTTCATCTCTTGGCGAGCGCTGGCAGGCTGGGATGGCTAGAAAAAGGATCGACGCTGGTAAATTACTGTAGCTCGTAAGCCCCTGCCCATATGTGACAGATAACAGGATCTCCTCGACGGAATACTCCATGACCTTCAGGTAAGCAGTTTCGATATGAAGACCTTAATTTCTCTGTGGGTCAATAATTGGAAGGCAAAAAAAACTTCAGAAACACACCTCGTCCTGTTTCGTCCTGATCCCCTAATTCAACAATAAACGGGAGATTCCAAGATTTCGCCGCCTTGACAACGTGTTGTCGCCCACTCTCACTATCCCGTTTAACTACTGGTTCTACCTTAGCTCTAATATCTCACGCAGAGTCTGGGAACCTATTCAGCTGCTACCATGATGTATGCTGCGAGTTCATCTGTTAACGAGGACGAGGAGACTTTGCTGTCCAACTCTTCTCGAGAGAAGCCAGCTAAATACATCTCAAAGGGTTCCCTTTTATTGCGAGGAATTCCAAGACAATTTTGGGCGATCGTGAAGCCGAGCTTTCTTTCACGAACTGCGCAAAAGCCGACGTTCACAGAGGAAGTAGCCACGCCAAGGAGAAAACATACCACCGAGTACCTTGACGGGGTTCGAGGGGTTGCTTCTTTGATCGTCTTCATACTTCATTGGAGTCATAACTCTTATCCGTCTGTCAACTCGGGCTGGGGTTACAAGGGCAACACATCGTTCTGGCTGCTTCCATTCATCCGGCTGGTCTTCTCTGGGGCAGCCATGGTCGCTATATTTTTCGTTGTCTCCGGTTTCGTGCTAACGCATCGTTTCATACAACGTATGTATAAGCTGGAGTACAACGAGCTATTTTCAGGGCTCACGTCACTCACGTTTCGAAGAGCGATACGATTGTACCTGCCATCTTTCGCTTCTAGCACACTGGCCTTCATTTGCGTCTGCTTGGGCCTTGTATCTGTTCCTTCTAAAGTTGACGGAAAGCGGTTTCACCACAGCTTCCATGCTTATCTCGACTATCTAGATGCCGAGTCCAATCCTTGGGGCTGGGACGCAGAGTTTTACGGCTTTTATAATCCTCAATTATGGTCTATTGCGGTGGAGTTTCGAGGGTCGATGGTCGTGTTTCTCTTGACACTTGGCCTAGCAAAGTCACGAGCCTCGGTGCGCATGATTGTTGAGCTTTTCATTTTAATTCACTCGTTCGCTCATAAACGTTGGGATGTCGCCTTATTCGTAGCGGGTATGATGTTGGCTGAGATGGAAGTTTGGGTGTCGAGAAGAGCCAGCCTACCAAAGACAAAGTTGATCAACTTTGTCCTCGTCCTCACATTGGTCCTGGGACTATATTTATGCGGATACCCACGCGATGGATCTACTTCTACTCCGGGGTACATGTGGTCACAGAATGTTTGGCCATATACTGCGTATCGCCGTCGCTTTTGGTTGGCGATCGGTGCAATTCTGAGCGTTGGTGCTTTGGTGTTTTTGCCGACCCTTCAAGTTCTTTTCATGACTCGTCCAGTCAGGTATCTCGGTCGAATTAGTTTCGCTCTCTATCTGGTTCATGGCCTTGGAAACCGGACAATAGGGAAGTGGTTGATATACGCATGCTGGAGCTACATTGGAAACGAAGGCTTCTGGCGTTATACTTGTAGCTTTGTGGTCTCGACTATATTGTACTTTCCTATAGTCATTTGGGCATCCGACATATTTTGGAGGACTGTTGACATGCCGTCGACTAAGCTGGCAAAGTGGTTAGAGCAAGCGTGTGCCTCAGAAGGAGCATGATTATAATTATGGAATGATATGATTTTCCTTCCCCTCAGCGCTAGCCTCGAAGGTAATCTGGCTGTTATGCATCCAAAACCAGTAAGCATCGGCAAGTTTAATGGGGGACTATTAGGTCAAAATATTAAAATGAATACATGTAAATTAAACAAATCTCACAAAATCGGGAAATCAAGGTAGTAAGCTAAGTATACAACTGTGAGCAGTCAAGTTCCGCCAGTTTTGCACCCCTTACTACCTACCTCCTGGCTGCGTAATGTCCTTCTAATTCAATTCTCTCCAATTCGGTCGACATCACAATATTGGGCACTTTTGAAGCCGCAAATGGGGTGAGTTCGGTGTAAGGAAAATGTATTGCTTGTGTTTGAAAGCGAGCGTTATGGTACTTCCTCGACCCATCATCGAAAATATCTATGTCCCGAACATCCCAGCGTCAAATGGAATCCC
Source organism: Xylaria curta (assembly GCA_022495235.1). Taxonomy (NCBI): domain Eukaryota; kingdom Fungi; phylum Ascomycota; class Sordariomycetes; order Xylariales; family Xylariaceae; genus Xylaria; species Xylaria curta. Next base: position 14,918 of record MU375958.1, read on the forward strand.
TAGGTCCGACGTCATCGTGAACCCCCCCTACGATATCTCAGACCCATCTACTGGAAAAACCAGTTGACTTGGATTCGGCCAACGCCCAAGTCTGCAATGTCGTCAAAGATAGCTGGCGCAACATCGATACCGCCCGAGCCGCAACCAGGGCACAAGTCAACAACTCGTGCAGCGGTCTGACGACCATTGCCCTGAATGGTGATCCATCTTCCGCAGTTGGCACCGTTGGCGTAGTCCGTAGGGTTGAGCGCTACAACCGGAGAGCCGTCATTGTCAGTTCCGCCACAGGCACCGACACCCTGTATTATCAAGACCATTAGAAAGTATTCGAAATCATTAATCAATGATTAACAGTGATCAAGTTAAGTGAGAAACATTAATTAGACTTCACCGGCGAGACTTACTGGATGAAACCATGTCATATCGCCTGTCTTAGCAACCACACCGGTGGTAAAAGCTGCAATAGCAGCGAGAACAGTTGCTTTGGCATACATGATGAGAATTTGTTTTTTTAGATGCAGATGATTCGTATTGTTGTTTGATGTGAGTGTCCTGATATGTCCTTGATTAACTCGTGGGCACAGCTTGACCTTTATACTCCATCTGGCAGCTAAGTTCGCCTCTTTAAGTCGTTTTCGCTTATCAGTGATATTGCTAGGTCATCGGACGAGAATCATGTCATGTTGAACAGAAGTGCCGGTTCTTGGAGCTAAACAGCTAGAGTCCACACGGTTTGCGTACTAGGTCAGGATCACGAGTTGGCGTAACATCCTATTGTCACCTTGAAGCCATAGAAGTCCTGATTGTATGTCACATGTAACCCTAGCCTTGCGTTTGTTGTTATGGATGAGTTGACCCCATGTCCGTCATAGACGCATACAACATCGATGTAGAACTTGAAATGGCTAGAACGTATGGAAGTAGAATCACCTCAGAAATTAACTTTGCTGCAAGTAAGAGATGGTCAGAAATCGATATCGTGATGGCTGACTTAATGTTATGGAAAGAGCGCCAAGCAACTATATCCGTACTTTGTGTGTCCTATAGAGGTGTTCGTGATGTAGTGAGCACATTTCTGACAATATTCATATTTTATTGCCGAGGAAATATTGGCCGCCAACTGTTCATTGACGGATGTCAAGTCCATTTTGAGAAAGACGTAAGCCGACTAGTTCTCCTTAGCCAAGAAAACAAGCGAGAAGCCCAAATCAGTGGCATCGTTTCATTGTCTTAAATGTTTGGGTTGGAGCTCAAATAAAGTTCCCTAATAATTCAAGGATTAATTACGGAAAGGCTTTCATTGCGGATGCTAGAAAAATATAAGTTGACTATACAGTTTCAATAAATTTCACAGTCCAACCATTGAAACGGGCTGTGCCGCAGAGCCTCAATGCACAATGCGGCTTGAACAATGAAAGCTGTATGAAGACATAAGCGGTACTCAGCACTTGTGCATACCTTGACGGTTTGCACAACAGGCGTCGGCTCAAATTCTATCCCTCGGAACTTTAAAATTAAGGCGTCAGCAAGTCACTGGGCATCCGCAACCTGCAGGAGTCTGCGAAATGTCAGCTTGTCCCATATTGACCGACTTAATGTGTTGCATTAGGGGGTTATGCTGACCAAAATCGGGGCTGCCCCACAACATTTCTTCGGGTCTATCGCACAATATGGCTGAATCTCAGTAACCTCTCATTTTTATGCAAACATCATAATCTTCTACTCAGTCAGAATTTAAATCATTTATGTGGCTTGCAGCTTTGCCCCTGTGTCAGCACTACTACTGCCAACAGGGGCAACACTAGAGCTTCGGCAGATAGTTTCTATTGTCCCTGCCTCTATTTTCACAGTTCTTGAGTTGCCTCACCCGCCATATAAGTCCAGTAATCTCGGATGATTGGTGCTATTATTCAAATTGGGATAGTAGACAGAGTAGGCTTATGCTGACCGTCTGGCATTCGTAGCCTGCAGATTTTCCTACGCTTAGTGATACCGTGAATTTTGTGTACATCGACTGATTTAATCCTCGGACCTTCGGGATCCCTGGCCGAGGCGTTGGTAGCCAAATTTTATGCGCAAATATGGTATTGTTAAAATAATAAGAAAATCCTTTATCATGCACGTACCGTATATGATGTGTATATTTCTGATCGGTAGGAAACAAGGAGAACAATATTGAAAGACTCTAAGGCATCATCTTGATCAACACGTATCAAAGTAAAGCGGAAATAGTCATACATTAAGAAAAGTCAAGCTCTCTCTCCCCTTTCCATCTTGGTTTATTTTTGAATTGTCAGTATTACTTACTACTGTCTTAGCACTCGAAGTAATAATAAGAATACTAAGGTTATCAAATCAGTCCGCCAAGCCTCCTTGCGTGGCATTGGTCAGGCACAATAAGCTCAGTTTCGAGTAATCGTATCGCTAGAGGCGGCATTCAAGTATTGAACAGGATTACACGCGCTTCGACAAAGGTCATGTGTCATAATATCTACAACTCTCAACAAGGCACACATACTACGCGAACTTGTACGGTACTTGTATTAGGGGAAACATAAGCCTTTTCTGTTGGCTTTCGCCTCGACTCCGCCCCTGGCTTCGAATTTAGGGTCGAATAAGCTTCGAAAGCTAACCAGGAACTGCCCGCCTAAATCACAACAATAATTAACAATAAAAAGAAATGATCAAATTCTAGGTGGTAGTACAAGGGATAACGGGTGGTATAAAAACGCTGTGTATATGCGTCGCGTGTGCCGCCGATTTCAGCGGTGAAAGGGGAGGAGTTGTGTAGTGGGTCCCTGTAACTTCATTGTCAAGTTGTCAGAATCCTAAGCTTGGCCTACGGCCTAAGACCTATAAGGATAAGTAATCAACAATACAATGTCGAACTAGATTGTAGCAAAATCACTCACAAATTCTGACGCCAGCCATAGGAGCTGGAGGATGTAAGCAAGTTCAATCGTTATCCAATTGTCATTCTGTATGATTTTGAGATGGGGATGTGATGTGGCGAGGAATCATGGAGAGTAAAAAGACGCAAATAACGAGATATACTCCACCACGTGTTCTCGGACGATGGACTCTACCGGGATTTGACTGTTACCATCGGACTTACCCGATGTTCATCGTGCATATTGAGGATGCACTCAATAGAGTTGTAGCGAGCTTTCCGTCGCTCGTCTTATTCCCCTACTCATTTCAACCTTCTTTCTTTTCGTTTTTTCTTTGCATAATGATGTCTACTGAATCTTAAAGGGACGGAAGCTTTCTACTTTAATCCTTCAACAGTCGTGTTCATCACCGAAAGGGTCGCATTAAGGCTTCAGATACTATCTAAAGTAGCATCGATATTCTATCATCCTCTCCGCGCCCACCTCTTTCAACATCCACACAATTCTTATACAACTATAACATGGAAGCTATTCCTAGCGATAAAGGTCTCGTTCACAGGTCAGCGGTTCACACTTCAGATTACTTTAAACTAATAAATTTACCACTTACATCACCTCCTGGGACCGATACACGTTAGCAGACAGTGGTTAGAATACCATATTGCCTCTTAGCTGCATCTATTCGTAGTGCTTGCTTTGAGTCGCGAGGGGCTTCACTCTATTGATATAGCACATCTCTCCAACGGGCTCGACGGCATATGCCCAACAATGATTGCAGTATCATGAGTCATAAGCTGTTTCTCTTCCTTCCTTTGCTGCGAAGGTTCTATTCTACCATTGACAATGCCATAGTTATCTGATTGATATCTGCCGAAGGTAAACCGTATTAGGGAGTGTTGCACGAACTGACCAAAGGTAGCAACAAGATTGCATCTGTCTGAAACCACGGGTGTAAATCATTATATAAGCGGCGAGTTACATATTCAGCTCCTTTTCGTCTTCCCATCGAAATAATGGATAATACAGAGCTATATAAGCAAGACTAAGCGAAAGAGAGCAAAGTTCTCATATATTTAAACCTAGACCAGATTACCACTGGTGCTAAAAAGGGGCTATTTTAGTATTGCCTTCTGGACGCCCTGGTGGATTATTGAATTATCGAACACCCTTCCAGGCCCCATATCTTCGGCTCTTGTTGTAGAGAGTCACTTCATGTATTATTGTATAAAATAATGGTAGCACGAATAGCACAGATATTTTCATCAAAAACAAATCAAAGTCTTCTCTCCCCCACGAAAGGCCGAGGTCATATTATCTGTTTCACTAGTTTAGAGAGGCACAAGTGGCAGCCCGAGTCTTCAGCTCACCAACAGGCAGTCATGTCAAACTCTAACTGTTCTTAGACGTATGTCATATTCCTCTACTCATCATCCAAATCGTCACGCGAGGTATTGACGCATGGCACGCTTTCTCCCAGGCCGCTTTGTCATGACGTATAGTTCCAATTTGTTGTGTATTAAAGTACGAGCCTTCTTCAATCAGGCTTCTAAGTTTTCAGCTTCTCTTCTACATGTTACGTCAACGCTCGAGTTCGCTATGGAAGGCTTTTTAAGAAATGGCTCCCCGGAGGCTTGATAAAATTCACAAAGATATCTCTACAGGATTTGAAATAGTTATGGGAGTAAGAAGTGCAAATGCTGTACCAACCCGTTCATCTAGTTGAGAAGGAACTTAAAATACATTCTTATAAACCTGATTAATGTCTGAAAGGGAGAGCAAATGGCATGTTCGCTACTAGTTCTGGGACTATGAACACAGTAACTCGAGAAACAAGGCCAAAGAGCATGTTAAGATTCTGCGGCGACTCGAATCCCATGATCTTCGCGGTTTCTTGTTCATTATTGACTGCGAGTTGAGGTTGTGCCCCTTTCTTAATATTGCCTCGCATGTCGAGATCTTAGTTTCCTCGATTTCTAGTTATTTGTTTTATGGAATTTTCAATAACCCGGCAACATCTACCTATGATAACGAATAAATTATTGCCTCTATAAATTCCTTCTGGGTCACCTAGTATAGAATCTGGTCTTCATCCTAGTTTAGTTTGACGTCCATATCTGGAGGAATATGATCAGCATAGCTGATCGGTAGAAGCGCGTGATTAGAAGAAATCGATACCATAGCAAAAGGGATGATTAGTAAGCTATTGGTGAATACTCTTGCTCCCGATAGCTCTACACGCGGAATTGACCTAGTTGTCTGGTTACAGGTGACGGATTGCCTACTTAGGACATTGTCTAGCGGATGACGAATAAGGCGATCGATAAAGATGAGTCAGGGGGGCGTTACTAAGTCGTATGCAGAGGCAGGATGCATAATCTTGGGGTCTTCGATGAAGAGCAATAAACGACTTCTTCTAACGTTGAACTCAAATAATGTAGAGTCCGAGCAGCGAATCTGGTATTCCGAGTACCATACCTTCAACCTCACCGTTGTCTTGGCCCTCATGCATCATCAGCAGAGCTGTAACAGAAGAGTCGAATATTTTGGGCGAGCGTGTACGCCTATTTAACATACCGCCTTGGTCGTTCGTCAAAGAGGCAGAGGGAAGCGACTATTCGCAGTCTGTCAAGAATGCAGTAACAATCAGTGTAGTGCTTGGGGAAACGGTGTCATACTCCTATATGAGTATAGGCATGATATTCAGGGATGAAACGACGGGTTGTGGCAGTATTGAATGTTTCGAATGGGAATCAAGATCTCATCGTGGGGTATCTAGTATAAACACTGTCTGGGGTTCCCCTATTTTGAAACGAAATGCCGTGCCCCGCTCACCCGGTAGTGTGTGCTAGTATGTTATACATTGCCGTCATGTTCATGTGAAGTGCACTACCAATAAAGATATGTATATTCATTTCACTCTAATCTAAAGAAGAATGTGGGTGAGAGGCTAATGAGTTTGATGGATCAGATATTATGGTTTGATAAGCGGTCTAGAAACCTACTTACGTAGACCTGCCTGCGCAGATCGATCTAGTACGTGAAGGCTTAGCCATGCACACGTGCGCTGGCAGACAGTCTCGAAGATAGCCATAATGACATAGTCTTTTGGGGCTACTCCAGACTAGTCTTTTTCGTAGGCTTCGTGCGAAGAGTTATGAGAATCTTTATCTATGAGTCTGACCTGGAGTTGGGTTGCGAAGATTTGGATCGGGGGAGTACTAGATCGTAAATAGCTAGATCGCGAAATCCTAGCTTCAAGCAGAGCCCCTAACCAAGACTAATATAATATACTAAATGCTATAGGTAGCAACTGAGTCTACCTATTCTAATTGCTACGAGCAGATCAACTAAGTGCGATTCTCTTTTCTCAGCTGATGTGATAGTTTTCAGTATAAACATAAGCCACGGGTATCTTATTCTAGACGGCTACACCGTAGCGGCTGCGCCGCGAATAGCATATTCTTTTTGAACTTCTTGACTTCCAGAGGTCATGCACTTCGCGCCGACCCCGCTCCGGAACAAAAGTCAATATATTTTTCTGTCCGCCGTTCACCCTACAGGCTCAAGAGGCTGGCTATCTTTGTACGACGTCGTGGCGTTAATTCACAGGCTATCTGTACACCAAATTTAACCCAATCTCAGCTGAGATAAGAGAGTTTCCCTCAGTCATTTGATCGCTCGTAGCAATTAGAATAGTAGTTCGTGCTTTCGGCTAAAGGCAAACTTGTCTATACAGTAGGTCTGGCACGCACTACAAAAAATCGGTGTGGGGTGGGTCGTTTTGAGTGTATGTTCCAAAAGGGGGAGATTGTGGGCGATACGAATTCGGACTAACTTAATTAGCTTATAACAGCCATGACTTATGTAAGGAGCTTAACGGCGACTGGTATCTATCGCCGACGCTTCTTTTGTAGCGCCGGGGGGGGAAATGGACAAGAAATGAAAGAGAAAGGATATCTCATTTGTTGAGCAACTGCCGTTGCATTGTCACGGATCCTTGTTGAAATGAATACTAATCATACTCTTGAGCATAAAGTAAAGTGAACGTATGCGTAGACAACTTGTGGATATCCGAGGCAAAGATAAACTAGAACCACATTTCGAGCCCCGAGACTCCGGGCCAAAGACTGCGCAACTCCACTTCTCAAACCGGAAAGTAGTAACCGATTAGGTTAGACGGTGTCCCCGACGAATTTTCAAGGCCACTCGACATGCCAATGAACTTCAACTCCAACACTCGGTCTTCGCGGCTGGCCGCGTCCTATGATGCCATGTGTAAATTCTCCTCTTGATATTCTAGGGGTCCTTACTAACGCTCGTTACTAACGCCATCCTTGATCGTGAAATTTAGTAGGTGTCAGATGGACCTGCTAGTTGGCGATTAATCATGGCATGGGGCACGGAGTTCACAATGATGATGTAGCTAAGTAATAGTTTGTCCGGCTTCTGATTGCAAAGCATATTTTTTCGGACATAAAAAGAATATAAAAATGCCACTGCCCAGTGATAGATACGTCGATATTATCAGATCAAACACACGACGACAACAAACCCTCACGACTATTCAACTTATAATCTACTGATACCAGATACATCGAACAAGAACCATTACTACTTTTATTCCATCCACCATGCCGACTTTCACAGTATTCAAGGGCAACGAGTCGGGGGCTCCTAAGAAGGAAACCACCACCAAGCCTGATGAACTATCTGGTGACCAGGTTTTCATCAGAATAACCGCATCTGGCCTTTGCGGAACAGGTGAGAAACGCAACTAACATGACGTCAAGGAAGACATGCTAACATTTGCACGCTAGATCTACACCACGTAAACCGTCCCCGATACTTGCAGTCTAATATACGCTAACAAAGACACAGAGAACCATGCATATGGGACTTGGCCATGAGGGTGTCGGTGTCGTGGAGAAGACCGGCCCTCTCTGTAAAGTTCTGAAGGCGGGTGACCGAGTTGGCTGGGGTTATAATCACAGCTTCTGCGGCCATTGCCATGAATGTCTGACCGGAAACGATGTCTTCTGTGCTGAGCGCCAGATGTACGGCTATGCGGATCTGGATCAGGGAAGCTTCGGTTCCCACGCGGTCTGGCGAGAGGTAGCTCTATTCAAGATCCCCGACAACATCTCCGACGAGGACGCCGCTCCTCTACAATGCGCCGGCGCCACCGTCTTCAGCGCCCTCCACATGTACAAGGTCCAGCCTACCGAGACAGTTGGCGTCATGGGCGTCGGTGGTCTTGGCCATCTCGCCATTCAATTCGCCGCCAAGATGGGCTGCCGCGTCGTGGTGCTGTCTGGGTCCGACAGCAAGAAGGAGGAGGCGATGAGACTTGGTGCTCACGAGTTCATCGCTACGAAGGGGAAGTCTGAGCTAAAGGTTTCCCGGCCACTGGACCGTCTCCTAGTCACTACCTCCTTCCAGCCCAGCTGGGACCTGCTCCTACCCATCATGGCCCCGCGTGCCACTATCTTTCCTCTGAGTGTTTCGGAAGGCAACTTTGAGTTTCCGTACATGGGCATGTTGGCGAGTGGAATTACCATCCAGGGTGCAATTGTCGCGTCTCGAATTGCTCACGAACGCATGCTTGAATTTGCGTCCCTTCACCAAATCAAGCCCGTTGTTCAACTTTTCGATATGACTGAAGAAGGAATTCTCGATGCGATGAAGAAGTTGGACGAGGGTAGCATTCACTTCCGCGCTGTGCTCAAGCCTGTGGCTTAGGCACCGAAACACAACTACAATTGCATATTAGACACAGGGAATTTGCATATTTAACATAGTAATGGGACATAGATAGCGAGTTGGTTGGATGATGAAATACATAATTTTCAACACTTTTGTCTTCCCTGAGTTCTTCGTTTGCTAGTTGACTGCTAAGTTGAGACATCGAGACGTAGAACTATCAATTTCCAGCCGTCGTCGACAGTGAAAATTCGATAATTGTGACGTCAAATCTATGTGGACCACAAGATCGCACTACACGCTAAGATTATGCTCCAATGGATCTCGATGCCTTGGCACGCAAACAATTTAATGCTTTTCTCCACTATTTTCAGAAGCCTAAAACTGCTAACGAATGATAGTATTCCTTATCTGCTCGGTTTAGAATTATACGAGTCGTCTTGGCGGAGGGCCTTCGTCCCCTTAGTTGGCCGTTTATCTCCTATTGCGCCAACGATAGGTCTAGATGCGCGGGCGGGAAGTTTACACCGGCAGTTGGGTGGGCTGTTGGCGTTATGACTCTTCGGCCTGTCGCGTGGGGACCACGTGCGAAGTTCCCCTGTTTACCTAATAGGCTCTTTGTGTACTGCATCCTCTATTTAACTGCTTCATGTATCAACATTCAACAGACAGATCCAATTAGAATGCACATTTCATCGTTGTTTCGTTGATTCAAGTATTATTTCAGTCCGACTAAATACATAGTATATATATCCAACTTTTCTGTTAGAAGCTGGTTGGTAGATACAAAGTGATCTGCAGCGAAATCCACCTTACCCTAATAAGTAGACCGTGCCGTATTCTCTAGGCAACAACGAACCAACTTCACTTAAATACAGAAACAATTCCATGGAATCAAATATACAGAAATCCTCACATTTCAAACCATCCGTTCACAGAAGATGGGCTCTATAGGACTCCTTTCCCTCCCGCAGGACATCCTGATCCTTCTACCAGAGTACCTCCACACGATCGAGGATCTGATAAACACAGCGTCGACATGTAGAAGACTGAGAGCATGCATGGCCACGGCGACACCGAAGGCCATCTTACGATTAGCTGCAGCCCAATCCAGAATCTTCTTTCGCCCTTCACCGCATTTCTTAGCTACAGCTACCGCGCGGCAATTGGGTGATTGGGCACGAGAATCGGATGCGAACGAGCAAGAGCTCGCAGAAAAGATGCAAGAGGGCATCGAAGGGCTTCTCGAGCTTGCTCTTGACCATTGCGGCCTAACCTTAGAGCGTATCCGAGAGCTTCACTTGCTCCGCTTCTCCTTGATCAACCCTGTAGCGGACATCATTGATCAATGTGTCGGGAAGCAGTGGTACCAGACTCCCAAATTCTGGGAAGGAGGTGTTGATGACGCCTACACCATCTCAGCCGAACCTTCCGAGACGCTATTCCACCTGGCCATGTACGGCGAGTTATTTGCGCGGGATTTTGAGACCATCCTCAACCAGGACGTCAACACGCGCAGACTCAGCGTGCCAACGCGTTTGGAGTTCATCAAATATTGTCTGCCAGACTTTGCGTGTTTCGGAAACGGTCACGTCTTCGCCCACGATATACGCATGCCCGACGGGAGTGTAGACCCGAGGCGCGAGGTTAAACCCACAGGTCCATACGCTCCAGGGCCAGATGGCAGGACACCGCACACTCGTAATAACAACTTAGCTTTGACGTGGGTTATACGCAGTAGTCGCTTCAAGCCAAGGTATAAGGAGGTCCGAGCCAGAGCCGGCGTCGCCGACTTTCAGGAGGATTTCGATGATGGATGGTGGTATGTTGAGCGCCCCGATCGGGATTGGCGGCAACGACTCTGGGAAGATATCATAATGTGCCAGGGCCTAGAAGGACTGGGCATGTTGATACCTGATCATCAAGGCCAGTGGTTGGAGAAAATCAGGGAGTGGAGGAATAAGATTGCGAAGTTAGATCGGGAACCGCCCCTGACCAAAGTCGGGCGACAGGCTACACTCGAATACCCGTACCTACTCGGCGACCTAAGGATCTGTGCTAGTGGCTATGTGGTAGGAACATAGAAACTAAGGCATCGCATTGCGAAAACTAGAATATGGCATGAAGTTCTGCTCGGCAAGCCGAGCTTACATTAACGATAGTATAGACTCTCATCCGTCTCGGCACGCTACCTTGTATCTTCAGTTTATTAAATCTGTCATAGCCATGAATTATGATTAGTAGCTTAGTTTCAAATCATCGGATATAACATTTATTGTAGTTGCATGAACAACAAGGCCCTGAAGGTGTATGAGCTAACGCCGATATTTGTATACGAACTTTTATCTCCGACGAAGCAAGCATCACAGCTGACTAATTCGTGACTTCGAATTAATTCACGGTCTGCTCTAATTGCAGTTAGATACTTTAATTCTATTATTCTCAGATATATATGACTTTGGAACCTAACTGCGATGGGAGACTTACTGAGATGTTGAGATATGTTACTATTTCCATTTTGGGACGCGCGATCTCGGTAACGGCAGATAGGCGCGTCCCATCCACACGGATTCACGTGGATACGCCATGCGCTTCCTAGCGCTTAATGAATGACGCGTAACTTCTGCTAGGCTGCTCGGGTTCGGTCAACAGATTACGTGAGACGGACGACGAAGAGGCGAGAAGGTTTCACTAGCAAGATGTGAGGAAACACAATTCACTTACAGTATGCTCATAGAATACATGTGATATTTTGAATTGGTTGATGACGAGCTGTACGGGTGTTTTGAGCTGCCCTTGTGATGCCTGCTCTAACCCAGTCTAGTATGGACGATGATTACCGTCACTTGAACAATAGCTCTAAACACGGGAACTACATGGTAATAAATGTAATGGTATTGATATCTCTTGTTTTCATGGGGTTTATAAGAGCTTCCTATATGAGTAAGTATTGTGCAAATGCCTATGGCACCCTAGCTAACCTAGGGCCTTCGACGCTGAATGTAAACCATAAGTGAAGTGAATTCAGATATTTGGCCTGGTTACAAGTGAAGTAGACATGGAAATGCGGTTTAAAAAGTGCGTAGATTTTCTGCCTTGTCTATAGGGCGGTCTATTCAGCTCGGTTACAATCTGATCAATCGATCGTGAGACAAACTTTTGTTTAGAATGAAAGATTGATCTCAGTCTCAGGCCTTAGACGGAATCTCAAAGAAGATAGCCCTAGATGCCTCTCCCTTATATGCTTCATCAAGTTTGTAGAACCCCTTTCGCTCAAATTGGACAATGGAACCTTGGGGCAACTCGGCAACGTTGCAGTCCGCAAATGCCTGAGTGTGGAACTCGGTCTCGGGAGTGAGGAACTTTTCGAGTTCATCTTGCTTCTCTAACTTATCCTTGGTAATTAGATAGTCGAAAGAGACAAGGTCCACAGGGATGAGATTATTGTTCGAAGTTGCTAGCCACGTAACCTTCTTCTTGGTCGTCTTGACATCGCCTGCAAGATTAAGTTCGAGATCAAGCCCCGTGACATCGCCCCTGTCGTCTTTTGTTATGCTTCGCACATAAGCATTGCCCCAGTTCATGAGCGTGATTTCTTCATTCGCCTCAAATGATTTGGCGTCGGCCTGCTCTATTTGGATGGTCTTGTCGTAGACAACCATTTTCATTCCTAGCTCAGCATTCTTGACATGCTTAGGCTTGGAAACAATTGTCGGCTCTATCTGTCCTTGCACCGTGCAGGTGACAGCCCCGGAAGACTCGATGGCTGTATGACGGGGTGCGGTAGGATCAATATACTTCCTATTCGTTGCCCAGAAGGTTCCCCACTCGAGGTTGACAATATTGCGGCTTGGGCCTTGTTTGAGGATAAACTCCCGTAGGGCTGGTACAACGACGCCTCGCCTTATGATTCCCCTGATAGTTGGCATTCGAGGGTCATCCCAACCCCATACTTTCCCCTCATCGACGATACGAGTCAACTTCCGTTTCGACAGAAGTGTGCGTACAAAGTTCAAGCGAGAGAAGTCCCATATAGGAACTTTACGGAGTCTAAGCGCTTCCTGCATCCACTCGTACTGGACATTGCGATCGCGGTACTCATTTGTACGCAAAGCAACAGTGACGCCTTCGATCGAGTCCAAAATTGGAGCGCAGAAGTCACTGCAACAGCACGAAAGTCAGTAATTGAAACTTACAATAATTCATGAACACCTACTATGTTGGATAAACTTTCCACTGGCTCCCAGTACGATGATGTGGTTCGAGATTACACCGGTAAATGACAGGATCACGCAAGGTACCGTTAGGACTGTCATATGCAATTCGTGCACGTATCGCCCATCGTCGTCCTTCCTCCGAGCCGGTCTTCATGTCTTCAAATCGGGCGAGTGTCTCGTCGATACTGAGATCACGGCGCCTTGAGGGAAGGCGGTTCTTCCGATCCTCGTCCCCTTTACCAAGCTCTGAGTCGTCCGCGAATGCCTTGCCGTCTTTAATCAATTGAATGGCGTAATCGTGCATTTGCTGGAAGTAATCACTCGAGTAAGTGATCTTCTCGGGAATGATGTTCATTAGCTTTAGATCGAACAAGATGGCATCCTGAAATTCCATTTTTTCTTTCGACGGGTTCGTGTCGTCGAAACGACAGAGAAACCGGCCTCCCGGCCTAAGATGAGCAAAATAATCATTTAGAAGTGCGGCTTTTGCATGTCCTATATGAAGATAACCCGATGGCTCAGGAGGGAAACGTGTAACAACTGGTCCGGTGATCCCTGGAAGGTCTATATCATAGCTTGCACCCGCAGCGCTAGCAGCGGCTCGGGCCGCAACCTTCTCTTTCGTGAAGGCGGAATTGACATCACTGAAAGATTCAGTGGCCCACGGATTAGATGACTCAACGTAGTTATACCACCGTGCAACGTTGTTCTCCGTCTTCCGTATCGATGATAGGGCAATATGATTCCCGCGAATGGTAGCCCAAAGTACAAGATCGGCAAATGTCAAATTGTACCCCACAATGTGTGAGCGCAGGAGTAAGTGCGCATTGAGCTCCTCAAATGCCTTACGGAATCCTTGAAAATTCGGAGTCGCGAACGCTTCGCTTCTTGTCACCCATTCCTCAAGCTAGGACACAATGAGAACTTGGGAAAGTCTGAGAAGGGCTCAGGACATACAATTGGTAGTCCTGGAGAGCTAGGCAATCCACTGGCAAGCTTAGCGAAATAACGAAATACAGCAATATCATTGAAAGTGGCGCCGTCCGCCAGAGTCAATTTGACAGCAGACTCGTCACTCAAATGCTTGCCCTCTCTTGGGATCATCTGCAGTCCACCCAGAAGGTCGTTTTTCTGAAGAAAAGCGACAAGAACCAAGCTTGGGTAAACCACGGCTGGAGAAGCCTTCGAGGCATATTCGAATGTCGCCATGCTGGGCTAGCGAGGCCTATCGTAAAACGTAGATGTAGTGGTGCAGATTACAATTGTGAATCTTCGAAAGAAATGGCGGGGCAAGCAATTGTGGGCCAGACGAGCATAATGGAATACCGCGTTATCTGCAAATGACTACATGGGAGTAACAATGAGATAAGAAAGTTCCTTCTTACTTTTCGCCATCAATCATCGATGCGAAGAGCATGAATAACAGGCACCTAAAACGTGATATCACAGATCGTTGATCATCAATCACGCAGACACCGGTATAAAATAGAATAAGAATTGTCATCTTTCGCGTCATTCGCGTCACCCATCCTCGATATTCTAACCCGAAATGACTTTAGCAAAGTCCGATGCGTTTACTGGATTCGGCAAGTAGGTTGTGGTCCGGACGCCGGCGGCGGAGATCGGTGCTTATCCGGGCTTAGGGTTGCCAACGGCCTGGATCCGACTGTGGGCTCGACCACGTCGGCTGCCGAAAAGATTCTTGCGGCTCGCTATAGTCCGTGTTCCATTTTGGGACTCAATCAACTCGATGAACATATTACTGTTTTCATGTATAGACAGGTAAAGTTGATGATAGTTGAAATAGGTATATAACCAGGTAATGATCATTCATTAACGATGAGAATCTCGACCAGTCCACCCAAGCACAACACGCCTCTCACAAGATGCGTCGCTTCTTAACAACTATTACAGCTGTCACGGCTGCACAAGCAGCAGCGGTCGTTAACATCGACAATCACCCTAACGCCGTCGGCATCTGCTATTCTGTATGGCACAGCCTTGGCTACGATAACGGCAACCCCCCGGATATCTCTGAGATTGAAGCCGGACACCAGAGTTTCGCGCCCGAGCCTAACTGGCATTGGTGGGGTCGTCCTGATGGAGGATACTATCAAGGTGGCGTCAACAGCGTGTTGGACCGGCATTTCGCTCAGATCTCGGGGGCTGGAATTGACTTCATCGTTATCGATGCTACCAACTTACAGGTAAATATCAGCAAACGTCCAAGAATAATACACAAAACTCTTAAGACTTTTACTTACACGCGATTTGCTAGGGATACGGTAACTATGCACCAGGGCTGTTCACAGAGCCTTCCGATGCGCTGCTCGCAGAGATGCAAAATCAAGCAGCAGCTGGAAAGCCAACGTAGGTACCTCTCCGTGGCGCTTATCTCAACCTTAATTAACGAGACGTTTTACAGTCCTAACGTGGTATTCTGGGTGCGAACAGCCTCCACCGATGCAGACCCCTCAGCCGTCGGCCGCTTCGTTCAGGACAGATACTACAACAACCCGAACTACGCCAACTTCTGGGTGACATTCAAAGGGAAGCCACTGATGCTGACTACGGACACGCTTCCCGGCCAGCTAACGGAAAGCTTCACGCTGCGCAAGATGTGGGGATTGCAGGGCAGTCTGGCGCAGAGCGAGTGGTCGTTTCTCCAGGATGCGCCGCAAAACGTCGCCATGACGAACGGTGTCGCCGAACAGATATCCGTCAGCGTGGCTAAGCAGCAAAGCTACATATCTAACAAAGCTACGGCCACGTCTAGGAAGCAGGGCGCGACGTATGCGGCGCAGTGGGCTAAGGCATTTGATGTTCATCCTCAGGTTGTCCTCTTGACGTGGTGGAATGAGTGGATGGCCCAGAGACAGGATAATGATGCGAATGGCAACCCACAGTTTGTGGACGAGTATGATGGAGGTAAGTCCAATCCCACTTTCCTCATTGATGGCATTGGAAAATTGACAACTCTTGTAGAATACTCTCGAGACATTGAACCCCAGGACCCGTCTCAGCCGGGCAGTCATGGCAGCCACTATTTGACTTGGACTCAACAATACATTTCTGCTTACAAGGCTAATCGACCGATTCCTGGAGGATTGACGGGATACTAGGATAACCTCATGGTTTTCTATAGTTTGAGAATAAGTGAGTGGCATCAGTGGATAAAGATCTTCATCTTGCAGCGAATTCCAGCATAAGCTGTCTCATAGCCTTGACACCACGATGAGGGAATGTGCTGGTAGATATAAGACTTTCAAATATGAACCGAAGAAACTATAATCAGCGGGAAGGTTATCTGTTATCTGGGTGTGAGTATGGTGATCGCTTGAGATCGAGGGAGTTATATTAGACCTCCTAAAGGTGCCCGAGGTGAACATGGCAAAAAGCTTTTATTCCGGCCTAGCCAAAGCAAATCACTATAGTATGTAAAAGCTAGTAACAATGATACAACTATCCACCAAATGTGTGCCTACTTCATAGGGCGAATCATCTGTGTGCAAGACGAGGGTGGTAAGTATGTTTAGCCAATCCATTCCGGATATGCGAGGTCGTTGCTGTAAATACCCCAATGGGATCCTGGGGCGAATTACACTGTTTGATGTGAGCAATGAATGATGCGCGCGTCAATCAACACTCCATGTTTTTGAAAACCAGCAACTAGAAGCTAGGACGAGTGAAAAGCTTAGTCTCCTGGGCGGAGAAAGGGCTGAGATTGTCCCGTTGGCGGAGAGCGGCAATGCTAACTTGGCGAACAAGTTCTTCGTCGAGAATGTCACTGTACAAGCAGTAGGCTCGGGCAGGACAAAACTCCCACAACAGAAGAGCGAAAGCATTGTCCGTGAAAGCAGCCGGTCCGCTGCGAGTATGGATCTTATACGCCTTGTACGCGTCGTTGATATCGATTATCTGCTTGCGGTGCAGATCCTGGGTCAAGCCGTTGAACGGGATTTCCTTCCAGTTCTTAAATGAGTTGAAGTAGCCTCTGGTACATTCAACAATGGAATCGTAGACTCTGGCCTCGCAGCGGAGAGCGTTGCACAGCGCCAGCGCCTTGATGTAGTCAGCACCCGCGTATGCCTGGAAGCCTAAGATCGGGCTTTTGATGCCGTAGATGGCTAGCATAAGGATCTTGAACTCCGGAAGCCCGATTCCCGCAAGCACGCCGCGATTCCCAAAATCCGCTTCGGATCCGTTGGTGTAAAGATCGTAAAGCACATGGGAGTGCACCAGAACTCTGGCGTGAATGAAGACTACTTTAGAACCTACGACAACGGGCACAATGGTGCTAAAGCTTGATTAGAGGTGCGAAAATGGACAATGGAAGATTTAACTTACCTGCCATCCGTGATCTGGTCACGTGGGGCCTCGTAACCAAAGATGACATGATTCAACGCCTTGAAGTCATCTTCAGAGACGCGAGCATAGGTAATCGGAGTCTCATTAACGTCATTTCTTGCCTGGGAGTAAGGCGGAGGGTTGGCGGAAGATTCGACATTGGCTTGTTGTGAGGATTCGGTCGTGGTCAAGACAGGGACATCACGATGATCTGCTTCAGAAATGGTCGGAACTAGGGCGTGGCAGTTGAGGACATCTTCTTCTGTAGGAAATTTAGCTACAATCAAGGCAAGTTAGACTGAAGAGTGAGTATACCATCATTAGTGCCATGTCCTGAATCTTCCGCCACGGACAGCGCCTCAGCTACTTGCGCCGCTCCATGAGACTGCTGGAGCTCGTTAGCGGTGGCAAGGCTTATGTTCGTAGAGACATGCTGATTAAGAATTAGTTACTATCTGAGAATGAGGGGTATCCGGACTAACTTGAGTGTCTCCGGTACCAGCAACACTGTTGTTTTCGGTGAGAGCCGGCTCTCCGTTGCTTTCAGGTTTGTTCTGCTGTTCAGACATGCTGTACTTGTCCTTGAATTTCGAGCTTCGGGATTTAAAGAGGATGCTGATCGGCTGTTGTGTATGAGGGCTAGTGGAGAGGCCAATATCAGAAAGGGTTCAAATCACGAGACACGGCGCCTCTGACTCACTACAGCACTAATAATGGAAGAGAAGTCGCCCAGTGAACAGTGGTTGTAATGAGTAGATGATGGAAGAATATATGCTGGATGGCGTTAGGAAAACGCTGCGAGATAGTTGTGTTGAGCGGCTAGGTCAAGACTTGCGCAGTTGAAGGTGACACAGCCGAGCCATAAAAGCTGTTGATAAAAGATCAATGATATAATCAATAACACGGGACGCCAAGCAAGCTAAATCTGGTCGTAGTGCGTATCGAATATAAATAGGGAAGTTGCAGTGGGAGTGATGTTTAAATGGGGAAGGAAGACGTCTTACTTGTAGAAGCTACTGCTCCTGATTTGATGTCAATTGCCACACACAAGTACAACAAGTAGCCAGAACTAGATGTGGCAGAGATAGGTAAAGGTTTGAGAATGTTAGAAAACGAACTGTTCCAGGGACCTGAAGGTATCTCCGAGATATGATGGGCTGTTTTAAGAAGGTGACTTTGAAGGATATTAGAAGGTATGAGAAGGCGTGAGTGTAAAGGAAAGAAGCATCGAGAGCTGCCATCTAAAGGAAGGTAGGATGGATTGTAATAGGGCTGAGGCATACATGCACGAGGGGTTCGAATAGCCTTGTAACGCGACAGGCGAAGCAGATCTAGAAAACGGCCGATGGTAAATCCCGTGAGCTCCAGGAGGTGATCTAAATATTACGCATCCCAGACTGGCAGAACCAGCTAAATCATTGGGGAATTGTGTAATCATGTAAAGCAGTAGATATTCAAATAATTTAAAGGAGTATCAGCAATGAATTCAACGATAGACTAGGGGTGAAGTCCAAGAAACCGAAGGGTGTGTGGCTAAGTTCGTATAGTAATAACAAACAAAGACCCCTTGATATTCCTTGACACCTCACATGAAAATCAGCCCCTAGTTCGTGATTTATGTAAGCAATTCCACCCTGCGAGGTCTCTGGTATCTGAACAACTCTGTGTTCTTTCAATATTTATGTGTTATTGCACTACCCAATTGCTGTCCAAATTTATATTGAACCTAGCACCACCAACGAGAAAGGTGTGAATTATACTTTGATGTCTTCATGTATCAGTTGTCTATCTATGTAATGATACAGATTGCCCTATATTGACAAGCAAGATCTAAATGGATCAAAGCCAGACATAGTAAAGTTAGTCTCAAATGAAAGTTCATATGGTGAAGTGGGACAACTTGCCGCAAAAAGCCGGGGGTGTAAAGCGGACACGAGCGGAATAATGGTGTGAGGAGGTTAACTGTGGAGTCCGGGAGTGGGGGACAGATCCGTGTTCAAGAACCAAACTAAAGCGGAATGTTAATCGCATATAATGATAAGTGTAGCTATTTAGCTCTGAGTACCTTCTTTTAGTTCGCATCCTTGAGCCGTCTTTTTAGGAATATATAAGACCTGCAAGGGTTAATTCGAAGCCTACGACCCCGCTATTCAAACCTAGGATCAGCAAGGGGACGAAAGGAATCGTGTCACTTCCTGCCTTCTGTACGGAACTTTCATCGTTTCAATTCAAAATGATGGCAACATCGCCTGGCAACAACGGTTTAGAAGCAGGGCCAATCGCCGGTTGATTGAGCTACAGATCCAAGAACATATTGTTTGAGTTGTTGATAAGAATCTCAAAAAGGTTCCTCATATTATATAAATACAGGCGAAAATTTGGTCCTAGTCGCGTATGATGATCCCTACATATCTCTTTATGAGCCATAGATTGGTCGAGACGAACATATTCGCGCAGTTCCTCTTGTCATGTTCTCCCGAAAGTTTCACACCTAGCTCTTGTTCGTAAGATGATAAAGGCAGCATGGACGACTGAGCCGCTGTCCTGCTGGTTACATAGAGATCGTATGAAACTCATATCTTGGGTGCAAGCTTTGGGTGCAAGCTGTAGCGATAGACTTGTCTCTAGTAACGAGACTAGCGCGAGCATTACTGGAGATAACTAGCCACTTTTTAATAAAGTCTAAGAGCTGATATGCTAACCTTTGGCTTCAATAGCAACAGCTTGTGACAATATCGCTTACGGCACAATGCGTTTTATATCGATTACTTCTCAATCATGAGGATATTAGCCGGATAGTGAGCAAACGACAGACGTTATACAAGCCAACCTTGTTTCCAGTCAGTGGCCTCCAATTCAGATATTTTCTTAGTCCTTGAGGGTTGCTTCTCCTAAAAGAGCAGTCGCAACGTAATCTAAGTTTCAGGAACGAATACTCAGAGGTGTATTAAGCCGTACTAATGAGACTCTAGGAAACCCATTGTATAAGTTAAATAAGTAGTTATTTGGTACTAATCTACCTGTCAGTTCGGAGGAAAATATGGAGGTTATGGCCTATGTAGGAGCCTGGAGTGGTGTGGCGCAGCATCTTCAGCTATGGCTTGAGCTAGACCCTGTATGACAGCAACTAGACCAGGGGAGAGCTAACTGTACTTGTACCCGTAGTACTTTGCATGGCGGCATGGAAGGTACCTGAGGTCATTATCGGGTTGTCGTAACACTGCATCGCCGCATCTTCGATTTGCTCTCTGTCCCACGCATGCTGCCTACCTCTCACCTACCTCACTGCCAACCTTCTCTGCGCTACCTCAGCTCCCTTCCTCTCGTCTAGAGCGGTCCTTGTCCGTGCCAGCCCAATGACCCATTAGACGAATTCCTGACAACTGCGCGCGCAATTGCACCACGTTGACTCGCTCGATATCTCCCGGCTCGGCATCTATCTATCACCATGTCCAACACGCCCATTCCGCCTGAAGACCAGGCGAGGCTGCTCGAGGATGCCCTGATTGCTGTGCGCCAACAGACGACGCTCATGCGCAAATGCCTCGAGACGCCCGGCAAGCTCATGGACGCCCTCAAGTGCTGGTATGTGTTGACTCCCCTTACGTCACGCTCTTCCCGCTTCGTCCAGCCACCCGGCTGACTTCTGCCCATCCGCCGTGTAGCTCGACCCTCGTCTCCGAACTGCGCACTAGCAGTCTGGGTCCTAAGCAGTACTACGAGCTCTACATGGCTGTCTTCGATGCTCTGCGCTACCTGTCCGTCCATCTCAAGGAGAACCACCCCCACAACCACCTCGCCGACCTCTACGAGCTTGTCCAGTATGCCGGCAACATCGTCCCGCGCCTGTACCTCATGATCACTGTCGGGACCGCTTACATGTCCGTTCCTGACGCCCCCGTCAAGGAGCTGATGAAAGACATGATGGATATGACCCGTGGTGTCCAACATCCTATCCGGGGACTGTTCCTTCGCTACTACCTGTCCGGCCAGGCAAGAGACTATCTGCCTACTGGTGACAGCGACGGCTTGGAAGGGAACTTGCAGGACTCCATTAGCTTCATCCTTACCAATTTCGTCGAGATGAACAAGCTATGGGTGCGCCTACAACACCAAGGCCACTCGAGGGAACGGGAACAGCGTACGAGGGAGCGCAAGGAACTGCAGCAACTCGTTGGTAGCAATATCGTACGATTAAGCCAATTGGTCGATTTGGAAGCTTACAAAAACGGCATATTGGCTCCTTTACTGGAACAAGTTGTCCAGTGTCGGGACGTCTTGGCCCAGGAATACCTGTTAGAGATCATCACTCAGGTGTTCCCCGATGAATTTCATCTGCATACCCTAGATCAATTCCTCGGCGCCGTCTCGCGGCTGAACCCCCATGTCAACGTGAAGGCAATCGTTATCGGACTCATGGACAGATTGTCCGCCTACGCCGAGCGAGAGTCGCAGCAGAATGTCATAGAGGACAAGGCGAAGTTAGAAGAGGAGGCTCTAGCCGAACTACTGGAAAAAATCCGAATAGGAAAAGAAGAGCAGCAGTCGAAACCTAGTACCTCAGATTCGACTACGGAGGCGAATGGTGACCAGCCAAATGGTGAAACCGCCGCAAGCACCGAAGCCGCCCCAACAGAACCCGAGACGGCACCATCGGTTGCTGACACTGAAACTACAGCGGTTGAGAATGAACAAGAACAATCTACGCCGACATCTGACGCTGAGCGTGGTATCCCACAAGACGTCAAGCTCTATGAGATTTTCTTTGAACAAGTCAATAACCTTGTCAGTGCACAGCATTTGCCAATTCAGGATACCATTGCTTTGCTCGTCTCGTTGACGAATCTGGCCCTGAACATCTACCCAACCCGGCTGGATTATGTTGACCAGATTTTTGAATATGCTAACCGGAAAGTCAAAGAGCATGCCAACAGCCCGGATCTTCTATCACCTCCCGCCCAGCACAGTCTGCTCGCCCTTCTTCAGGCCCCTATAAAGAGATACGCATCGCTATTTACTGCCCTATCCCTCCCAACTTATGTTCCCCTTGTTCAATCTCAGACTTATCCTACGAGGAGGGCAGTTGCCGGCGAAGTTGCTAGGACACTATTGCGAGACCAGACTTCAATTTCAACGACAACACAACTTGAGAATGTTATGGAAGTTCTCAAAGTCCTAATTAAGGAAGGCTCGCAGCAGCCGTCTGGCTACCCAGGGGGTCCTCAGCGTAGAGCAATGGAGACAGATGAGACAATGGAAGAACAAGGCTGGCTAGCAAGGATTGTTCATCTGCTTAATGGCGAAGACAACGATACCCAATTCCGTCTTCTCCAGTTGGCACGCAAAGCCTATGCCGAAGGCAACGAGCGTATCCGGACGACCACTCCCCCTCTAATCACGGCTGGTATGAGATTAGCACGTCGTTACAAGGCACGCGAACACTACGAGGATAACTGGGAAACGCAATCGAACGCTTTATTCAAGTTCATGCACTCTTCTATCTCGTCGCTCTACACGAGAGTCAATGGTTCGGGTGCAGCAGAACTGGCTCTTCGCCTATTCACTGCGTGTGGACAAACGGCAGATATGGTAGGCTTCGAGGAGGTCGCGTACGAGTATTTTGCACAAGCCTTCACCGTCTACGAGGAGGCCATTTCGGACTCAAAGGCGCAATTCCAGGCGGTCTGTGTTATCGCCAGTGCACTGCACCAGACAAGGAATTTTGGGAAGGAGAATTACGACACGTTGATTACCAAATGCGCGTTGCACGGAAGCAAGCTTCTTCGCAAGCCTGACCAATGCCGAGCCGTGTATCTGGCAAGCCACTTGTGGTGGGCTACGCCGATTGCGGCAAGCGAAGAGTCGGACGAAGGTGTAAGGACCCCATCTGCCTACCATCTTGTGTGCAAAATAGTACTTACTAACTTGACATACCAGCTCTATCGCGACGGGAAGAGAGTCCTCGAATGCCTGCAGCGAGCACTTCGGGTGGCGGACTCGTGCATGGAACAGGCGACGTCGATTGAGTTATTCGTGGAGATCCTTGATCGTTACGTGTACTACTTCGACCAAGCCAACGAATCTGTAAGGACCACGTTGTTTCACAATGATGATACAGAAATTAACGAAAACCAGGTGACGACAAAGTACATCAACGGGCTGATTGAGCTAATACATTCGAATCTCGGCACAAACCAACAGGACTCTCCCAGCATCGAGAACAGCAAGCGGCATTTTAGGCATATACTTGAAAACATTGCGGGGAGACAATACGAGGGCATAGTATTACAACCTCAGAAATAATCAAATAGTTGACTTCAAAGGCATGGTAATCGACGACACATCACGGCAGCAGGATCTCGAGAAGTGGGTTGGCATAGGCGCTGTTCCTCACGACTTCAAGAAGGCAGGCCAATGTATGCTGGTGTGATATCAACTTTAAGGAGCGATGAGGAGTCGGGAGAGTGACGACAGACAGATGATTATGTGTGTATATAATGTATATCTCTTAAGATTTGGGACATGACCTACTCGTCCGGCCAGGAGTTGAAACTGACAAAAGAGGATGGTTATTGTTAATAAAAGGCATAATTCCCCAATTGACTGCGCTTTATCTCATATAATTCCATAATGAAGCACCTGCAGTTGGTAATTGAGAAAGCCCCTGAGTGTGGCGGTGCTAGGTACAGTAACAGGGCCCCACCTGCCAAGTTCTTAGTGTATCGACGGGCTTCACGAATTACGGCAGACCGGCTCTGGACTTATTCGACGGTCTTGCGTAACAACTCAAACGCAACACGGCCAACGTGGGTTAGTTGTGTATATTCTTTGCTTAATAACCAAACCCATCGAAACTTTCGTTGCGACGCCAATGTCGAATACATGGCCGACATTGCTGCATAAACCGATGTGCTTTTCTTGTTGCTGCTGATCGCTCCCCCTTCTTACTTACTGTTGTGAACCAACCCATCCGCTCCTTTCATATCGCATCAACTTGAGCTCCTTCATTCGCTACCTAATCACATCCTCCTCGCTTTAACCCGTCAACACGTCTTATTCAATACCATCATTCCCTGCACCACCTTCTCGTTCTCTTTGCACAGCCCCCCGGTTCCGATGCGGTTGCGTTGAGCCACCCCCGACTCTGTCCCGCCGCTTCCACGATGCCGTCCGAGAAGTCCCGCTACGAGCCGGCGCCGCCCATACCAACCTACGATGAGGCCACCGCCGGCGATGCCTCATCATCCAGATCGCCTTGGCCGCCCTCTCCGTCCCCTATCCCCGACCACGAGACCGAGGCTCAATCTCTCCTCCACCACAGCAGACCTCTCGATTCGTCACGGAGGGCACCCGCAGGCTACCGACCTCCACATGTCGAGACTGATGACGAAGGATCGGAATGGAGTCTCGACGACGACGACAATAGTGATGGCGACGAAGCAGCCCAGGTGCGGCGTGAGATGCAAGAACTGGAGATCGAAGACCCTCTTGGCGACGACAATTCGAGCACAACGTCCTGGACAAAACGGATGGGCTTTTCGCGCTTGTCGCGCTTCTCGTTACCGCGGTGGAAATGGAGGTGGCGTCTACCACGGTTGACAGTCCGGCTGCCTCGCCAATCCGATAACAACGACGCTGACGATGACAATGCCGAGTCAAGCGAGACGAGGACGAGATGGCGGTTCCCGACGCAGCTCCCGAAAATAACCATGACCAGCCGTGACTTGATATTAATTGTCGGCAGACTGCTTGCTCTCGGCGTGATCCTGGGTACCGTCTACCTGCTCTTCGTGAGCGACCTATTCAGCAGCATGTCCAGGCGCCTCAATGGCCAGATGTTCGACCCCGAGGCCGTACGGTCATTCGTCCAATTCAACGTCGACAAGGAACAGATCAGAGACTCGTTGAGGCATTACACGAGCTTTGCGCATCTTGCCGGTACCGAGGGAGACTACGCGCTTGCTATGGATGTGCATAATAGCTTCTTGAAGTACAACTTTGACGGGGTCGCCGTGGATGAATACTATGTCTATCTAAACTACCCAAAGAAGGATGGCAGGGCCATCGAGGTCATGTCCGTAGATGGAAAGAGGGCCATCTGGACGGCCGACTTGGAAGAAAAGGATGTGGGTGTGGAGACGGCAGGCCGCCAGACGTTCTCATTTCACGGTCATTCTAAGTCGGGTGAAGTTAGGGGCCCGTTGATTTATGCGAATTACGGCTCTCGCAAAGACTTCGAACGACTTGCAGAGAAGGGCATCGATACCAAGGGTGCGATCGCGCTCGTTCGTTACCATGGCACACAGACAAATCTAGCTCTGAAAGTCAGGGCAGCAGAACTAGCCGGTTTTGCAGGATGTATTGTCTACACGGACCCTGCCGACAACGGTTTCGTCAAAGGCGACCCCGCGCCAAAGGGGCGGACTATGCCGGCCGACGGTGTCCAGAGGGGCTCGGTGAGCTTGTCAAACTGGGTCATCGGTGATCCACTCACCCCCTTCCGGGAGAGCAAGGAGGATAATCCCCGTCTGACGGTAGATCAGGCAAAAGGACTTATCAAAATACCCAGCTTGCCAATTGCCTGGCGGGACGCTAAGGTTTTGCTACAACACATCGAGGGCTTCGGTGAGCCATGCCCCGAGAACTGGAGAGGTGCTGTCCCCAATGTGAGATGGTGGACGGGCAATTCCTCGTCGCCCGTTGTTCGCCTCAAAAACGAGCAGGATGAGAACGAGAAGCAGACGATCTGGAACATTTACGGCAAGATCGACGGCTACGAACAAGGCGAAAAGTCCATCATCATCGGAAACCACCGTGATGCATGGGCTTTTGGTGCTTCGGAGCCTAATTCCGGAACCGCTATCATGCTCGAAGTGGCGCGCGTGTTTGGTGAGCTGGCAGCTAGAGGCTGGCGGCCCCTGCGCTCCATCGAGTTTATGAGCTGGGATGCGGAAGAGTATAATATGATAGGCAGTACCGAGTTTGTCGAAAAAAATCTCGAAGCCCTACAAGCGAGTGCCTACGCCTACATCAATCTAGACGCTGCTATTTCTGGCAGGGGCTTCCATGCTGCCGGGTCCCCTATGTTTAGCAAATTGGTGACGAAGGTCATCGAGAGAGTCTTCGACCCTTTCGCCAATGCGACTCTGCTCTCCTTGTGGAAAGATAGGAATGCCTACCTCGAGCCCCTCGGGTCCGACAGCGACTATGTCCCCTTCCAGGACATTGCGGGAACCAGCTCATTGGACATTCGGTTTGACGGCGAAGTTCATCCGTCGCATTCCTCTTACGATAATTACGCGTGGATGGAGTCCGTCGGCGACCCTGAGTTTATGTATCACGGCATGCTCGGCCAGGTCCTCTCGCTTCTTATTTTAGAACTTTCCGATCGTCCGATCTTACCGTTTGATATGGGTAATTATGCTACTAGCTTGGGGCGCTATCTGGCTCATCTGTGGGAATGGACCGATATGAAGGGTGTCACCAAGGGCGACGGGGCACCGAAGGTTGACTTAGATCCTATTAAGCAGGCTATCAAGCACGTCGAGAAATCCGTCGCGCAGTTCGAGAAGTGGGAGCCGTTCTGGGAACGCGAGGTCCTTGCTTCCAACGGATGGGAGCCTGCTGTTTTGGGGATTCGGAGATTAGAGTATAATAATCTCATGGCGCAGTTCGAGACGGGGTTGCTTGATCTTGAAGCTGGCGGTGGTGTATGTCTTCTTCTTCCTTACCTCCCCTTCCCCCTTCCCCCATTCCCTTCTTTCGTCGCATTTCCTCTTCATCCTATTCAACCACCGGTATTCTCTATGTGCTATATGCTAACTTAGATGATAATAGATCCCAAACCGCACACAATTCAAACACGTCGTCTTCGGCCCCCAGCTCTGGAATGAATACGACGAGGCGTATTTCCCTGCTATCATGGATGCTGTCGAGGCGGCTGATTGGAACCTCGCGCAGGATCTTGTTAATAGGATTGCGGGGATTATTGAGCGTGCTGCTGAGGCGCTTATTCCGTCGGCTTAACTGGCTGCCTGTCTTCAGTCGTTCTTTTTCTCCCTTTTTTAATCACCAAACGCTTTCTTTGTTTATATACGTTTTAGAAATAGGATGGAAGGAAAGGCTCTTGAGCCGGTGGGCTGATTGAGTGATGCATGGCTTGGCGTTCCGGTTTTATGTAGGTTATCCGATGTATGTATGTAGGGAATTACTCGGGTTGTACTGTCTACCTACCTACCCAGTTAAATAAGTGGTAATGAGGTAGATGTTTTTGTATAGGTTCCTGTTAAATATCGATGGAATCACCCTGCTCAATACGAGGTCTCGAGGTTTTCTTGTTAAATTAGGTACCTAACTAGTTCATAATATCGAGTGGAATGGAGTGTGTATATGTTTTGCATATTCTATTTGTTAATCTGCTTTGATTCCTACTTTGATCGATGCTATAAGCTGTTTGAATATGGTAGTTGGAGTAAATCTACTTATACTATCACACGGTCTAGAACGCCAAGACCGCCAAGACCTTGTTGGTAACTTGTGCAGTTGGAAATAAATAAGATATTAGTCGGCGATAATCATAAGCTCTGCAAGAAGAACCAACAATAAGTTGGGTATGGAAGAAATAGAAGGCCAGATTCCTGAAGAAGGACCATGGATCTTGAGAGACCATAGAGAATTATCAGTTTAAGTTGACTAAGTAAGTTCCAAGCTCTTGAATACAAGCCCGAAATTCCTAATGTGAAAAGCTACCTACCCTTGGGGTTATATACTTTGTTTTGGTGCTGTCGGTTTTGGATGATGTGAACGTATTGTTGCCGGTATCACAATCTAGTCGTCGACCTTCAAAGTCTGGCGCTGGCGCTATGAATTGCAGCGTGATAAAGGTGATATCCAAGATAAATAGGCCGCGATGACATGTGCTGGAGTACACCAATAGCCCTTGTCAAATGCCATATTGATAAAAATCCGAACGCCAAACTCGCTAGAAATGTAAAAGTCCAGCTTATGGTGGCGAAGAAAATGGACAGAACCGAGGAAAAGAACATGCGTAAGAATGTGGGATATCCATCAACTTAGAAATCAACTGACATTAAAACGCTGCCTACTTACTATGCGAGCCACCAGCAAGGATAAAGAGGCATTCACACGGCACTGATCGGCTCTGCCGGCATTCATTTGATGCATGTTGGTCGAATTTCCTTCACCCCGCCTCTTTCACCATGCAGGGCCAACCAACAGTGAGGCTGCTTACGTTATATACCTACCATCATCCAACCACATGGATATATCAATAGGGTACATCGCAAGTATTGCGATAGGGTCCATGGGGGTGATTGGGTGCCGGTATTTCACCAAGGAATAATCATACGTTTCTTCCTCGTCTCCAAGCACCGCGGCGATCTTGTTAGGGTATGGCAGGTGATCAGCCTAGCAGTTCTGTACGCTTGGATGGGGATTTGGGGTGAGCCGGAGGACCGCGCAGCTGGGGTCTGGGTACGGGGATGTCGGCTTTGGGGGGCTGGACGCTCGCGGCTACGGGCCGGGCCACCCTTTGACCGCTACTGCAGGATATCTGAGAACGTTGCCCCATCTTATATCGCGGTAGATAAGGAGTTATATTTGGTGTCGTGAAGGGAAGATATCTTGAGACTAACGTAACAAGCGAAATGAGACTGGGGTCTAAAGGATACACTCTCTGCGCTGTATAGTAGCAAGAGTACAGGCAATCATGTCTTGATATCTTTCTTGCTGAGTTTTCCGATGGGGATTGGAAGACTCGGTGATAGACACACATTAAACATGGCAGAGGCCCCTGTAATTTCACTCAATATCCTGCACATCCTGTGCGTATTGAAACGGTCACGGGTGATTGAAAGTCCCGTGATTCTCAGCCAAGGGGTTAATCTAAATATTACGCATCCCAGGCTGATAAAATCCAGCAAAATCAAGGGGGCACTGCGTGATCACGTAGATCCAAAGGCAATATAGGCAATAATTCTTGAGAAAGGCAACGATCTTAATGATAAAAACTAGGTGGTAAGGTCCAAAAGATTTTTGAATCCATCTTGAAGTTGATATAATAATAATCACTAATGCCACCCTTACCCCTTAACCCCTCACATGAAATTCGAAGCCATCCCACTCACACTGCTTCAGTATTCCTCGGTTTCTGTTCAAAGTTATGTAAATTGACGTAAGGCCAGCGATCAGACGGAGTTGCTTACTGGTGTAGATCATAGCCACCTCTTCTACTCCAACTGGCATGGGAATATTATCTGCCGAGACCTGCTCTCTAGCACCTAAGGCTTTTTGGACGTCATTAAAAAGTCACTGATAGTTCTTAGGGGGTGTTTTACCCTGGGCTATAGGGCTGGCAAGTACCTGGCTCAAAGTGAGCACGAGCATAGCCATGCAAGTTTTGACCGGAAGCATCTTGGATAGTCGCGGAAGAAGACGATGATTCTCAAGTTTTGAGTTGTATATTGTGGCAAGAGCTTGGACTCAGTCAATTTCAACCAATAATTCTCTATGATATCTCAGGGTCCATGGTTCCTCTTCCTTTTAGTTAGGAATCCGGCCTTCTATTTATGCTTGAGTCCTAGGCGCCGCCCAAACTGGTCGATCTGCCGATCATTGGGCGCTCATGCCTTCTTTGTTCTGTTACTCTAGGGAAGCGGTATGCAGCTGTAGGTGTTGCGGGGTATTATCGCGAGACTCTGACATGCCTTATTGTTGGTCTCCGTTGCAGGAGTATGTGGTTCTCGTGATTATCTCCAACTGCACAAGTTACCAACAAGAATTGTTATCATGCATAAATGTAGCAACAACGTCACTGAAGTTCAGATATGCAGTAAGTTTGGGTATTATAACCGTGATTGGTCTGCTTACCACCATCCCACAAACGACCACGACGATGAAAAACTATCGTAACCCATTCATGTTATGATTTAATCTCTTGTCCTACTCAACGGCTCCTACCCTTAGGATAAGATTGATGGAAATTCCCGAGGACGTGTACTAAACCATACATTTCTCAACCCATAGGACCCAGTTCTCCTATTCTTCAAGATACCTTCTTCTCCTGACCTTCAAGATTCACTCCTTGCTTCCGATCCTGTCACTCGATCTCTTAAAGATATTTATCGCTATGGCTTACTCGCAAGGCTCGTTTTCAACACATAGCACAAGCGATGATGAAGAGTCACCCACCATTGGACTCCTGGAAGGTAAATCCTCGATGAAGATCGAGAGACGCGGTAGCAGCAAACCAGCGAGACTCTTTCGACTGTATTTTGTTCTACTACATTTAGTCCTTTTCTCTCTCGCCCTATGCCTAGTCATACAATGGGCTCATCCATACCGGAAGGCGAGTAATGAATTTGTTGAGGGTTCAACCTGGTGTAAGTGAATAGCTGAAGAGCCATCACGAAATTTCGTTGTCCTGACTTCCCACTCTACGAAGCACCAATCCAAGACTTCGTTCAGTACGAAGTGAGAGATAGAGACACGCACGATCATCAAAAAGCCCAGAAGTATGCTGGAAGACCTACGGAAGAAAAAGACAAGGCATGGGACCGTCTGATCAAGCGTGAGCCATAAGCCACAATTTGGCCTCAAATTGGAATTAATGCTTTCTCAGCCGCGTACTTCAACGCTACTCTTCAAGAGCTTGAGAGAGCTGGCGAGTCGCTAGACAACGTGACTGAATTGACAGGAGGTGGATATGTCGCCAGCATTGGTGTGTTTCACGAACTGCATTGCGTGGTAAGTAATGTTCCACTCGTGGCTAAGGCAAGCGTATCGGCTAATGGGAGCACAGCGTCAACTTCGCTTCTACATCTATAAAGAACGGTATTACCCGAATCTGTCTGATTCCGACACCAGATACCTTCAAATTCATCTCGGTGCGTGCCTGAGTATAACCTGCGGTACCCTGATTCTCACATTCGGCAGATCATTGTATAGAAACGCTGCGTGAAGCCGTCATGTGCAACGGGAATACTGCTCTTATCTCGTTCTACTGGGAGAACCCCAACTCGTCACAGCCAGCGGCGCAGTCTAATGCGAGATCAAAGTGCGCCCTATGGGATTCTATAGAGCGTTGGGGATATTCTAGAATGGTTTCTACTAATCCCGATTTTCAACGGGCCCCGGCGCCCATCAATGAAGAGTCGTAGACTTTTTCCGAACCTTGGAGAAGGCTGTGACGTTGGGATGGGTTCCGCTGGAGGTCTTCATATGGTGGTGCTTACACGTGTGGGGTGCTTCTTCCCCATTTCCTTCACAGGTTAATTTTTATTTTATTTGATACTGTAGCACAGATAGCACGCTGAAATCCAGGCCAGATAGGGCGTCGGTGCTGGAATTTCGATTGAACATGCATTCATCATCGGCCGTCTATTCAGTAACATATTGACCGCAGCAGAGATCCAGTCCGCGTTCAAGGCGTTCGAACGCATTACAGCGGCCCAGATGTGAGCAGGTAGTCGACAACGGCAGAAGAACAGGCCGTCTCTTCTGTGGCCAAGACGAGACTGCCGGTATTGATGCGGAAATTTTGGGCAGAGATTGGGTTGATGTTCGGTCCTCTAGGTGTCCTTGACTTGAAATCACATAAAGAGGATGTATTGAGCATAATTCAGGAGTTTCTTAATAATTAATTAAATACGTTTGTATAACTACTTGTAGGAGTGGGGGTCTAGGTATACCATTGAGGTTGGCGTGTCTTAATAGCGAACCCAGTTTAGTCTTGAGATGTGTGAAACTAATAGTTTATACAGACCACTGTAGTCTGTATACGGTATGAAATACTCGATTGGACGGTAGATCGTACGTGATTGTGGTGTTTGGTGTGGTTACTTTCCATTGCTCGTCAATGCGGCGCTGATAGGGTGGTGTGGATTATCACATGCTCGCTATTCAAACTATCATGATACATAATGAATCTTTAGCATCCTCTAGCTTCACGGGTGTCAGTGCCATGGAATCTGAATTACTGCTCCTGGTTGATTCATTGACAGGGAGTTACGGAGCTTATGTAATCTCCGACCAGGGGCTCGGACGCATTTAGATCGTGTACTGGTTTTTTGGGATTACTGAACATATTAAAGTCCGAAAGTTACTCTATAAGAAACTTCGGGGATTGCACGATTGCGCAGCATTTCGTCATGCGCTAGGCACTCTCTGCCGTCTGGTGTGTTTAGCTTATCAATCTGCAAAGCGGGACATATGCATATGCGGATCGAACCCATTTTCACTTCCACAATCACCCGGTGTCCTGATCTCGTACGAGGAGCAAATTGTAAGGGTAAGTATTAATGGATGCCACAAGGTGCACTTGTAGCTGCGCGACAAAGAGCATTCTGCATGTGAGATAAACAAGGTATAAAGGTATACCGCTAAGCATGCAGGACCTACCTTAAGCACAAGATCTCTAGTAATGGTGGGTGAAGGGGTCGAATATTCGCCGTAGGCCAGCCCAGCTATATATATTCATATGTTCTTTTCAGAAGTGGAACAGCATCGTAACATCTGGGCAAATTCCGTACCTATCTTCACTACGGCTACTATCCACTAAGTTGTGGGGATGTAGTAACGGAACACTTACCTATCCCTCGCGACTCCTCTTTTTTTTCGTCGGGAAGGCAGTGGCATGGTTGCTTTATAGGCAGTCCTTGATAGATGTTGGTGCGGCTCAACTATCCGGTATCCGACTTCCTAGGCGGGTAGCTACATCCGGAAATGTAGCCTCAAGGTAGCGTAGATCCGTCTTGGATACCACGTGTTTTGGATATTTATGACATTGTTTCTCGGTAAAAGCCTAAATAAGTCACTTTACTAACATGACTTGGCGAGTAATTGCCAAGCACTTATGGGTCCGAACATGACAACCTTACTTGAAGAATGAGCCGCGCATTGATTCGTGCAGCTGACCATTCCCGCACGTAGTGTGGCTCCCATCGTCGCTCACCTGCTTGCAAAGAAGGGACAGGCTCGACAGGGAGTAGAATGTTAAGTTACGCAGATTCGCGGCGAATCACCCACGCTACACTAGAGCCGGTAGTTGGATAAGGTATGGTGGTTCTCCGTCTGTCCGGTGCGACCCGTCGGCTAGATTCGAGCCAATCGGTGAAAAAAGACCAGACTGGTGGCATTGTTTGTTTTGGTGCTAAATGCTGCTACTGGTTCGGGTCGAGCGCTGTGATATGGCCCCGGGAAGCTTATCATTCTAAATTTAGGCTAGTCTGGTCTTCTGGGTGTTGACTCCGTAATCTCCAACCCGGTTTCTGTGGATCGATCGCGGACAATATCGACGCGAATGTGGATTTATCGGCTGCGGATGTACTAGATTCGTTCCGGGTTGGATGTTGCTGATGCGGCATTCCTCGCGCTTCGGTGCTCATCTTCCAAGTTTTGGGGGCGGAGGCTGAAAATGTCTTCTGCATGTAATCTGCACTGCACGGGCCACATGCCGGGAGATAAACATATTTATGGGGACCAACAGGCATCTAGAATTGCCACCCTATCAGGAGTACTTGGCTCTCTCGATGTTTAGCTAGATATGTAGAGTCAATCCCACGCGGTTAGCAACATCGGTTCTTTTCGGGATGCGAGTTGCTTCGCTGTCAGCGAACGTGGATAAGATTCGGTATCTTCATTGGCGGTGTGTTTGCGGACTTGCGCGTTTCGATGCACATTGATGCGTTTGCGAGAGCTCCACTTAAGCATAATCCTGATTGGGGTGGTTGATGCAGATGTCTTTTTGCTATGATGGTGGATATCGACTGGGTCCTAGGTTGTTTGATTTTTGAATCGCGACAGCGACGACAGACGGACGGGCTCCTTTTTATTTTCGATTTGTTTTCGTCGAGTGGTATGTTTCATGAGTCGACGGTAACGTGATAGTGGGGTTCTGTTTTCACCGCTTTAGCGACTAAAAGATTAGGACAAGGCGCGGATGTTTGGGTCGAGTCAAGATGGGGTAAAAAGTTTGTGTTTGACGTGAGACAAGTGAATGAGAGTGTTGTACAATGTGTTGGAGGGAAACTTAGATAATTTAATGGTTTGTTTGCTTTCAAGGGAGAGAACCTTGCGGGCAATGACCTGGTTGGCCAGACCGAGCAACCGACCGCCACATAAGAACCCGGAGTGTCGCGCTATGTTGAATCTTTTACTTTTCTTCCACTACCGAGTTGGGGCTGTGACATAGCTCGTCATCTTTTGAGCTGTTTTGTACTATCGACTCTCATCTACGCACCGCCTTCTTTCTGAGATCACAGGTCACACACCGCGAATACGATAAGAAGTAGATAGAGGTGACTGGAACACATCTTTCATAATGTCGTCCCCTCTTATGCGCATACCTGCTGAGTTGCGCTTCATGATCTTCGCATACCTCTTCGACGCAGGAGAAACTGATAGCCATGACCATGAAGGGTACTACCCACAATCTGAAAGAAAAACCAAAACAAAAGCGGCGAAGCAGAAAATAATATCGATCCGAAATGGCCGGAAAGATGTCCCGCCGCGGCTGGGGCCATATAAAGCTGTGTGTAGCCACTGTGGACAAAGCGTGCCATCAACCCGCAAATCAGCACCTCAAAATGCAAAGCGCTCGCGATATCATGTCATGGGAAAGGGTGTTATGCGTCGCTACTACGAGACTACATACTCCATGGCAAACGAGGGCGCGTATTTCTGCACGGACCTGATGCTTGTGAACCGCAATATCTACGCAGAGATGAGTCACCTTGTGTACTCGGGCCATGTCTTCGATTTTGGCGCCGATGTCGAGGCCGTGAAGCCATTCCTTTCAGACCTCACTGTTGGCACGCGTGCACTCGTTAAGCGGATATCGCTGTATAAGAGGGGCCCTTGGCTTCTCAATGCTAGTGATCGGAGCGAGTGGCGGGCTAGTAAGTTGCTTCTTCTTCTTTTTTTTTGAGTTCCTTCCGCCTACTTAATGTTTGCGATCAGCTGTATGCTTAGTTAGACATTGAGACAAGAGATGGCTATACTAGCACAGTTTCTAACTTGGAACTTCCAATAGTGTGCAGTTACTTATGCGACCACGCTTCCGTGGAGCACCTTCGCCTCGTCATCCAAGCCGGCCGCCTCAAGAAGACCCTAAAAGACAAGTGGGAAAACTCTTTTTCGGTTAAAAATGCCCCCAAACAGCTGTCATGCCAGGACGTGGCGCTTCTCGTTGGCATTCGTCATGCTATGCTTGATTGGGTTGAAGATCTGTTCCCCATGAAGGCCCTCCGTGATGTAGAGGTCTTGCCGGATTTCTGCAACATGCCCTCACCACAATCCTCAGATATGGTCGTTTACATGGCACTTTCAATGTCTGTTGATAAAGGGCTTAGGGATTATCTGAAGGAGCGCTTTGGGCTAAGCCGTCGCACGCCGAAGTCGGAAGCGTGAACATCGTTGTCGAGCTAATGATTTTCTATGGTAGCTGGTTGGAGTTTGGTGTACTGGTGAGGATGTGATGGACTTTGAGAGGGGGGTACCCGTCATATATTGTCAGACCCTCATAGGATACGGGAACTACAGTTAATTCAAGTCAGATATGCCTTGATGTTTAAGGTCTTGAGTCTTCACATGAAGGAGTTTGTCAGACTCTTGCGATATCTACAGCTGCATACCGATTCCCTAGGGTGACAGAACAAAGAAGGCATTTTGTATATATATCTCTAGCCTGCATATGTAGTAGTTGGAGCTCCTTGCGCGACAAGTATTCAAGACTTACCCCTACGTTGCTATTAGTATTCAGAGGTTGTGACAGAGCTTGTGTTCTTTGTACTAATATTCCCACTCTTTATATATTGGCTGTAGCTCGCTTGGGACTTTGAGTTGCCACTTTGAGATCCAGTGAACAACAATGCTTGTAGCGGCTAGTTTTTAATCTGTCGCTGTTCCGAGTATTCAGATCTCCATATACTTAGATATTGAAAATAATGTCACTTTGACGGCTCGCACAGTGGTAAAGGGGTTTAGGTAAATGTTCGATTTTTAGGCTGGCTGGTAAGCTGACTTTATTGAGTTCGAAGTAGCAACTGTCGGGAAGAAGGACTCTACGGGTCACTTGGGAAGTGGTGGAGATGGTGGTATTTGTCATTGTTAACAATATTTATTTGTTAGTTAAATTCCGCTGTGTTGTTGTTTGTCTGTGAGTTAGTACTCATGTCTTTGTCGATGTTTGATTTGCGTGGCCTCCGGCCCGTTTGCTGGTTTGTGTGATGTGAGGTCCGTTCTACCCGTATTGTATATCGCTTCTTCAACAGTATATTCGAAATTATTGAGGCACATGTTTGTGGCTATTATTCAACGTCGTGTTCTTTAGGCTAAACAAACGTCATGTTTACCTTTGTTCATATTTATCCTTTGCGCAGTCTTTCTATTCATAGGGCTATTGTATACTTTGTGCATACCATTAAGATAGTCTGTTTACAACATTGAAGGATCGGGTGTATATTGATAGAAATAAAGAAGGTGTTCTTCTCCAGCAGTATCTTGCGCGTCCTCTGCGCAGTGCTTGTCCTTTGCACGTAACTATTAAGAATTGGATATAACGGCGTCATCAGTATCTACTCTTATCCATACACTATCCCGATCAACATGGCACATTAGATCTACTTCATCTCTTGTTGCGATTCTGTGAGTCGCTCGATTTATCGAGTCCTTTGAGTAGGGTCTTTTAGCAGCTGAACCCTGTGCACCGCACGGCTCTTTGATGAGGGTGCGATACCCATTCGGGGTGGCCTGTGGTAGGCTCGTGCCCGTAACAAGATAGCGGTATAAAGGACGGTAAGTGGCAATGGAAACTGCAAGGAAGCCGATCATACATTCAACGGAAACAATGATGGCAATAGGAGCGTGATCCCCTGAAGACGATCTCATTAGTAACATCAAGGGGTGCATTCAACAGTTAAAAACTCACATGTCTCATCAGTGGTGTTACCAAGTTTGGGTATATATTTAAGCTGGACGATGCTGACGATGCATGCGCTAGCTGACTATTAGCTATGATCGTAACCTCTCAAGGACGATTTTATTCACCTGCCGCCAGTTGCGAAGGTTGCGATCAGCATCCATTTCTTCTGTCGTGAAGTCTGGAGCTTAAGAACCAAGGGAATAGGCATCGATAAGATCACAATATCAGAGACAATGTTCGGAATATAAAACAAAATTCCAAGTAAACTGAGATCGATGCATGTTCCCTTGATTGTCAAATCCCAGCTAGCCGAGATTGGGATACACTGTAGATTGCTTACCAGTATAACTACCGCGTTGTGGGAGGCGACAGCAAATGATACAGCCCATGTGATACGATGAAACCAGACATTGATTTTGAATAGTTGCCTATAGAGGCTCAATACGCTGAGTTTGAGGAAAGCCAACACCAGAGGGTAGAAATTCTCTGAAGTCAATGCCAACTACAACACGCGCTTTAGTTTGAGGGCCTAATTGTGATGGGCAGGCACCTGGTGAAATAATACTGACGATGTGAACTAGGCGAATATCTTCGATAAATGCGACGTGCCTACCGAGCCCATACAGGGTAGCTACGGCAATGACAGTTTCGGTGCCATAGAAGAACACCTGTAAACATGAGTACTTGAAAAACCCCGCGTTTTCTTTTAGAGAGAGAGAGAGAGCTTACTAAGGCGACTATACAGAAGATGTCGTTGATCTCGAGACGAATCTTTCCATGGAGTAGTCTTTTAGACCAGATACGGAGGCCAACGAAGACCGTAGCCAGGGCGGAACAAATAGCCGATGCCGCGACCACACTGGTGACGAGGCTATCCTGTGGACGTGCAAGTTGCCAGGAGACCTCTTCTGACGTGGGTGGTATTGGGCGTCCCATTATCTAGAAGAAAAAAGTTAGTAGACTCAGTGATGGAAATAGGAGAAGATTGCAGTTAACATTTCAAGATTCGGAGATCGACGAGCAAGATGCTGGTTGATGGATAGTTGATGGATAATCTATCGAGATAGATATAACTTGAGATAACTGTCTATTTGGCGGCATAGTTCGCATAAACTAATGGGCTTATTAGAGGAGGGGTCTTAAATGGACTGGCAGTTCGATTGATTCTCTAATAACATTACTTTGCGCCTGGAGTGGGTGGGAGGCAAGTCTGGAATAGGAGATGGAGGCGAGCTGATTACACGAGAAAGCCACCTTGATTCTGCAAGGGCCTTGCCATCGGGGCGCATGTTACATTGCAACCTAAATTGCAGGTTGGGGTATGCGTCAGCTACGATGAAGGCACTTATTGTTGAGGAGAATGACCGCTGAGTTTAAAGATTACAAAACCGTCTATGAACTTAACATAGCGCTCAAATAATTTCCTTCTTGCATGTCGTGAGCTTTTTAGGCTCGCAATTCTATTCAGTATGTCATGTACCTACTCTCTTGTTATGAGGTAGTGTTCGGATCTGCAAAGTTGGAGTAGCATGTAACCTAGTAAATGCCGGCATTGAAGTTTACCAAAGCGGTAGAACGCATGCACGCATGATAGATAGGTAACATGGCGATGAATATTCCTGGCTATATAATAAATACCTAGCTAAGTGGTTGCTTGGTTTGTTTGCCTTATTGTCAGTTGATACTCTGCATTTCAGTCTCTGAAAACCCTTTTCGTTTTGACTGAAACAGCTATGTGTCCGTTACCTAGGAGCTGACCGTTCCAATGAAAATAACAACAGCAAGGTTAGTATGTGTTGAAAGACTACCTACTGTACGAGTGAATTGATACAGCTGAAAAGTTTTTGTTTTCATCAGTGTGTCCCCCCTCCTGATCTAACAAGGTTAGTATTGGTAGGTGGGCTGAATATAATGTATTATGGCTGACTCAGCTAGCGCAAAGTCCAATCAACATATCAATGAACAGGATAATCGTTGGCGGCTAGCTATTACCGATGCGCTTCATGGGAGTGTATGGCAGATTTCGTTGATGCGGAGTATGGCGCTCCAAAGGCTGACTAGTTTTGTTGTGAGGAGAATAGAGGATACTGCAAGAATGGTTGCAGCGACAACTATAAAGGGCCGGATCGACCAGCTAGGTGTCACGTATTGACTTCTACGTCACCCCCCTGGACCTCACATTGATGATATTATATCAATCTTACAAGGGGTTCGTGTTATAAGATATATTCTAGTTTCGTAACTTCGACTCGTTGCTTACTTCAAAAGATGGAGAGGCGGTACTCTTTCTCAAGATTCGACGTCTCACTAGATCATTAATACTTTCTCAGCCGGCGAGCCGATGACCCGTGACTGATTTGAGATTATGGTTGAATCCTTTGCTTGTTCAATCAGGCCTCTAAAAGGGTTTACGATTATGTGCAAAAGTGCCTGAGTGTTATATACGACAGTCTCGCTTGCTCAACTACAACATTAGGGTCTTACTGTCACGGTACGTATATGATCAACTGTAGGCGGTCAAGCACTTGACTTGACTGCGTTCCATCTTTTGATAGCGTAATGCATCAGCGTTGTAGTTCGGTTCCGTGGCATTTACATAGAACTCGTTCTATGCCTAATTGACTCCGAAGCGTGTTATTAATTATTTCGTGTCCACGGCAGAACTGAATAAATCGGTTAGGCTTCAGGGATTGTCATTTCCAAGTACCATAGCAGTGGTGATCGGCGCAAAAAGAATGCCAATCACCTATAATTTAGCTGACGTTGGAGCATATACAAATCCTTCGCCCCCACGTCGTCTTCAGCTACGAACTTGGAGATACTTCATGCTGATTACGTCCCCTGTTTCTTGCAGAGAAGCGGGGCAGCTGACGCCGCCATTGCCGCCCTTTTTCGCAACGATGGCAAAAGCGAACCGTTATTTTCCTGCTCCTAGCTGACGATAATGGTCGTAGCTTTTCGTAAATTGCGGCGAAACCCAAAGGAAGATTGCAGTAGATTCTCCATTTGTGTCTTATGTCCATCGGTTTCTTTAAGGACACCATTTTGGCTAGCGTTGCACACTCAAGGAGAGATGAGGTGGGAAGGAAAAACATAAGATATGAATGAACCCCTCAACTTAACATATAGTGTTTGACCTCTGATTTTGCAGGATCATTGTAGTTTGAATATCTTTCTGAGCCCTTGCTGCCAAGCCCCCTGCGACAGTAGCTGAACAGTTTTTTGAGTGATAGTGGCGGTGGCTTCGTTCATGATCTATGGTGGTATTTCATGCACAAAAACGCACAATAGGTTTAGTGGATGCATCCTATCATCGTATCACCACACCCAAGGGGGTGACAGGCGGGGTTATTTTCGCGGGTTCGATTTCAGCTGAGAGAAAGGCGATGGGGTTTCATCTTTTGCATTTAAAACAAGAGCACATGCTTCAAAAAACAGGACTGATATTCCACAATTATTGATATTTAACCAAAATCACCGAAAGTCAAATCAAACTATATTTATTAAAAAGACTCACTTTACGAGATCGTATAACATGGAGGAGGAGGAAGATATAATGACCTGCGAGACCTGCGATTCAGATGAGGCTTTAAAGTTCTGTGAGGGGTGCAACGACTACTACTGTGACAGATGTTGGCCAAAACGCCGTGCGCATAGGTTCAATGAGGTTGGGCCAAATGGAATACCCCATAATCAGCTGGAGCCGGAGATTGTGAAGAAGGTCAACGAATGGATGGCTGAACCAAAAGACGAACAGGATGAGCAGAAGCAACACGAACTGGACGAGGAGTCCATTTGGTTTGGCTTGAGTAGAAACAGAGAAGGTGATCCTATATTGGCGGAGTATAGCAGATTTGCTGCCTTGATGGTGGAGACGTCAGAAGGAGCCCCTGAAGTGCGATATCCAGGGCTTGTATCCTTCGTTGGGCAGACAGGTGCGTTTAATGTTTCTCTTGTTTCAATAAAGTGTATATTCTGATAATGCTTGTCTAGGTGCTGGTAAAAGCACGCTCATCCGACTACTCATCGATGCCCAAAGCCGTAGCTTCTTGGATAACGGATCACCTCCCATGGCTGCCCCAATCATCGGACGCAGTAACTGTGACACGCCTACATCTGCCGACGTCCATCTCTATGTTGACCCTAAAACATATAAAAGCACACGACCGATGCTATTCGCTGATTGCGAAGGTTTCGAAGGTGGGGAACGTGACCCGGTTGCACAAGCTATCTCAAACACCCAAGTGCAAGATGATACAAGCCCCCGTGCAGCGGACATTGGGGGTTCGCTATTTCGAATTCTCCGGGCCACTAAAAGAGCTTTACCATGGGCATCAAGGAATGCACAAGATAATGAAAAGACAGGA
This sequence comes from Xylaria curta, assembly GCA_022495235.1. Taxonomy (NCBI): domain Eukaryota; kingdom Fungi; phylum Ascomycota; class Sordariomycetes; order Xylariales; family Xylariaceae; genus Xylaria; species Xylaria curta. Next base: position 56,379 of record MU375958.1, read on the forward strand.
AAACGTCAGTTCACTGTGAGTGAGATGTATCCACGCATCTTACACGCCTTCTCGGACGTGATCGTTTTCGTTCTGAACAATCCCAAGTAAGTTCATACATATGGACCAACTATACAGATCGGTACAAGCTAATAGTAGCGTTATAGGACGATGGAAGACGTTGTAGAAAGGCTTCTCACGTGGGCAGACGCAAATCACTCCGCATCGATAAATCTCCCTAGTAAGCCGCATGCGGTCATAGCCTTGAACAAACTGAACAGCTCAAGCACTGGAGACCAATGGAGTCGACATAGAGCGACTGAAGAGTTTTTGAAGTCTATGGATGCCCAAATCCTGAAGAATAAAACCTTCGAGGGATATGTCAAGGCATGGAGGCAGAGAAAAGTGGCAATTACTAATATGGAAGAGCTGTTCACCTGTTATTACTCAAGTATACATGTGGTTCGACTTCCAGACAAGAGCAGATACCAGCTACTGCACGAGCAACGGGATGTACTTCACGAGGTCATTCATTCTTGCTGCGACCGTTCGTTCCAAAAGAAGGAGGAGTTGAAAATGCTTGCTAATGTCGACCAATTGCAAATTTACATGACGATGGCATTTGACCATTTCTCGGAGACTCTGGATGAGCCCTTCGATTATGTTAAGGCTTCATTCAAATACCGCCCACCACCAGAGACTCTTGCAGATAACCTGTTAGAGTTTGTGTTGCTAATCGCAGAAAAATGTGGACTAGAAGATGATGTTGAAGGGTTATTTAATAGGGTGACTGACCTCGTGGCAACATGCATTATGCTTGATTCAGCGCGTAAACAACGTTACGGTTAGTGGTTCGACTATACTTTTTTGTCTCTCCATACTGACTGCCGTCGTAGGATGGCCAGAAGACTGGTTTGACGTCGAAGTTCCTCAGCTTTCAATGCCCGAATCACAAGATGACGACCAATCACGCGCTACAGGGCCTAAGCAGCCAGGGAAGCAGTCATACAAGGGTATCTGTAGGTTTGTCATTCAAAGATATCACGAAAATTATTCGCGTTGCAAGTTCAGTCTCCCAAAACAAGGATTCACATTACCATCCCAGTGTGAACAGACCCAGAAAACCCATGGACCCACACATCGGCAGAAAACTACATCGATAAGAGGGATTAAGGAACTTGGCGGCAACTTCCTACACAATTTTGACCCGTATATATTTGCCTGGGATAGGAAGATTCGACAAAAACTTGATCACATGCGAGATAACCTTTGGATAGACAGTGGCAGCTCCAGGACCGAACGTGCGAAAATACAGAGGCATAATCTCCAGAAGTTCTACGGGCCTCTAGTGGAATGCAATTTATTTTGCAATTCCATCTGCCTCGCTTGTTTGTTCAACCCCCCTCAATACACTCTCACATGTGGGCACATCCTCTGTGCCCAATGTGCGATGGATCTCGGACGCCTAGAGCACGGGACGCAGCTCGTTGTAGTAGATTGTCCAATGGCGGGAAAGCAAGGGGTGTGCAACAAAGTATCTCATTTACCAAAGTTGAATGTTCCAAGTGTTTTTCAACTTGCGCCAGCACACTCCGGCCTGAGAGTCCTCTCACTTGACGGGTTAGTCGAAAATCCTTGACAAATTTACAGTTCCTCATCTGATACGTTTTATGTAAAAGGGGAGGTGTCCGCGGCATTGTTGAGCTCACTCTACTTGAAGCTATTGAAAGTCGTATTGGTATACCTCTTCAACGATTTTTCGATTTGGTAGTTGGCACAAGGTAGGAAATCATCCTTCGTTGATACGGAAACTTCGTAAACTAATATGACTACAGTACCGGTGGCATCATCGCATTAGGGTTTGGTCACAAGTTGTGGCCTATCAATCAGTGTATAAAGCAATTTGAAGACCTTGCTCGGCTGGCCTTTACTGCGCGCAGGGCGCAGAAATACAGAGGCTTAAGGCATATAGAACTTTTGATTCGGAAGAGCAAATACGAGACTAAGCCTCTTATGGAAGTACTCGAAAAATCTCTGGGCACAGCCTTTATGTTTGGTTCTCATGAGGCTCACGAAGCACAACCATTAAAAGTGGCAGTCACTACTACAACAACAGCTGGAACTAAGCCATATTTACTATCTAATTATAATGTTCGTAGGAGCCCGCCGCGAATATCTGCAAAATCTGCGCCTTTGATAGCTTATACGAGATACCGCCCGTCAAGTCCACAGGAAGAGTTTCGCGTCTGGGAAGCGTAAGTCGAGTTTTCGAAGTAGAAATAAGTCATACTATTGTTAGTATCTGACAACTATCTAGTGCTCGAGCAACATCAGCGGCGCCCGGTTTCTTTACAGTATTCAGCAAAACTAAAGCAAGTCCAGAGCTTATGGATGGAGCAGTCCTATTCAATAATCCTATCGAAATAGCCGCAGAAGAAGCTCGAAGCATTGCCCATGCTGAGAACTTATGCGAAACGCCTGATATCGTGGTCTCCATTGGAACCGGCACACAGCATGATGAGAATGACCCAGAAGACGATCGATTATCGAAAATGCCAAAGGCTATTGCCAAGCCATCATTCATTAAGATCCTGTTTACTATAGTGAGAAACCAGATACGCCTGACCCTCGACGCTGAGAAGCGGTGGAAGGCTTGGCACCAACACGTGTCCTCAAACCGTGTTCTGGCCAAACGGTCGTATCGGCTCAACCCGGATCTCGGTATGACGCCGCTTATGGACGATGTGGGATCATTATCAAATCTGAGACAAAAGGCAATGAACTGGGCCAGAGCATCTGACAAAATCGATCATATCGCCTGTTCTCTCGTAGCAAGCTCTTTCTACTTTGAACGCGTTGGTGACGCAAGGAAAAAGCAGCACTCGTCTATACAAGTCAATGGGAAAATCAAGTGCCGCCTCTCAGGTGGCACTGAAGACGACATAAAAAGACTGGGGCAGTTCCTAAGGCCATGCATAAAGCCGGCGGCGTTTATAGTGATAGACACGGAGCATGACGACCAAGTCATTCCTATTCCGGTTGAGCAGATGATTGCTGAGGGGCGCTTTGACGGAGTCCCGGTGACTGTACCTATCGTGGATGAAGAGATGTTGACACGGATATGTCTTCGGTTGTCAGGTCTAGTCCCGCGCACACAGGTATATGACATAAGCGGGTTCCCTCGGAGAATGATGCGGTGCGATTTTGGCCCTGGCCGTCTCTAATTAGAGGAGATGAATATATATGAGCACTGATACACAGTGAGGTAGTATGAGTATACCGTAAAAGGGACCAACATATAATATCCAGTCAGAATAATAAAGTGATGCGCTTACGATAATTAGATTTTCAGCTTCGAAATTTTAAGTTTTCGTATGAATTGAAGCAGTGTAAGTGTATTTAAATTGCAATCCAGGGGTCAAGGAGTAATAAGGGGGTATTTGCATATGGAGACTTAGCCACACACCGATCTTCTGGACCTCGCCGCTTAGTTTTTCGTTGAATTCAATCGTTGATTTCCCTTAAAAGATCACCTGAATATTTACGGATCTACATGATCACCTGGTTCCCCATTGATTTCGCGGAGTTCTGCTAGTCAGGTGTATAAATGCATGGCGAAAGATTGCAGGCCCCCCTGAATCTACCCCTGAATCTAGTCTAGGATTGTCAGCTGCCGCCGGCCCGGTGCAGCCTATAACAGCCACGCAGGTGGCCGTACAGGTGGCCAGTGCTGGTGAGCCAGTCCTGACGGAATACACAAGTTGCGTAGTAAATATGTAAATATGAAAGAGCACAATTCCGGCAAATCTATCGATTTAGTAATTGATCTATTGAAACGGCCCCAGGTAACTTGCCTGCACCTGAGCTATAGCCGAGAAGTTAATCCGGCATCCGGAGCTGATGAAGATCCGGAAAAATCAATAGAGAATCACTTGATCAATCAGAACGTAAGGCAATTGAATAGATTGGAGGAAATTAACGATAGTCCATCGAAAAGCAAAGTGGTGGTCTGGAAGAGAAAGTGTAAGTGGCCAAGTTGCTAGCAAAGTCTAACTCGGAGAAATCCCTTGCCGCCTAACCCCTTATATCAAATAGTTGCGTAACTATTGACTCAGTCAAGAGGAAACCCACCGACACTCCTCCAAAGCCTTTTCAGAGTATACTCCCAACCTTTCCATCCCGCGTCTCAAACACAAAATCAAACACAAACACACGAATCCGGGAAGTACGAGGCGCTCAATACAGCCAGCCGCCTTATCATCTCTGGCAATGGACGAAAGTCAAAGAGCCATCAAACTCTATTCCAGCTCTCGTCGGTTTGCGTGACACCATTTCATTCTTCCTCAATCTCACCCCTCGCTTCTATGTCTTGCAGAAAAACCCGAACATCGGCGGGCTTACCTGGGTTCATCTGATGGAACTGTCTTGCCTCGGCCTTGGCTCCGTCGCTTACAAGGTTATCGAAGGGTTCCCACGTCCAATCCTTTTTCTTAGGCCAGCCTTGCCATTTGACAAGATACTTCACTTGTCCTTGTGTTTCGGCGGAGTCTTTGATTACATCTACTTGATACTCGTCACGAGGGGCTACGGGCGTAATTCTCCCTGTTCGTCTATAAGGCTGTTGTCTATATTTCGAGCTTGTTGCTAGAGATCCTGCCTTCTTCCGACGGCGAGGAGATGCTGCTTTGGTAAGTGGTACGTTCTGTTCTAGTGGCTTGGTTACGGAGCGCTTTCTCTTTTCCTTTAATACAGGCAGAGCGATGACTGGCTGTTCCGAGACTTGTGGTAGCTCATGAGGGAGCTGCGCCGTTCGTGGTCTCTGGTCAGCAAAATAAAACCCAGCACCGGAGGACGACGAAGAACGGGTGTCTAAAGGCTCTTCGGGATATGGAGATTGGTAATACGGCTGGAGTGATTGCTCCCAAAGATGCCAGCTTTGCTGTACGTGATGAGTTGGGGTAAACAAATCTGATTGGGTTAACTGGCATTCGGCGTAAGCCTCTTGAATATACTCTTCTGTTAGAAACTCATTGTATTGACCGCCTGGAAGCGGGAGTTCATCGTAATCCATCGTAACAATAGAGGTGTGCTACCTTGTATATCTCCTGTGAAGTCGATGTTAATCGAGATGGAAGTGTATGTTGAGTTGATTAGGCTTGTGTAGTAATGGCGGGAATTTTTCTTTATTATATATTGAAGATGTGAAATGCATTGTAAAGCCCATTGTATGAAAGTAAACAATGTACATATTTGTTCGAATTCACTACGGAATTGTTTCTTACGTATAATGAACTAAGTATCCACATTTTATACTCTTCGAGAACTCCATACCAATGCGCTTTACTTGCTTAGATAGCTTTTGTCACTAAAGCTTCTGGGTGTCCTACACCCTTACAAAGCGGTAACATCTCCTACTTCGTATAGCATCGAGAATAACCTCGTCTTGATTCGCTACACAAGCGTTACTATAGTTAATGATCTTTTAGTCATAATAGCTTTAGTATTAGCTTTCTATGTAGTGAAGTAGAACAAATCGTCTGCGGTTGGCTTGGTTAATGAAAAAGGGGTCACTGCACATATATTCACTGCAAGCGTTAGGTGGTAACTGGTTTTTCACTCCAGATCTGGCAAGGGACTTAGCTACTTGTATATGTGTACCTTGTTTTACCTAGTCTTCATGTTCTTTTCTTTAATTTTCTACGAAACCTATTCAATTAACATACATTCACTTCTATCCAACGTTCACTCATTGAATTTGCTAGTATTTACCTGCTAGTGAGTGCAATGGCCAGATTGCCTACTTGGGGCTTAGGGGTAAGCGAGTCACCCGGGCCATTTTAGCTGTGTACCGTAATAGGGACTGCTTGAATACCTGGAACATGTCATGCAATATTGCCAGACGAGTACACGTGCTTAAGATAATATTTAAATTACCAAGGCCTCAAATGTGGCTCAAGGCTGTACTTGTAGAAGGGGTCCCGCGCGACCTTCGTACTCTCCAGAGCTCCAAGAGTATGAGGCTTGCCGCAATATACGATAGCCCTGCAAATATCTGAGGATATAGATAAGAGTTCACTCCGAGATCCGGACGCCTCAATTGCAAACATATTACTTCTGCAACTGTTGAAAGTGTCAGTAATGACAATGGGAGTACACAAGCAGGAATGGACTCGTCATCCTACAGAGGCTAGGCAGTACTATTGACAACCATGCAATGCTTAGGAAAGCCGGTAGCTCTTTCAAGCCAACTACTTCCGTCGCTAGGGGACCAATAACCTGCAAAACCATCATCAGCTTTCTGCGGTCGTCTGGTGCTGCCACCGAAGTAACTCACAGCCCAATAAATGCCCAGAATTGCCCCACTGATCAAGGCGAACACTATGAGCGCTCCATAAGATGTACTCGGGAGCCAGAGGACGAACACAAGTATGCCGCAGCTCCATGTTGCAACTCCCGCCACCTCCACGCGGCCGAGTCGGTCGCTCACGTAACCTATGCATGGGCGTCCAATGGCAGCCCCGAGGTTCAATATTGCAGCAACTGTCGCTTTATCTTGGTCTGATCTGCCGATAACTGATGTATAGTCTGACAAGGAGAACATTAAAGTGATGTAGCCGAACATTATAATAATACTCCAAACCAGAAGCAGCTTTACCTGGTAAAGATTCAGGAGATGGAAGTTAAATATCCGTTGATCTGGCTTAATATCTTCATCACGTGACCGGATAAGAAACGTAGCTATCATGTTCACAAAGAAAACGATGACAGATGTGATCCGTAATGACCACACGAATCCAAGACCCTCGATAAATGCTTGGGTCGAGAAGCAAATAACAAGACCACCAATGCCCGAGCCAGCGGCACAAATCCCACCGGCCAGGCTCCGTCTTGTGGAGAACCATTGAGGGACAATTGCAGTTGATGGAACGTAAATCAAGCCTATACCGAGCCCTACACAGAGGCCTTGGGACAGATATAGATGCCATATCTTTGTTGCGAAGGAGGCTAAGACGAAGCCTGCGGGGAGCAAAACGACACCAATGAACATGGGCGTCCTCACACCGTATAGCCTACCAAGCAGGGTTGCAAGTGGTGCGACGAGCAAGGCGAACCCGAAATTGAAGCCACCTATGAGCGCGTAATCGATAGGTCTCCCCTCGGCGAAGAGGTCGTTTGAAAGATAATAGCTAAGGTAGACACTATAACTCTATAGCGTTCAGGGACCATTAGCATCGTATCAAGACCTTTGGGAATTGCCAAAATTACCGCCGCCACACCCCACGTGAAGGCATTGACGAAGAATTGAGCCATCACGCAGATCCAACCATATCCGCCATCTAGAGACTCCGGCATAATATCCTGGTTGGATTGTACAGCGGTAGGGAAGGAGGGCGTCACCCACGACGGTGACTGACGAGGGTCAGATTCCCCCCTATTCATGACTGATAAATATGGCGAATTAGGGCCCTTGAGGCTAAATCATACTTCGGCGACTTTATAAAACATGTAAGCCCAGATCAGAAGTTATCTAATTTGCACTCATTCTGTTGCTTGTCATGGGGTCGGATATGCTTTTGAATGACTTACATTTGGTGGAATGGTTAATGACGTATGACAGGTATAGGGCTTCAGTGGGACTTTGGACTACCTTCTGTGACTTGCTCTCCTGGCAAGAAGCCAACATCACACAGCAGTGCCTATCCAGGAAATTCACTAGCACGTCTGGCTATGCCCAAGCTCCGTCATTCCCGAGATCGTAAGTAGCGTTGATGCGGAGTCCATCACCCACAATAAGCCCGGGTATTTCATGAGCGACTCCTGGAACCCGCAGGCCGGACGCTTCTGCCGTGTAGCCTGCACGGTGTAAACTATCTGAGTATCCTTCTTCACAGTGAAACAATATCCGCTAGTATGTGCTAATTTCCCGGCAGAGCCCGAGACGAAGGGGTCTGTTTGATTCAGTTCCAGGCATACGGCGGATCGTTGCCAATGGGAACATTGAACAGTTTTCGAACCGTACTGTACGCTACCAGAGGGGAAAACGAAGCCCGAAGACGTGTTACACAAGACATGTATCTGCAGAAGTGGTCCAACTCTCCACATCTAGTTCCCAGTCGGCGGTGAAGAAATAGACATGAAATATACATGACACCACCATGAAGCATTCGTGAAGGTGCTATAATCAGGATCCACTAACAATCATTTCTGTATACGGTTACATATCTACACGACGCAATATTGGGTCAGATTCCTGGCGGCTGATTCACAAGAAGCAGTGAAGGGCGAGGTCACACGCCTAATTTCGTGGCCAAAACACCCATTGTCATCGCTGTCTTTGTGATAAACTCGGATAGAAGCCAGTCTACTTGGCTAAGTGCAGAGACGACTTAGCAACTGTGTAAACTTTTTATTTTCTATATCAGAATGTCAACCTACGGCCTACTCGGCCAGGTTGTACGCAGGTATCTATGCATGGTGGAAGACAACGAATGCCAGTATCACGGAAGAATTGACCTCTAATTAATGGTCTGATTCTTGGACGGCTAATAAGTACTACGAACCAAATCACGACGCCTATAGCGCGGCAGATCTCAGCCTTGACTTCACAAATGTAAATTGTGCTACCATCCTTCAGATATTTGTGTACGGGCACTGTGCAGTAGTGTGGCTCTGTGGGCCAAGCTTGCGGTTGTGTCACCGGCTGATGCTGATTGGTCAGAAGTAAGCTGCCGGGAGGCTACTACCTACCATGTCGGGGAGGACTCATCAATCACATGAGAATGCTGATAATGGGAGCTTTGTGCGTCAAATAGTCTTAATACAGACTTTGCATGACATTCATTCGCGTGGGAGGTGTACATACGTCCAGTCCCTTTTCCAAGCATGTGTAATGCCATATCTATCACATGGCTTGTTTAGATAGTGATTTGTTCTCTTCATAATAGTTCCACCTATATAACTTCTTGAAAATATCATCATTGGACGTGTTGCAAGGAGTGAAACGTACGCATATCATTAGACAGTCCAATGGCCGGATCCTATGATGCCGCTTCATTGTTTACGCCCACTTCAGTTTGTGGTTTCATCCCAATCCGAGTTACAGGTTTGTATGATACGTAAATACTGCATCCATCTGTGGCCCCTGTGGATTTGTCGTTACATGCGGGTGATCCATTAGACGTGTCTGCAATAAAGACGGGTCGACTCCGTGCTCGGATAGCAGATACGTGTTACCAGCGTCGCAGGGAGATACCGAGTTCTCTAGGGAAGCGCCAACGTAGTCTAAGCCGCCCGATAGATACGGATCATCGATGCGACCCTTCATGTCCTAAGTACAGTGTTGATGGAGAATTACGTGGGACGTTGTGCTTACATGGGCTACTCCAAAGGCGTCTTTGATATCAGAAAGGTCCTTCAGCCAGTCATGTAGATCCACTGATTGTGTCAAGTCAGAGTCCATGACGGTTGTCGGACCGGAGTTCGGCGCAGACGATGGATGTCCAGATGTCGGCCATGATCCCGTGGCGGTTTTACACATCCCAGGCTGAGGGGGATCCTGGTGCTTCGGTTAAAACGAGTGGGAACCCAGTATCAGTCGGACTTACGCGGACCTGTACTTCTGAGCCTTGATTCGCCATTGACTGCTTCACAGACATCAGGGCGTTTTGGATGGCGGCATCATTGAAGCCCTGGGTATACAAAACTGCGCGGAGAAGCGTGTTTTCTTCTTGTACGCGTCGAGCCTCTCTCTGCATCTCTACTGTCGCCTGTGCGCCGAGCTTGACGCACTCGTTCCATCGATTTTCCAGGTCGCGGATGTATGCTTGTTTTCTTGCACGCGAATTGCGTTGATTGCGACGTAGCCGAGCTCGCTAGTCCATCTGTCAGCAATAGGGGTTACGGCGATAAAGATATGGAAGTGACCTCGAGAGCTTCCGCGTCCGTAGTAGCCTTTCCCCGGTCCCCTAATATTGGTGCTTCTTCAAAACTCATCATGAGAACTGGCGGTGCATAAAGTGCGTGCAGGATGGATGCCAAGGCGCTAGAAATAAACGAATCCAATTGTTTCAGTGAAGTGTGTGTGTATTTTCCTTGTTATGCCTTCGTTTTTAGCGAAGGAGATACGAATGAAGTAGGCTTGTACGAGGGGTTAGCAAAAGGTCTTCGTGCCTGGTGTCAATATTTCGTCCGCAAATCAAGAAGCACACGTTACCACTGAAGGGAGAGGAGGGGCAGCGTTAGGTTGGCAGTAGTGTTGAATGGGCAGTATTCGCTACCTGCCAGCTAACCATACTGTATACATAATACAGCCATAATACAAGACGAAAAGCATGTCCATACCCAGATTACATGTTTCACGGTCTGAAAGGCACATCACGAACGAGGAGTATTAGCCAATGAACAAGGGCCAGTGAGAATACCGGGCGCTCCACTAAAAGGCAAGCAGCCAATCAAACGTCATTAGTGAGTCTACGCATTGTATCTTACCCTACCCCTATACACCGAATGATGGTTGTTATCTGTAAGGAGCGCTTCAGTTCATTTAAACAGTTAGACAAATTCGTCTTCGGCATCCACAACTTCGACTACCCCATTAGACCGCACCTGCTGTTAGTAGTTGCGAGTGTCATGTCCCTTTCTCCGCACGACCACTTGTCTAGCGATCCGGACTATCTCTTCTGATTTCTTGACTTGGGTCTATAAACCTGGCTGCATCCCACGTTTTCTCACGCGGGAAGGTCTTCTTCTCTAGAACGAATTTATACTGATCGTCTAGTCTCGACTCTGCCTTGAAACTGCAGAGAAGACGTTTCAGAATGGCTATACCGTCTAAGGATGCACTCGCCCATGACAGAATCGCCATCATCGGTGCAGGTATGGCGGGAATTGCTATGGGCGTCCAGATCAAGAGGTTATTGAAGCATGAGAATTTTCACATCTACGAGAAGGGTGATGATATAGGAGGTACATGGGCTGACAATCGATATCCCAACTTGAGCTGTGATGTGGTATCCGAAGTGAGTTTCCAATGCATAATCAAGTGCTCCCGACGCCGAACTCTGATGGTTGAGTTCAGTTCTATTCATTCTCCTTCTTCCAAAAGCCCGACTGGTCTGAGAAATACGCGCAACAGCCCGAAATTCTCAATTACATCCACGAATGCGCTCAGCATTTTCAGTTGGAGTCACACATCAGTCTCCAACAGGAATGCCGTTTAGTCTCCTGGTCGGAATCAGACAAATTATGGACGCTATCTCTTTGCGACATCCCGCACGGCAAATCGTACGTAGTACAGGCGAGGTATATCGTCACGGCGATGGGCGTACTCAACATCCCGAATGGGTTGAACGACTTGCCGGTGCTCACAGACTTTGGAGGTCCGGTATTCCACACTTCCCAATGGCGTGAGACAGACTTTGGGGATAAGAAGGTCATGGTAATTGGCAACGGGTGTTCTGCCAACCAGGTCATTCCATGGATACTTGACAACCAACAGCCACGCACGCTAGTACAGATCGTGAGAGGTGAGCAATGGGTAGCTCCGAAGCATAATTATCACATTTCTACTTTTGCAAAATGGTGTCTCAGATTTATCCCATTCGCTATGCGCATCCGTCGAATATGGACTGCCTACAGATTGGATCGTGGATTCGTCGCCTACCGGAAAACTGTGGCCGGCGCAAAGGCACGTATATCAGCAGCCGAAGCCATTAAATCATACATGCGCTCTGTCGCCAACCCAATATATCACGACCTCCTCATACCACGCTACGATCTTGGCGCTAAACGCCCCGTTATGGATCACGGCTATCTCGACGTTACCAATCGCCCGAACTTCACATTGATCAAATGCGACGGTGTACGCTCTGTCGAGGGCAGCGATAAGAAAACAATTGTTGACGCAGCTGGCAACCGACATGACATAGATATCGTCATAATTGCAAACGGCTTTAAGACCCAAGATCTACTCACACCAATGGAAGTTCGCGGTATCAAAGACCGAGACCTTGGTACGGTGTGGCAGCAGAGAGGAGGCTCCGAAGCCTACATGGGGTGAGTTAGCATTACCAACCGAGCCATTATCATCTAACGAACTGCCTAGTGTGTCAGTGCATGGGTTTCCCAACTTCTTCATGCTTGCAGGTCCCAACACACTGCCGTCCAGTAACTCCACGCTCCACGGGATCGAGTGTTCTGTCGTCTACATCACGCGTGTATTGCGTGGCATCTGGGGAAAAGGTTTCACAAAGCGCACTGACGCTATCTCGGTCATGCCAACGGCTGAAGCGGAAGCTCGATTCAATGCTGCATTACAAACTGAGATTAAAGGATTAATATATACTAGTGATGTCCGCAGCTGGTATATAAATAAGGAAACCGGAAAGAATACGCTGATCTGGCCGGGAACTCAAGTTTCCTTTTGGTGGAGTCGATGTGTAGCGGCCATCAAATGGTCGGATTGGGTCATCAAGCGCCGCTAGAATATATAGTCGCTTAAGGCTGATAAAGCTCACTATCAAGCGAGTATCGACGATACGGAAGAATGATAGCATGATAGGCCACTAAACTTTACCTCTCATCGTCCCCAGGTTTGTAGTAAAAAGGTTCAATACCATACTCCCGGGACACCTTCATCGCCAAGGCTATTTTACTAAGTACGTATATCAGATAAGCTTCCCCCTTGTTGCAGCCGCGGCCCCAAACGATCATGTGATTGGCAATTCAGGCAGCGATATGCTGGTAAAATTGAGAATGTCCTAGAATGATTGCAAAGCCTCGGCCTCGGGTGAATAATGTCCCTAGACGGGCTGCAGACGTTATTAAACTATACCGCTGACCCCTTAATTCTGACACAGGTCCTTTACCAGGAAGTTGTGCGCTTCCAGGCTCATCCACGTCCCTACATATTCGTGTATCGCAGCTTCGGGTCGGCCATTATGTTGAAATACCAGATTCTCAGTGCCGTAACACCACTTTTCATTTTGCGTCGCCTAGCCCGTTTCGTTATACATCGCCCTGGACTCGACTTTGGTTGTATGCAGCCACATCCACTTCATAAGAACGTAAATAACCCCAAGCATTCCTCCGATCGAAAACATTAGTTATTCTGTCGAGCACGGGGACGAGAGCGATAAACGTGATAATACCAAGAGCAACTCCCAGCAGAGGATTTAAGTAGATCTGCTCTGTAGTATTGTCGACTTTGGTGTGGACTATTACTGGGATTGGCCCGTACTTCCCAACGGTGACGCCTACCGCTATACTACTTCCTATCCACAATAAGCTGCCAATACACAATACTGCTTGCGACCGTCCTTTTCTCAGCGACTTTTTCTTCAGAGGCGAGAAGTGTGGGAGTGGTTCTAGTATCTATATTAGCCATTGCTACCAGTCATGTCTTCATCACAGGCAATTACATACCGTACTTGACCTTCAGTTTGCAGCTTGTCGTGATACTGTTGAAGACGTGAGTCTCTTCCATGCAGTCTTTCTCTCCAATCTCCCGTACCCGCAATGGGCTACTATATGTCAAGTGGAGGTTACGGATGATGCTTGGAACGTTCAACGAATGGCTCTTGCGGGTAACATAAAAGCAAGCGCCCGGCCTCTTCGACTCCCCATTAGGAATACGCCCATTATCGATGATGATGCAGGTAGCAATGAAACTTTCCGTGCTAAGCTGGTCTGTGCTAGATATAGGCAGTTCTGCGACGTATGTGACATTCTCGGGCTTGCAGCGGAGATATAGTGTTGATCTCAAGGGCAGCACTGCGTCCATGATGTAAACTGACACTGATTGATCATTTGACTCGGAGGTACCGTGATGCAAGTAAGAGAGATGTGATCGCCCGACGGACAATTGGCCGCTACTCGACTGTAAAGGTCCTCGGCCAATTTCTCGCGGAACCCATCTGTTATGATGGTTGCCATCCGGATCATGTCTTTCACCGTCGTGGAAAAATATCGAGAGTGGCGGACTCTCCAGGCTCAAGATGATAGCTAAGATCCTTTGGTAGCTCTCTCTGTATCGCCAAAGCTGACGACTCTTCAGGTCCATGATGTTCGTGACGATCAGAGGAACGTCTTCGGATTTTGTTGTGGTTCGCGAAAACAGCCCGTTCCAGGTGGAGACGAAGTCGTTCTTGTCCAGGAAAAACGTGGTATAGAATGTGCGTTCAAGAGCAATGTCGACACATTGACATGGGTCTGCTGTCAATCTTTGTCTTGTATCATCTATAGAGCGCGTTTGTTCCTCGTTTATCGACCTTTCGAGGTATCCTCCATCTTTATCAGAAGTTCTGCCCAGGATAATAACGTCGTTCCGGGATTCAATCGCGAGGCGGGACGGAAGTTGGCCTTCTTGAAGAGTCCAGCTGCGTGACATCCATACACTGCAAGCAATGCGAGCTCGTGCTTCGACATACAATCCACGCGTCTTGAGATCAAACTCAAGCTGCGTGCTCATAAGCTCGGCATCTAACACCAGACTACAAAGAGCTCCTTTGTAGATCGACGCCATTTTGTTTATCTGAGCGAGTTTCAGCGCCACGTCATTGTGATGGACTGGAATGCAGAGGGTGTCCATCCAGAACAGATAGGGTCCCTGAATCGTTGCTAGGTCAATATACTTAGTGTCAACAGCAGCAGCAAGGGGCAACACCGACCTTCGATTCTTCGTAAAGCTTCTGGAGTGCTTGAATAGTATGGTTGAGCTGCATCAACTGACATCTAGGCAGTGCATTCTCATGAGGATTACCAAGCCCATCAGCCCAAACGTGACTTATGGCTATGTACTTCGTCTCGGGAGAACGGGCATGGACTTTCAGTTCAAGCTGTGCGCTATCCACAATCGAGATGAGTGGTATCTTGTCATCTCGGATGATATTCGTTAGTTCTTGGTATGGGATTGCTACCATTGTACAAGTACAGTCCGCGGTCGTATGTCGTGTCTGGTATGCGGCAGCCTCCGTGTTATACGCAATGCAGCTATTGCGATTGGTGCAGCGTTCATGGCTAACCAGGCGATTGGGTGACTGTTTCAGTGTGGCCAGGTATGAAAAAGTCTTGAGGTCGTATATCTGCGAGAGGTGCCGAGTTAGGTGGCAGCACCAGCCGTTCGCAATCATCTGTTCTTGCGCCAGCCTCAAGCGCCAGTCCCTTTCGGAATCATCACCCTGATCATCCGCTTCATGTATTGGGCAAGTCCTCTCAGACAACCTAGACTTTACTAGCTTTTCCAACTGCTCGTGATGCTCGGCGGTTTCCGCTATCCCACGGATCACGTTGGGTCGGTCGGGGTCCAACAAAGATAGCGCCGAACCCATTTTCAATTCAAGGGACACAATAAAAAACCAAGTTAACTGAGGTTAATACATATGAGAGATAGTCTATAACTCACACCCAAATTGGCGTTGGAAAATACTCTAAAAGATGCACGAGATAATGAGGGATGTGTGAGTGTTTATTACTTGCATCCTCCAAAACCCCGCAACATCACCAACCCATGCCCTTCTAGTACGCAATTAAGGAGTGCGACACGCATGTCACCATAGAACTTATTAAATGGAACTTAGTAATGCTACGTCGGATAACACCCGGTAAACATCGACACCATACCCTTGAAACTACCATTCCTAGCGCCCAATGATAGTGTCCCGTTAGCCCACTGGACCATAGCATATTCAAACCCGGTACAAAGACGGGACCGAAGATGGTCTGCCATACCCATCCCCACCCCGTTCGTCTGTAGGTGGGCTAACATCGCTTGTTTACACGATCCGATAGTATACCTCCAACTTCCGACACTACGCAGTCCAGCTACCGGGAGCAACTTATTTCTTCATACCATACCCTCTGAAGGCTGATAGAAAGGCTGACGAAAGAAGACTGGCGCACCACGCCTGCCAATCACCAGAGTACTTCCACCGTACGGAGATGGGGACTTACGGCGCTTGTTTGATGATATATTCGCGTTATAGTGCGCGGCAGTTGGTAACTGACATTAATGACATTCGCAGACGTTCCCCAAGTGTTTATGCAGGCCTCGTACTAAGTGAAAGTGATTTTTAGATAACGAATAGGGAATTCGAATACCACCACGTGCCTACATGCAAGTGGCAAGTCTGGTCAACCCGAGGAACTCCTAGTCTTCTTCAATTCGGTTACGGGGTTGAGCGACAGATAGGCTTTCACGTTCTTCGAACCCAAAGATATAAGAGCTGCAATTGTCAATGAGTTCATCCCAGTCGTTAAGGACTGGCGGAGCTCGGGAATATTAAACGGATAACGCCATGCGGCGGATTTCCGGGGGTGGTAGAGTGGCAATGTGACGAAAACAAGACTTATAAGAAGATTTCAGCGATCGAGTCATCCTCCAAGCATCTTAGTTTCTGCTCTCACGAAGTTAGAAAGTCTTCATGAGATACAGGGGTCCAGAGTGCAGGAATATCTAGCTGAGGTGAAGAAATACGAAAGACTTGCCCCAAAGTATATGGTATCCGATGTGCTTCGGGATCCTGTGTTTGAGAAATACGAGCGAGAAATGATAGACGAAAGAAACGCCACCTCCAGGATCGACGACAGTTCTAAGAAGAGGGATTCGACGTACAAAATCAAGGCAGAGCCGCGGGAGACGGAAATTCACTACGGTTTGATTGCTTCTACGAGCCTCCCAATCAGGAACAAAGCTATTCGCGATAAGCTTGATGCGAGTCTCGGTAACTATCGTCTTCTATGCATCGATACAGAGTCGTCAGAGCTCATAAACTTTCCCTGCATCGTTATCCGCGGCATCTCGGATTACGCAGACGAACAGCCGGATGCCTGTAAGGATTGGCAGGGGCCTGCTGCTGCGGTGGCTGCTGCATTTGCTAAGGAAGTTTTGTCTGTACTGTCAGAGTCGGAGGTAGCCAGATTGCCTACCATCGAGAGCATGGGACCATCGGTTTTCTGACCCGACCTTACCTAAACAATTCTTGAAGTTCATATACTTTATTGCTCTGTCTCTCCCCTTATTTTATTACAACTCAGTTATTTACAAGCACTCAATAATATGAATAATTCACAGCCTCAGTGATAGATTAAAGTTTACCACAGTCCAATTTAATATGCGACGTGTGGAGAAATTACAACAATACTCAAGAAGTCATGAGAGTATACTCCTCAACTTCTTCTAAGAATAAGTTATATATGTTTATTGATTCCAAGGTAGCATGTGTGTAGCGAATGAATGTAATTATTGGTGGTATCTATGAATCTCGGAACCTAACTGCAGCTACGAACCCCTATTTTGACGATAAAGATCCCTAGGGCATAATTGCAAGTGCTAATCCTAGGGTGTCTTACCCGTTTATATATGTCAAAAAATGATATGTCGTAAAGCATAATTCTAACTCACTAAGCCTTAAGATTCTAGATTATGCTTCAAAGACGCGCGCTTTGAAGCCTTGCCACCGCGAGAGAACATCCGTGCCGTTCCAAAGCTCACCCGGCGAGCCGGGAGAAGATGTGAGTTTAGGCGGGCCAACTTGTTCCAATGCCAAACTTGCCGCTACAGCAGCCCGCAAACTAGATTCCTTCCGATCTTTTGTTTCCAGAAATGCGACGGCAAATGCTCCAACGAAGGCATTGCCTGCGCCTGTAGCATCTACTACTTCTGTAGCGCCTTTTTCATAATACGCCGGGAACCATTCAGCTTGGATATTGTTTGACATAGTCAATACGCCGTGCTCTCCTGAACGTATCACGGCCAGGCCGTCTCCGTTAGGGCCAATTCCTGCGTCGACGAACATTCTGGTCTGGGCCTCGACAGCTGACGGAGAGAATTCGATCTCAAACTTGGTCTTTCCTTTGATAAGATAATGTAGCTCCGAGCGATTGGGAGAGAATACATCGACAAGCCGACAGGCCTTGAGATGGCTTGCAAGATTGATCGAGTCACAGCCGAATGGAGCTGGTTCCCACACAATAAGGGGACGCTCCGTGATACCCTGCTCTTCTCGCAGACGAAGCAGAAGGGATACCTGGTTTTCCAGATCTTCTGGGAGTGCTAGGAAGTGGAACGACGAGGCGAACAGCAAGCCAGAGTTACCTAGGTGGGCAGCTGAAGGTCGTAATGGAGGGGTAACATACGTGAATGTATTTCCTGTCCCGGTATTAACCCAAAGCTGCGTTCGTTACTCTCATAGTCACGTACTGCCGAAAGTATCGTCCTCATATTGTAACAAGCCCCGGGTACATGATTTGTCGGCGTCGCGGACAAGAAGCAGTGTCATTTCCCAGGATTCTAGTAAGTGGACAGCTGACTCGGGTAAGTCATTTCCAGCAATAACAATGCATCCCACATCACTCGCCATGGAGCCGGATTTGAACAATCGAGCGCCAAGAGTGGCTTGTCTAGGCAGTCAGCTTAATAATCACGTACGACAGAAAGTAGTGATAGAACAGAGAAAGGAAACAAAGACACGTTCATACCATATAAACCAGATCCTCCTGGCACGTCAACAACTTTGTTACCATTTGCAAAGCGTAGCTCGTCGAGTATGAGCATACCTAACGATACAAAAACGGGTCGGTTACGTTTGAACGTGTCGGCTGTAGCCTGATCCATAATGATAGCTGATAGGTAATTCGAGTTATGGCAGCGAGATATTTTTTGGGAACACTGGGAAGTCTGGCTAATCCCCTCATAGATCAGCGTGTCTATCTTGGGCCTTTTGTGTATCGGAATTCGTTACGAGTGGATTATCGTGCCTGTGAACAATGCAGGTGGTTGGTCTTATGCTCATGTAGTGTAACCCGCCATCATCACAAAATGTTAGGTACCTAGGTACTATGTACAGGTATGCACGAAACTGTTTATGTGCATCGTTATTCATATATAAAGGGGGTTTATATTAAACATGTTAACTCTATATCGGGTGCCTCAACTCGTAGGTGCATACCTAAGTAGGAAATTAGGGCCAAAGTGACAGCATTCTTCATTGGACTGCTAGGAGGGGCTGGCTGGATCATGAAAAAGGCACGAATGGCAAGGTATAATCTTATCGGTGCTAAATGAAACATGATGGTAGAAAAGTTATAGTGATTTAGTTACATTTCCTGTTGGCCATTGCATTGGGGCGGAGCTGTGGCTTACCCCACCTCCTTCACTCCATCTCCTTTACTTGGGTTCCTTCAACTTTGACTTTTGATCCTGCTCTCCGCTTTGATTACTAGATCCCGCTTGTTATCACATACCGCCCATCACTTATTGGCATAGTATGGAAGCTGCTGGCTTGGGTGTGGGAGTAATAGGGCTTGTGGGCCTATTTGGTACTTGCCTCGACATACTCGAACGTTGGGATGCTTACAAGAACTTTGGATTCGAGTCCAGTTCCATAAGGGCTCGCTTTATCGCTGATCAAGTACGATTTAGACAATGGGGTCAACGCGTAGGAATCGGTATCGGCCAAGGCCAAACTATCGGTTCTATCCATCCGGCGCTTGGAAATCCTTTGGTATGCTCGGCAGTCGACGTTATTCTACACAGCATAAAGGACGTATATGGTGATGCGAAAAAGCACGCGTCGTATTTGACTCGTTTCTCCGATTCGACAAGCTCACTATCTGAGAGTAACATGGTTATTCCCAACGGTCATGCACACATCGACAAAATGCAAAATATCTCTTCGAGACGCGATAAACTTAGTTGGGCTCTCAGAGGCAAGGCGCGTGCCCTAACTCTAGTCGGAACATTCGAAATTCTAGTTCAGAAGCTGTATGATCTGGTTCCTCTCGATTCGATCAATGTCAAGGACCAGATTGCTGCTGAAGAAGTACAGAGCAGCACAATTACCTCCATTGGTGTGTTTTTATCTAGGGACCACCGCTATTATGTCTTCTAACCATGGACTTATACCAGAAAGCGCCAATAAGTGGCAGGTCAATGCAGAGAAGATTCTACTAGCTTTGGAAAAGCAAATCTACGGTAGTATTCCAACATAACTTCCGCATAGTACAATGTGCTAATTGACTTAAGACGAACGCCGGCGTGACGTATGTGACTGGCTTGGTGCGCCGGATATGGAACGTATATATGACGACTTTGATCTCAGGAGGTTAAACGGTACCTGTGACTGGGTCTTTCGCCGATCTGAATTTCTTCAATGGCAATCACTCGCACCCGGTAACCCTGAGATCTTGTGGATTAATGGACCTCCTGGGTACGGAAAGACAATTCTATGTGCAAGAATCATTAAGCACATGTCAGCCAACTCTCAGATTCGCGTAGCCTACTTCTTCATGTCCTCTGAAATAGAGAGTCGAGCAAATCCATTTCTTGTTATGAGGTCATGGATAGCGCAACTCTTAGCTCAGGCCCAACAGGCGTTTGACATGACTCGAGAGAAATGGGAAACTAGCGACAGCAGTACAGCGTCTGAGATTGAAATTCAAGAGCTTTTCAATACACTTGTCCGGAGTTTACCTCCATGCGCCTTTGTTGTGGATGGTCTCGACGAGTGCACTGGAACTGAGGATGCAGTTGGTTTAAATCATAAAAGATCTCTCCTTGATTTCCTCAGGTTCCTTACAATGACTATATCCGGATCAAAATCGCGGCTTCTGATCGTAAGCCGCAATGATTTGAGGATTCGTGAAGGTCTAAGCCTAAATGATAGGAGGGCAAAGAGGGGATTGGTTGAACTGCGAATATCTCCCCAAGATGTCGAGGCCGATGCGAACATGTTCTCGAAAAACATTGTCAGTCGAAAGTTAAGCAACAAAAGTCAAGCGCAACAAGAGGCGCTCGCTAAAAGACTGGTTGACAGGTGCGAGTCAATGTTTCTTGCAATCAAATTGCTAGAAGACGACTTGAGAGGGGGGAAGAATTTAAAACAACTACAACGGGCTATCGACGAAGCTCCAAACAAGCTCGATCACATATACGATCGTGATTGGGAAAGAATCAAACATCTGGAAAACAGCAGTAGGCGCCGGGCATTCTCAATTCTGCGGTGGGCTACATTTGCCCTTCGTCCACTCACTATCCTCGAAATTACCGAGTGTTTACTTATACCCGATGAAGAAGACGATGAAGTTGACTACGAAGAATTACCGGATTGCATCGACGAAATTTATGTTAAGACAGAGATACTAGAACTTTGTGGCTCCCTTATCGAGATTCGAGCTGGACCAAATTCGGCGTTAGACTCCTCTACTATCCACCTGACCCATTTCTCTGCTAAACAGTACATTCTCTCTCATATCCCCCCCGATACATCTGAGCTAGTCGCAAATGAGCAACTTAATTCGTCAAGTAAAGCCACCCAGAACAACCTGCTTGCGAAATACTGTCTACGCTATCTGAATTGCCACCAGACATGGAGAGAGGGGCCGTCTGAGTTGAATGGCAATACTATGGTTCACGCCTTCAAAGGGTATTCGGTGGGACTATGGTGGCTACATGTTCAGCACGGCGCCAGCAACTCGGATGAGGTTTTACATTTGATCAACTCATTTTTTCGGCCTCCGAATCCAAGTTGGGAGTCATGGAGGAGGGAGTACGTAATCGATGACAGGTGTGTACTGAATGGGGACACAGTGAAAGAATTTAAAGATCCGCTACTGTACGCCTCACTACTTGAGCTCACAGAAACTGTTCACTACCTCATAAATGATGTGGGGCTTGGAGTAAACTATGGCTGCTCTTCCAGTCGGCCATGGCTCGTCACGCCTTCGATAGAGGCAACATCTGGTGCCATAGAGCCCTCGAAAGAAGCCGCCAGTTCAAACAATGAAAGCCAATCAAAGCTGTCTCCCCTGCATATTGCATCATTCTTCGGGAATATTGGCATAATGAAACTACTTCTCAAGGCAGGAGTAGATCCGGGGTTCCAAATGGAGTACGGATGGACGTCTTTGCACATTGCATCCTATCATGGTCATAAAGAGGCAGTACGGTTGCTTCTCAGAGAAGGGGCTAGCTTAAAAGCACTCTCTAAAACTGGTTCCAGTCCTTTGCTTCTTTCAGCAAGTCGTGGTCATATCCAAGTGGCGAAGCTACTTCTTGAGAACGGGGCCAAGCCAAACGAAGTAGACGACCATGGATGGACGCCAATGGCGTTAGCCTGTTCTGATGGCTACGTAGAGATGGCCAGATTATTACTCGAAAACGGCGCGGGTGTAAACATAGCAATAGAAGATGGATGGACGCCGTTGACTCTAGCTTCTCGCTACGGTCATATGGAAGTGGTTCGACTGATCCTTAATTACGGGGCTTACCTAGACGAACAAATATCAGATGGACTGACGGCATTGAATCTGGCCTCCCGCCACGGCTACTTCGATATAGTTGAACTACTTCTTGAAAACGGGGCCGATGTAGGTGTGGCCGATTCAGGCGGATGGACGCCATTAGCTTCAGCAGCCGCCAACGGCCACGTGAACATAGTCAAACTACTTCTCGATAACGGAGCCGGTTCAAACACAACTACGTGGCTTGGGCCAGTTCTTAACAAGGCGGTAGAGTTCGGTCATATCGATGTGATTAAATTGTTTCTCCGGCGCAACCACTCTGTTGAGAGTGTTGACCATTTGGGCTGCTCACTGTTGTCAAACGCTGTGCAGTGCCGGCGTCTCAAAATCGTCAAATACTTGCTCCGACGCGGTGCAAGTCCCGAATCAAAGGATATTACGGGCCGGAGTCCTCTTTTCTTCGCGGCATTGACCGGTAACGTCGTACTGTTCGACATCATATTTTCAGAAAGCAGTGATTCTGTGAATACTCGAGATGTTTACGGCTCGACAATACTGTCGGTTGCGGTGCGACATGGACACGTTGACCTCGTGGCACGCATCTTGTCACGACCGGAAACTATTTTGAATTCTAGTGATAGCTTCGGACGACCGGTTTCTTTCTGGGCTAACACTCCCAGCATCTTCCAGAATATTACCGAGACAGCAGCCAAACGTGGGGTACTCCTCGAAAAACCCAATAGCACCGCGCCAATACGTTTACCTGAGACGTTCGGTCAGTTGACGTGCGATGTATGTACGTTACGTATCGCTAAAGAGCTAGTGTATTATCATTGTGATATATGCGCCGGTGGCGACTTCGATATCTGTGAAGATTGCTATGCGCTTGGTGCACTTTGTGTAGGGGGTACACATGAGCTGGTCCAGAAGGTGTCACCTCTATCCTGATATCAAAGTGAGGTCCACCTTGAATGCTCTTTGTTGGTCGGATTGTGGGAATTTTCACTATGTCAATCTATACACGGAGTATTTACAGTTCAAAATCTCAATAAGCCTCAATTCGCCAGCAAATAGGCCACTGAAAACACACAGAACATCAATAACTGTTTTTAGTATCCTGAGGGTAGAACTTTCGAAAGAACTATCTAGTAGAATAAGTACATCGAGATAGGTCAGCATCATATATGAACAGACTACTGGCACAATTCGAGTTGGCTAGCAAGCGGTTCGGAGATGAGATTAGGATCAATTCCCAAAGCCAAGGGCACATATGTCAACAAGAGGTGCCATGCAATCTAATAGTATTTGGTTTGTGCGGCCTTTGCGCAGATTCTTCATATATACGAGAACGAAGAAAGGGGCATAGCTGTCTGTCATAGTCACTGATGCTCGACGACCTTGAAGTCATTGTAACATACTCCGACTAAATCAAGATTGCCCCATTTTTTAGCCTGTGTTAGGACTGGCTGTTGAGTGTTGTAAGTTGCCAGAACTAGCCTACATTGGTGTACCATACCTCATGTTTTGTATCTGTGTTTTCCTTTTTAAGTCTCGTATGTCACATAAATATCCATCATCAAGACTACTACCGTTGTACTTAACCTGAGCACTTCTCGCTCGTGATAGTCTGCTGGGCTGATATTTTATCTAGGTTCCCAAGTTCGAACCAAGGTAAATCTAAAACTTCCGGCTTCAGAAGCTGTACTTTACTTTCACCGTTTCGTTGAAAGAGTTGTATGACTTATGATGTCAACGAAACCTTAAGGATCCAAACTAAGCTTCGTGGGTGGATAAGTAAATATTACTATACATTAATAAATATAGGAACCACCCGACATGATAACCCCGCGAAATTAGCCCCCAGTATGTTCACGGTTGCCCTACACTTACCTATGCCGCTCTAACACGAAATAACGAATTAGTCATAGAGATATCACGCGCGGTTAGCGACGAAGCAGAGAGATATTAGGACACAATAGACTAGTAAAAGTCGCTTTGAGATTGATATTTGTAAGTCTCTATACGACAATATGAGTGAGTATGATATGATTCACATACTCACCCATCTTCTAGTTGATAGAATATACAAGCGTCACACGGATCGGAATGATACAAGCATACAATGGCTGCCAAGACCCTGTTGGTGACTTGCGCAGTTGTACATAATGGATATTGGTCGGCGATAATCACGAGGACCACCTGTATCTGCAACTGAAGACCAACAATAAGGCAGAGAAGCCCAACAATATTAGACTGACAAGGCTGGGCGTTTAAAATCTAAGCATAAATAGAAGGCCAGATTCATGACTGAAAAGAAGGAAAACTATGGACCTTGAGAGACCCTGGAGGAATATTACATGAATAGAATCTGTTCTAAGCCCCTTGAATCGACGCCCTTATCGCGACGAGCGACTGACAATCACTTGATTTTTCTATTATCTTAAGGTAGCATAATAGTTTTGACTATTCGAAAATACCTTACTCAAAACATCACACGCAAATAATCACCATGTGTGGCGATGGCGATTGCAGAGAGCCGGAGGAGATGTTCCCCGATCTTCAAGTCATACCCCGTGCGGAGCCCGATCCCTCCATGAAGGACGATCATGATGCGTGGCTACTAGAATACGAGCAGTGGCGCGAGCTTACTTGTCCTTGTGGCCGGGGGTACTTTTGCCGTGAGCACGGGCGATGGATCTCCAAAGACGACGTTATCTCTGAAAAAGCCCTGACTAAGGATGAGCAAAAGAAGGACGGGTGCCCGAGTTACCATTATGAAGGTCAGAGATCGCGCAACTAGATGTCGACAAAGCAACTATTAACACATGACTCTTATAGGTTAGAGCTGCGCTAAGAGCTATATTGGACAGCAGGATGCGTTTGGTCACGAGGTTGTTCTGGCACGACACTTACGTAGGATGATTTTGCGTCATGATATTCCGAGACCCTCAGGTTGTGGGTTCCTTAGCCAGTGATGGTTGAGTTATATCAGTGTTATTTCTCCTTACAATTCCTTCATAGTGCATCAAGCATTTTGTCATCCGTCGCTTCAACAAGCCTATTTCATCCGATAAGGCTGCTTATCTGCAGAACAATTTGTCTCTAGCTCCCTCGGAATCGTGCCGTTCAATATATAAGCTTTCCTCACGCGTAACTGATTTCGTGTTGACAAAGCGACCAAAATCGCCGATCTCAAGTTGTCTTGTATTCTCCGAAGTGTCTAGGTGCTGCCCTACAGGCTTTTTGGTCATCCGAAAAGGACAGTAGAAAGCTAATGCTGAGTTTAGCTTTTTTATACGGAACTGACTTCTCAAATTTTTAATACTGAGTATTTTTCTAATGTGAAGCCCTTGAAACGCTATACTGCATCTGTTTAACTAGGTAGCATAAACGGGAGCGTGGTATACCAGTACTGTGACCTTATGGGTTGTGAAGACCCGTAATGAGAAGTGCTCGACCGCATCAAGACAGTCTTCAGCCCGCGCCTATTCGCCACCCATCCAAATTAATCTCTCTCCAGCCCCAAGACACAGAGTAATGACCCGCCAAGAGATTCCACTCCTCAACTTCGTCAAGACCTTCCAGGCCATCGACCCTCTCTTTCTCCTCCGGAGAAACCCAGTCCTCCCATATCCTTTCTATCGTCAAGCTATGTGCAGCGCTAAAGCCTGCGTCTCGCAAGCGGGCTTCCTGCTTGCTTAGATCTGCATAATCCTCCAACGTCGGCATCCGTATGTGTCGCGCTGCAAGGTTGGACACCATCTGTTTTCCGAAGGGGTCGTGGGGATGTATTGGCTCGTATAAGATGACTGAGAGATGAGGTATCCGGTCTGTGAAGTATTTCATCACCTTAGATGCGTCTGCGACTTCTAGATAGCATAGACAGCACTCTGAGATTAATAGTGTTGGTACATCTGTCTGAAGTCCTGATAATGGTGTCGCGTCTGCTTTCGATAGATCCCGTAGATCTAATCCATGACACCAGTATTGGCTCCCACCTGGTAGAGTTTCGTCACGCCACGTATGGGTTTCGTCTATAGCTTCTGGCTTCGTGAGCACCGTGCTCAATGCAGCCGTGGACCTAACGACATGGTATTTCCTATCGGTAACGGCGGGGAAATCCACTTCATGATAAATGAGTTTGCTCTGGTTCCCTCTCCTAAATAGCCGGAAGACCCGCGTGTCCGTTCCTGCACCGAGCGAGACAATCTGCCGCTCCTGTCCTTCAGTAGCCGACAAAAAGGCCTCAATTAACCTATCGAGGGCAGTAGTCCGCGTGTATGTCCCTTCACTTGGCCTCAGCACTACAGCGTAGAGGCTTGTTCAAGCAGTCTTACCTCGGTTGATGATGGGCAATCTCCTCACCGCGGCGCCGACTGCGGGTGCTTGGATGAAGAAGCGGGCATACGGATCTTCTAGGTAGCCCAGGTCGACGGCGCTCATGCGCGACACGGCGGCATCGGTGTCTGTGCCCTGGATAATGGTGTCGTGGCTGGGTGCAGGTGCCGAAGACTGGGCGCCGCCCCGGCCGCGAATTCGGCCCCGGGCCCCGGAACCACCTCGCGAACCCCGGAGCGTGAGGAGATTCGGTATTGATGGTGCAGGCATGTTTGCCATGGTGGCGGCTCTGCCAGCTCTGATTGAATCGGGATTAATGACTCTCTTTGCACACAGAAAATGATTGGTCACAATGATAGTGTAATGGCGATAATTTTGTGTCGATGCAAATGCTATGTTATCAACAATGACCTCACATCAATGTTTACAATGTAACCCCAGTTGTTGAAGTAGCCCCGCTTATGGACTTTATATGAAGCGCTACTACTTAAAACGTAAAGTTCAACAAGGGAGGCACGATGGGGCTGTGTTCTGCAGCACCACGTTGCTTTATTGACGTTATTAGGTTGATGACTGCATAGGACCCTTCCACTAAACCAAAACGGGATCCCATCTAGGCAAGCGGACGAATAGAAAGCGTAGATTTCCGGATATGCCCCAACATGATGCGGAAACCGTTACAGATGCATATAACAGTTAGCGGCCGTAGGGCGATGCGGGTGCCTAAGAAGTCCGCGAATGCCCCCAAAAAGTGCTAGCATCATGATCCTGCATGGGCTGTTTCGCTGACAGGCGAAACAGCGACAAGGCAACCATCTCGGTTTCGCCTCGCCCTCGCCCTCGACACTCTGGATTCGTCATTCTCTTTTCCATCTTCTGCCCTCCATTGTTCTTCATCCTTCTTGTCACCAATTATCAATTCTGCATTCAATCATTTTT
Source organism: Xylaria curta (assembly GCA_022495235.1). NCBI lineage: Eukaryota > Fungi > Ascomycota > Sordariomycetes > Xylariales > Xylariaceae > Xylaria > Xylaria curta. The sequence goes on from MU375958.1 coordinate 83,871, forward strand.
CTACAGTTTTCTTTCCTCGTTGTCATCCTTTTTAAAATAGTGATTTGAGTGTCCCTGCTAGCGGCAACTTCGTCATCGCTAACCAGCAACCATGTATCGCGATATCGCGACAACGCTTTACAAGCGGGGCGAGGCCTCGATGGACGGCTATCAGATGCCAGGCTGGGCTTGGGGTGTCTTTGCTGCTAATGCCATCGTCTTCGTGCCTCTGTTCCTAATCGTATGTAGTGGCACTTTATTCAGTCGTGGTGATGGTGATGATGGCTAATTCGAGGCACAGGTTTCTTACACCTTCCAACACGTCTACCCGACGCTCGCCATCGTCGAAGACCCTTCACCTCCAGCCTATGACCCCGTCTCCCTCAATGAGGATGGCCAATCCATTGCCGAAGACGGGTTTCCCACCGCCGACGCCGCCGCTATTTCCGAGACACCCGCCGTCACGTCGTCCCTTCGCAGCACCCACCGCGCCGTCTACGCCATCGCCGGCTTCCGATCTCTATTCCGTGGTTACGCTGCCTATCTGTTCTTGAGCATCGTGATGGGCATCATTGCCTCCATCCTGGTCGGTGTTGGTGTCCCCTCTCTCATCGCCGCGCCCATCGTTGCCCTGTGTGTAGCTCAACCCTACGCGGCTTGGACACACATTGTCATCTCGGCCCCGAGCTCGAAGTACTTCTGGCAGCGACTCCCTCCCTTCAAGCGCGCTTTCCAGGCTACCGCCGCGCCTATTCTCCTTTACGTGTTCGCCACCGAGCTTGCCACTTTCCTCCCTGCTGGTCTCGCCGCTATCCTCAACATGAGCAGGTGGAACCCCAAGGAGCCCAACACCCTGCCTCAGTACAACAAAGACGACGCCTGGAAGGGGATCCTTGTCCTACTGGCTGGCCTCGCCGTGCAAGTCTTCCTCGTCATCCCCACCCAGGTCGTCTTGACTCGCGTCCAGGCTTCGTTCCTACCCGAGGACAACGACACTATTGTCCCCTTCGACCGCTCGTTCGGCGGCAAGGTCGTGCCCGCTATCGTCGGTGGCAAGGGCTACATCAACATGATTGACGCCTGGAAGAGCTTCTCGCGTGCTTCGTGGATCCGCCTCGTCAAGCTTTACGTCAAGATTTTCCTCATTGTTGTTGCTCTGACTTTCGCTTGGGTCGCTGTTCTGATCCCTGAGTACATCCTCATTGCCAACAACAGCCGTAAGGTTGAGGAGCTGTAAACTTATCGTAGTCGTTTTGCTGGGTCCACTATACAGGCTACTCTCATCGTGGATACTGATAGTCTTGAAAAAGCGTCCCCGTAAACCGATGTACGTACACTATGCGGCTATTTATGGCTTTCATGTGGGCTTGGACAGTCACATGAATACTACGAAGCATGCCAGGTTTGAAGATGTGATTTCCTGAAGAGGAGAAAACTCGGGAATGGGACCATGATAGCCCACCATTGCGTCTAAGATCCAGATCCAAGACGATTTAACAGTTACTATTTCACTCTTTGGAGTGAAGTGCAAGGAGGAAATTTGTGAAGGCGTTTTGTTTTGTACTATCATTAGGCTCTCTTGACACGGTGTTGTGGTCTCATGTCATGCTAAATGACGGCGTATAGAAGTTGATAGGATCAATATGATGCAGTATCGTATCAGTAAGGCATAAACATATGTCAATTGCCAGCCCGAGACATCGACCCATCAACCTATCCAATATGAGTTCATGGATACCAGAGGGTCCAGTGCACTATTCTGCAACCAGCGCTCAATATGGATATGACTGTTCGAATTCAAAATCTGTCGGTCGACCTAATCGACGAGTGAAAATATCTTAATTTGTTAGCTAACAGCTTGAGTTTTACGTGAGTGGCATGTCTGCCTCCGAATACAATCCGCAGGTTCACTGCTCTAGATCCGGGTGACCCATCGTCCGATATCCACTCGGCTCAGTCACTTCATTATACATTTCATGCTCCTCGCTGTTGAATATCCAGTTGAATACACATTTGCCCAGCCCAAAACGCCATTCTTGTTCCATGCGTAGCCCAATCAAATTTCATAAACGCCGTAAGAAAAACTTCCATGCTTGCTTCAGCTATGCCGGGCCAGTAACCTCTTAAACGTTGGAATCGCCTCCTGCAGAGAACGCATATCTCGTATCCCACACACTGGCGGGCAGCCGTAGAGTAGATAGATCTAGATAAGTTTCAAAGCAGTATGCTGCGGCAATCTAGTGCCGTTAAGCATAGCACGAGCCTTCTTATGCCGCGACTGCAGTCGTCGGAAGCCCTCTTGTATATGTCTCGTCTCGACGGGTGTCTTTCCCTCGGAGGGGGGATCGAAGAGGCCCTGGGCGCGCTTCCGCTTCTTGTTGGCGCCGCCGGCGCCGTTCTCGCTACCGCTGCGCTCCTTCCAGAGGTCCTCGTGCTCCTTGATCTTGATGGCTTCTTCGGTAAGTGTCTGGACCATCTCAAATGTCAAGAAACCGAGAATATCCACGATGTCGTCGGACGGCTTGCTGTCTGTCACGATCCCGAAGCCAGCCCATTCGCGAAATCGCTTGCCCTTGCGATATGTGAAGGAGGCTTGTCGATACTCGGACCACGTGACGTATTCCTCGCGCGTCATCACCCGCGTGCGGTCGTCTGCCTTCTGTAACCGCGCGAGGGTAATCGAGTTCATCTCCTCTTCTTCCTCGTCCTCGTCATCTTCACATTCAGGTACTTCCTGGGAATAATACGACGACGGCTCCCAGGGGAGTTTTACCTTCGCCTTCTTATTCTTCTTGGCCGCCTCTTCGACGGCCGAGGGCCCGGCTCCGCCGCCTGGCATTACCCCCCCCGCGGCGTCGTCGCCTACGCCTAGGTCTGCGTCGCCGCCTTTCTCGTCGCTGTCTTTCGCGCTCTTGCGCACGTCTTTCCAGGAGAGGAAGGTGCGCAGGCGAGATACTTTGGGCGCGTCGTCGCGGATCTGGAAGATTAGGTCGTTGATTGTGATTGTCCGCGCGCCGCGACGGGCGGCGAGCTCTGTGCAGTTGCGCAGCATCTCGATTACTTGCTGCCGCACGATCTCTTCGATCATTGCTGTTGTTTCGGGGGATACTTCGCCTGTCTCGCCGGATACGTACATCATTTGCTGGATCTCCTGCCGGTACTTTTGTTGTTTGTCTGCCATTTTGGATGAGGGCGCCCTGGCGGGGATCTATGCAATAGTCTAGTTACGAATCCAAGGGGGAAAGAGTGAGATGTTGATAGCTCTCGTCCAGGAATGTTTGTAGGTAACTGGGAGTGACCGTTGGTTGAAGCAATGGTGAAAGCGCCAATGGTTGTGAGATTGTCAGGGTGAGCTGAGGACAAGATCCAAAATCATTGTAGAAATGATGAGATCGCAGGCTTTCCCCAAAGTAAACAAGCAAGGTTTTCTGCTCCCGCCTGAGTGAGTTTAAAGTTTGCTGAGCACCAGAGTTTAAGGCTGAAGGTTGCGCGTAGGTAGTCGCCTTCGTCTTGAGCTTCTGCATGAAGTGAGCCTGACACCGTGCTCTCATTGAATGACCGTTTCGATGTCTTAATGATAAATATTACGTTAACAGGTATTCCGAGTTGATGAGAGTTATCCTTATAGAGGGGCTTGATTATCTAAAGTGGCTAATGTAACTTACTATGTGTGGCGGTGCACTGGGCTCCAAATAATACCTCAGGCAATCCAAGTCGTAATCATGAATCAGCCTAGCCAGTGGAAATTTAGATGGTGAATTGTTGAGCGTTTGACATACATTTCTTAATAGACTGTATTTTGTTTCTTATTTTGAGTTTAGACAATAGATTCTGTTACCAATCAAGAGCTCTTTACCTCCTGTATTTTCCAGTAGCATACTACAATCTCATCATGGCTCCCAACTCCAATATCATCATAATACGTCACGCTCAAGCGGAGCACAATGTTTTTTACGATTACTCAAGTACGTTATAATATCATATCCATATGAAATATATGATCTGGCCGTCAGTCGAAATCAACTGACTTATCATCCGAAGTCCACGACGCGCCACTCACAGCTCTCGGCAAGGAGCAAGCAACCTCTCTATCTCGCCGCGTATCAAGCCTCCAGCAGGAAGCAGATCTCATCATCACATCGCCACTGAAGCGGACGCTGCAGACGACAAGACTAGGCTGGGCGCCCGCGATCGAGCGGCTAGGGGGCATAGGGAATGTCATCTGCTTACCGGAGCTCCAAGAGTGCAACAACTATGCATGCGACACGGGCTCGTCGCGGGAAGCGCTAGAGGCGGACCCTAAGTTCGCAGGCTTCAACTTCGAGCGACTGACGCCAGAGTGGACGAGCAAGAAGGGCTTCTGGGGCCCCGACCAGCAGGCACTGGATCATCGTGCTAAGAAAGTGAGGCAGTTCTTGCGCGACCGTCCCGAGAAGAACATTGTAGTCGTTTCCCACGGCGGGATTATACGACGCATCGTCGCGACCCCTGCTGGTCCTAGCTCACATACCTGGTGGAATGCTGAGGCGCGCATTTTCCAGTTTCATCCGGAGTCCGTGCAGACTGAGGATTGCTGGTTGCATCAGACGGAGGATGTTGCGGTCGCGGGCGGCTATGGACCTACGGGTGCGGAAATAGATATAGATCAGACGAACGGGAGCTTGTGAGATGTCTAGATCTCTTTTTATAGAACGTACGAGTCAATACCTAGATTAATTCCCACATGCTAGTCTCCGAGTGTTGATCTGCAATCACCTTCCGCTACTTGGGATCAGCGCTTCATTGGGGCAACCTTCGGGTGTTGGGGTTTTCCCTGGAAGATCATCCCGCGAAGATCTCGGTTTCAACCGGATCGACAACTCCGATAACTCTATCTCACTCTTGTCCCGATGAACGTTGTTCATGTTACATATAGATAACTTATCAAAATCAAAGCACTCGTACATCCCTTTTTTACGGAAATATCATCGCTTTCGGAGAAGATTCGCTCTCCGGGTCTACCTGTACGCTCTCTGCAACAGCCGTTTAAAGAAGACACTCGTGATCATTTTTCGACTTACTACCAACTAATGCCTGCCTATTTCTTTACGGATGACCTAAGAGCTATTCGCCGGCTCCATCGCTCGTCAACGCCGCTTGGTAGTCCTGACAAGCTTTGTCAAACTCTTGTGTATCACTCACCCTCCTTTGCGCCGAAATGTATAAGCTTGCTATCACGCACTTCGCCTCGAGACGGCTTGCATTTCCTATTAAGGAAGGACATCTGTTTACCAATTGGTGTCATCTAGCCATACTTCGCCAGATGGATGCCGATCTGTGGAGAGGGTTCTCCGCCTTCGCTTATTAGATTCCATCGACCGGTATTTGAAAACCCCAGAATTTAACCTTCGCGTCCTAGTGCCAGACTCTAAACTAGGCCCATTCAACGTTATACTCAACTTCGGATATAAGGGGCTCAAGTCCTCCACCCTTCTATTTTGACTACTGTAGCCAGACGCGTCAGTTATAGAAAAGAGGGGACACTGAATGACAGCCTAACCTGGTGCTAATAGATAGGACGCTAGAACAGGGGTAAGCAAGTTTAGTCTATCTACCAATTCCGCATGTACAGTAGTATTTTCATAATCATCCGTCCCGTTTCATCCATAGAAATATTAGGGGCTTGGCTAATGCACCAAGCTCGTGCCCTAGCTGTCTGTCATCTGAACAGCTGGGTTCGGCATGCATAGCGCTAGTCGTAGAGAACATCCTGAAATGTCCGACAGTAAGAATCAACCAGGATGTGCTATTTAAAAAGAGGCAGTTCGACGGCACCCCTGCATCACCAGTTTCCTGGTTTGGAACAACAATGCGATGCTAGACCCTAGTTGACGTGCCCCGCGTGGGTGACCTTACTGCATAGTTCTTTTTGCTAAGAAAGCTTAGTATAAGGCTTATTCAAGCTCCCGAACAAGCAGAATGAACCTTTGGTGCAAATAGGCCCGACCTTTTACAGGGGACAGAATGAAGTTGTATTATGAGGGAGCGGTGTCGCAAGCACTCAAGATCCTATGAATGACGCGCTCCCCTCAAGCTCGCCACGTAAGCCAAAGCGGTCGAAACATAGAGTCCTAGCTCCTAAGTGAACTTGGTGATGCGGCGTCAACAATTCTAGTTTAGACGTTATAGTAAGGATTCTAAGATCGATTAGTCTGCACTAAATTAGTTCTCAAACATATACTAACCGCCCTGCGCCTTGCCAATCTTACTTAATGCCGTCCGACGCTTTTCGTCCATAAACGGCTTTTCATGTACCCCTAGCAATATGTAAGTAAGCCCCCGAGCCTTAAACAGCAGGCCGGCATAGCCTTATTTTGCCCGGATTCCTTTGTGAACTACTCATGTGAAGCCAGGGTAACGTTGCTGTGGTGGATCACAAGCCCGGCATGGATGGGGACAACCATCACCGGCGCGCAACGCTAGGCACACCAGACCTTCCTCGCGAAGCAAAGGGCGATCTGAAGTTCATCATGGGTTGAGCGGATGGCCCAGGCCACCGATCCTATTATGGATGGTGCGTAGGGAGGATGAAGCTGTGGAATAGATAAATATATGCCCATCCCCATCGAGGTCAAAGTCCAGGTTTCCAGGCTCAACAGGCAACTCTTGGATCATTAGCTCGTGGTTCTTTTTGCTGTCCCAGACTTGTTCATCATTATGCAGCTGTCACTCCTTAAGGCCGCGGCTCTTGCCGTCGCTTTCCAGACAACCTCTGCTACACCGATAGCGGCTCGCTCCGACGGGCTCAAGGTCGTCGCAACAACAACCACATCCGACGGCCAGGTCATCGACTGGGTGTTGCCCGAGTCTCAGACCGGCAGCAATCTCGCCACTCCTCCTGCCGCACCGCTTGGCAAGCGTAGCCTCCAAGCCAACGATGCGGCTATCCGAACTTTCATCGCCAGTGACCCCGGAAGGCAAGGTCCTAACGGTACCGTGCCGATCCCTCGGTCAAGCGGAACCAGACCCCCGAAGCGCCTCCCCAGCAAAAATGACCACGGCTCCCTGGCCAAGATAGACGCTGCCGCCGATGGCAATGCCGGCCAGCATTGGTACGCAAGCTCAGGCCAAGGCGTCACCAACCACGGTGGCAAGGGCACCTTCAGCTTGTTCAAGGCTTTCGTCCAGAGCAACTCGGATTTCTCCCTGCTCCAGACAGCCGTCACCCGCGGCAACGCCGCCCACGCAGGCACCGGAGGCGTGACCCAGACCGTCGAGGCCGGCTGGATCAACTACCCCAACCAGATCGCCGCCCCGCATCTGTTCAGCTACTACACCACGAACGGCTACAGCTCCGAGGGCGACAACGTCGGAGGCTGGAACCGCGACCACGCCGGCTGGGTGCAGGTCGACTCGACGCTCTACCCGGGCGTCACCTTCTCGCCGCTGTCGACCGATGGAGGTGCTCAGTATGAGCTCGAAATCGGATACTACCTCTCTGGAGGCAACTGGTGGCTCTGGTGTATGGGTAAATACATCGGATACTACCCAGCTTCGCTCTTCTCGCAGGGTGTCAACGCGGCTGACACTCTGGCTGACCACTCTGACCTTATTGACTTCTATGGAGAGATCTACAACAGCGAGACAGCGCTGACGACGACCGACATGGGCAGCGGCGAGTTCCCCAACACGGGCTTCGGCAAGTCTGCTTACATCCACAACATCGTTACCATCAACACTGCTGGTGTCTACGTTGACTACAACGGCGCCAACGATATTATCGTCAGTGATAGCAGCCGCTACAACATCCTTCCTACCTGGAGCTCGGGAACCAGCTGGGGTAGCTACTTCTACCTCGGTGGCCCTGGTGCCGGTGGTCAGATTGGTGCTTAAGCGTCATGGGGCATACTGGTGATGGATTATGTATATAAAAGACTTCTTGCATATATAACTATTTATTTGGATACTGTATATAGACTATATTGGAAAGCATAGTGTGCAACCCCGCCTTGTAAATATCGGTAGGCCAGCCTATTCATTTCTAGCCAAGTACTTTTTGCATCATGAGGTAATACTAACATGACTGGATAAAGACCTAAGATGCCTAACCAAAGTAGCCTACCGTAGCTGCAGTAGAGCTAGTAGTTTGTGGCCTGAATACAGCAGCTTATCTAGGTCGTATGTAATGCTCTTAATTTATCAGTTAAGTAGCTCGAAAAGTACATATATAATATCGGCTTCGACACCCGACCAGAGATCCCGGCTTAAGTTGCGTAGATGTATATAGCAATTACAGGCCTTAATTGTGATTTTTAACTGTATATGGAGAACGATCTACTCATGTGAAGTAGATATGACTAAAGGGTGGCAGACATACTTCGGACTTGATTCTAGATAGATGTGGCTCAGCAACGACACGGCCAACCACAGTGCCATTTCGGCGCAGGTACTTACTCACTCACAAAGTAGAATAATGGGGCCGCATGCACAATCATTTTATCGTGTTGGGCGTCTATTCCGGGTCACTTTTCGCGACCTGAAGAACTGCTATTGCGACCTAAGGCTAAGCAGCCATTAAGCAATCTGATTGGCTTAAAAAGCAATTAACAGTCTGGCTAAGCTGCTCCATTAAAGCAATACTTTTTAAACATGAAATAAAATATTAAAATAAATATTAAAAGTATTTACTAAGCTGTATAAGCTATATTAATACATAAATAAGTTACTTATGTTAAAAAATAGCTTTAATTTTAAAAAGATTATTTAAAAAAAAAAAAAAAAATATTAACATGCTAACAAAAAATACTTGCTTGGTTGTACTAAAAAGTGGGCTTAGTGGATTAATGGGTTAGAATCTGTATAAACAAACCATCTGTCAGAATTTGCTGAAATAGTGGAGAGAATTACCCGAATTGGCTAGCCTCAGGTCGCGATAGCAGTTCTTCAGGTCGCAAAAAGTGACCCGCGTCTATTCGGACCCGTTCCACTCTTTCCTGCTTTTTAAGTACTCGAGCCGAAATGGTACTCAAATAATAGAGACAGCTATAACATAGAGGACCTTGCAGTTGATAGAAACATGAATAGGAGCACTTAGGCCCAATAATCAATAAGGTGGTATTGGCAGGACAACAAAACCGGTTAGCCTCCACTTTTATTACATGCTGGGTAACAATACATCTGTAGATGGGCTGACGTTTCGGTACCCAACTTGCCGCTCTATATTTACGTTTGTTTGTTGCCAGGCTAAGAATTACTATTACTCACAGATAAAAAATTCTCGCACCTTTCATACGGCTCATAACCCCTATCACGGTTCCTTGTCGTCGAAGAGATTCTTCGCTTAGTCATTATGTCGTCATTTGACCCGACCCAGCTTCTAGAAATGTTAGAGAAAGCCAGGGAGCAGAACTTCTGTCCGAATCGCATTTGGCAATTCTGTTCGCAAATCGGAGACTGGCCATCCAAGCAATTGATAGCTCAGGAAATACTTGATGAGCTAGTTTCCAAGGACGCTTTGAAACATGAGAACCACTCTGCATGTAATGTAGACTTTTGCGAATTCTCGATCCGCAACTTCACGGCCGTACAGCAGTATCACGAACCAATGTCCAACGAGGAAGGGGACCAGACGAAGATTGCCGAGAACCACAAGCAGCAAGGAACTTGCGTTGCTGTTCGAGGACTTTTCAACGAAACCAAATTAGTTCAGGCGGTCCAATCTGACAAGCTTACTGCCTGGAGCCTCGACGGATGGGACATTCTTGAGTACCCTCGGCCTTTCATGGCGCTCTCGCATGTTTGGTCTGATGGGACTGGTACCGGGTCTTGGGAGTCCAAGCGGGTAAACACATGTCTGTACAATTATCTCAAACGAATTGCCAGGAAATTCCAATGCGAAGGGATTTGGTGGGATGCAATATGCATTCCACAGGACAAAGGTATACGCAGTAAAGCTATCAGTATCATGGATCGCAACTATGAATACGCGCGGGTGACGCTTGTTCATGATCGCTTCCTTAGAAACCTACCATTTGAAGGACCGGAGAGAGCGTGCCTTGCAATTGTTTTGTCATCGTGGTTCACTCGTGGCTGGACTGCTTTGGAACTGACAAGATCTCATAAGGTGAAGATAATATTTCAAGATTCTATAAGAGACCTCGATGAAGAAATTCTTTATAAAAATGGAACCTTCGCCGCCAAAATCATCAAAGACCTTAGGAATGACCGGTTCTCGGACATTGGGGACCTTCTTGCTGCTCTAAAGCCGAGATATACCTCGTGGCTTAAAGATCGGGCCATTATCGCCGGTCTCTTGGCTGGTATTCGAATTCCGGACACAGATAAAGATACCTTTCAACAAGATATTTACCAAAGAATCCTCAAAGGAATAGGGGAGATATCGTATGATCATCTTTTCCACAATTCCGTCACAATGACAAAAGGTTTTAATTGGTGCGCCGCGAATCTTTTCCAGCTACCTCAAGCAACTACGCAGCACAGACTGAAAATCAACACAGTCGGAGAAGTGTTTGGCTCTTGGCGACTTTATTCCGTTAACCAAATCTATCCGAAATGCCTTTGGGATAAGTCACATGAGCTTGTTGAAGCAAAGCTGAAATATGCCTTAAGAATCGAGGCTAAGAAGCATGTATTATTAGTAAAGCCCCCTCCAAAGTGATGATCCGGTAAATGATGTAAAGAAAGGCCTTCTTGTAAAGGTTCTGCAGAACTGTTGTCAGGGGACACTCCGTTTCAAATGCCGATTTGTGGGCTCTTTGTATTTTCATACTCCCTTAGACAACAATGAGCCTGTGACAAGAGAGATGACTATTGGCGACACAGAAGGCTGGGAGGAGCTGAATGAAGATGAAGATGCATGGAGTATTATAAAGTCAAATGACTCATCACCAGAGACTCAAATGGAGACGTTCGAAGGAAATCTCACTTTGCCAACAGCTGAGTTCGAAAGGAGCGTGGATTGGCCAGAACTTCATCGTGCTGTTTGGTTATGCGATATAAGAACGGTTAGCGCGATGGTACGTGAATTGAAGGACGATACGAAAAGCTTGATACAACAGCGAGACATGTTAGGACGGCGAACAATGCATCTAGCAGCCGAGAGGGGACACAAGGAGCTCGTCCAGGTGTTACTTGATAACCATGATGATCCGAACTCACTGATAAATCCTGACCCTAAATTTGCCAACGACAACACCTCTGATGAATGCCCCGACTGCGGACAAACTCCGCTCCATCGTGCGGCCTGGGCTGGTTCTCTGGAGACTATAAAACTGTTATTGACAAAAGGAGGTGACGCCGATATGACAGACAAAGCGGGGAATACAGCACTACATGTTGCTGCTAATTTCGGCTTTAGACAAGTGGCAGAATTTCTTTGCGAACAGGCACGTGTTATAGCACCAGGATGTGGTGGTCTGACACCGCTACATTACGCAGTACTCGGCGGTCACTACGATGTAGTCGAGCTATTCATTACACGAGACGCGCTTATTAAAGCGAAGGATGATTTTGGATGGACACCGCTGCACTGCGCCGCTGAGCATGGTCGCACTTCTATTATCGAGCTATTGCTAGACAGAGGAGCAAAAGTTGACGAGACAGACGACGAAGTCGGTTGGACACCACTGCATTTCGCATCTATGAACGGACACAAGGCAGCAGTTGAAACACTGATCCATAAGGCCGACATCAATAAGCAAGATATGATTGGTTTTACACCATTGACATTTGCAGCCATCAACGGGCACACTGCAGTTGTTGAATTACTCATTAAGCATGGCGTCACTATCAGCAACGAGGTCTTTCAATGGAAGTCAGAAGATATCAAGAGCCTTCATACAGTGATTGAATGGCTCAGGAAGCATGTCAACGAATTCAGTAGCGTGCTAAGTTTGACAAGATGGAAACAAATATACTTAGCGGCAGTCGACGGGTTGGTCGATATAATCAGATTCGTTGCTAATAATGATAGCGAGGAAAGCATTGACAACCGTACTGGTTTATTAGACTTAGCGGCGGTTGATGGACGTCTCAGAACAGTCCGCCTGCTATTACAAATAGGCTACGAAAGCAGTGGCCAGATACCAATATGGCAAGCAGCGACAAAAGGACATGACGATGTTTTCCAAGCATTATTAGAACATAATGCGGAAGACAAAGACAGATTGCTACATCAGGCGGTTGAGAGTGGACATGCAAGGGCTACCCAAACGTTGTTAAAAGCAGGCGCCAACACGGAGGCTTTAAACACTGACAGAAAGACTCCCCTATTGATCGCTATTTCGCCCAAACACGAGAATAATAGCATCGTCCGAATGTTGCTTGAAGCGGGGGCCGATACGGAGGCTTTAGATAACACTGGAAAGACACCACTATTACTTGCTCTTTCGCACAAACCCATGAATGAGATAATTATTCAAATGTTGCTTAAGGCGGGCGCCAATACTGAGGTTTTAGATGTTGACGGGGACACACCGCTATTAATCGCTACTTCGTACAAACACGCGAATGAGAGAATTGTCCGAATGTTGCTTGAGGCGGGGGCTAATATAGAAGCCTCCACTAAAGACGGCAGAACGTCATTATTACTCTCTGTTACTCCATGTATGAATGAGAGTATTGTGCGAATGTTGCTTGAGGCAGGGGCCGATACAGAAGCCTCCACTAAAGACGGCAGAACGCCATTATTACTCTCTGTTACTCCATATATGAATAGCAGTGTTGTGCGAATGTTGCTTGAGGCAGGGGCCGATACAGAAGCCTCCGATGAAGACGGCAGAACGCCAATATTACTCTCTATTACTCCATGGATAAATGAAAGTATTTTACAAATGTTACTTGAGGCAGGGGCTAATACAGAAGCCTCCGATGAAGACGGCTGGACGCCATTATTACATTCTACTTCATTGGGGGATGAGAGTATTATGCGAATGTTGCTTGAGGCAGGGGCTAATACAGAAGCCTCCGGTGGAGACGGCTGGACGCCATTATTATATGCTACTTCGTTTCAACGTACAAACGAGGGAATTGTCCAAATGTTACTTGAGGCGGGGGCCGATACAGAAGCCTCCAATGAAGAGGGTTATACGCCTCTAATGATTGCTGCTGAAGGTGGAATCAAAAAAGGATATAAGAGCGAGAACCTTGTTCGAATGTTACTTGAAGCGGGCGCTGATATAGATACCTCAGATAATCGGGGCTATATGCCTTTATGGGTGGCTGTTCATCACTTTAACAACAGCGTTGTCCAAATTTTGCTTGACGAAGGCGCAAATATTGAAGCTTTGGATGAGCACGGCCGTACGCCACTGTTTGAGGCTATCAAAATCGGAAACGTTGCCGCTATCCAAATGTTGCTTGAAAAAGGCGCCAATATAGAAGGTTCAGATAAGCATGGTTGTACGCTGCTATCGATCTCTGTAGAAGGCGAAAGCGAGGATGCTGTCAAAGTGTTGCTTGAGAAGGCTGTTATGGAACGTCGAACAATCAAGAACACGGGGGAGTGATGATTCTTGGAGCGCATGCATATAAGCAGATCACATGATGTATGGGCGCAGACATGATACTCTCCTAACTCTTTTCTTAAGACGTATGAGGCTATTGTAGCCACTTGGGCCACGGTATTAGTAGGGTTCTGAGGTGTTCCTTATTATTGAAGAAATTGAGGCCGTTCATCCATCTCTTTGGCATGATTCGTTCACTGGCAGGCAATCTAACTTCTAGAGAGGTCACCCACGCATTTCTCCTTGCCAGCTTTGCACCACGATCTTTGAGCTCATTTTCTACTTCCCTAGCTGTGAATGCGAATGAAATGACCCCGGAGACATCGAAAGGGTCGTCAGGGATGAAGATACCGAGCCATGGTGTCCATTTCCTAGGGACGTGAAGGCGCGAAAGCCACAACACTCTGCCCTCTGCAATTGCTCGGCAAATAGCTTTCGCCATCATGACTGAGATATGGGGTAAACTCCAATATTGTGCTGACCTGCCCGCAGCCTTCTCGGCGGCTTGCGCGTCCAAAAATTCCTTCAACTTCGTATGAAGTGCATCGCCACCCTCCCTCATTGTTTTCAGATATGCTATCAGGGACCTGAGCAGGCGCATTTCGGCGTCGTTGAGACTATTTGTTATGGTGGCATCGTTGGTCTTCCAATAAAGTTCCCGATCTGAAAGAGAAACTTTAACTTTAATCTTCTTATCTAGACGTGATAGTACGCCTCTAACCATCAGTCCTTCCGGCTTTATGGTAACAGCAGGTAGGCGGCACATCTTGATGAAGATTAACTCTCCCGCGGGCACCGGTGGCTGGATAGTTAATTTCGCAATCCTTAGGCACTTGAACACTGTTTGGCCTAGGATATAGTTTGGTGATATATCGTGGCGCAAAATCTCCCCATTGAGGACGAAGAGGGTCAAAATGGCAATGCTCAGACTAGCCTTCAGGAGGTTCAAGTCCTCTGAGTTCAGTCGCGTGACATATCTGCAGCAATTTGCAGCAATTGCCAAGGTGTCGGATGGCACTGTTATCCCACGAACACTGATATCCTCAAATATCGCTGGTGACATAGCCTTAATCATAGAGTCGGGTCCTGTTGCGTACTTGCTCCTGTACAGGAAGGTATACCGCCGTGCCTGCTTCAAGATCTGGTCACAGCGGCTTCGTACGGTCTCGTCGGCATGTAGGCATAGCGCAAGGCAGAAAACTGTTACTTCGGTTCGGAAATTAAGCGGTCGCACTTCGATCTCACCTGCGGTCTGCCCGAAAAGGTCAACACCCTCTTCGTTAGTTTCGAATAAACCCGTTCGATCTAAAGTGCAGGGCAAAAGTAAAAGCATGTGCCTAGAGGCAAGAAATTCCTCTTGGAAGATCCACGCTCTGTGCCACCAGTTGTCACTCAGAATGAATTCGATAAGGTCAAGGACGAGGACCGCTTCCTCTACCGGCACCAGCAACTTTGACTCATTGTTGACATTCTCGGCAAACTTGCTGTCCAACAACTTCCGGAGCATCGTCAACTGGGCAATCGTATTGATTTCCAAGAACAAGAGACCCAGTGAACAACCGATGAAACGCTCCTTCCCATCTGTAACTACCTTTTTGCCGCTGTACTGATATACTAGATCCATGGAGTGAACCGCTAACTCTTTCTCGTTACTGGCTTCTTGGTTGATGCATATCTTGTCAACCCAAAATGGCGTGTTCAAATAGTCCGGATTACATTTTTTGAAATTCAGGATGCGATTGAGTACGTCATCCGGCGGCATGATGACACCAGGCGGCTGCTCTGGAATAAATCTGTACCGACCAGAGACTATATCGTGCCCGGGGATGTACCACGGACAAGATACTGCGATGTATTCATCTGATTTGTGGTGCCGCAGCTCAATTGGATCTGTTCCGCTCATGGGATCGTTTTCCGCATTCAAGTCCACTTGTACGCACAATCGCATCGCCGTCTTCTGCTGTACGAGTTGCGATTTGCTCTGGAGTTCAAACATCCTTGAGCCTAACGACTCAGGAGACTTGGCTCTCAGCTCGCTGAGAAGGCATTCTGTGTCGTGTTCCATGTCTAGAAATCTAAGATTTTAGTTTTGGCTGTTGGAAGAACTTGACTCATAGCTCATTACTTTCGGGAGTGTCAGAACAGAGAACTTGAATTTGTGTGGACGCATTTCACTACAGACATCTCTATAATTATATGTACTCAATATCATTTTCAGCTTTGGTGAGAATGCCCCACTATCACCATGTGGCGTTTCTACTCATGCAACCTCGTTTAGCAGCTGAGGTCTTGTTGACCAGGATATATGCACGCTAGGCGGCAGCAGCTCAAGGGCGATTCGCTCGCCTAACATCATTCAAATGAGATTGATATCCAGTTATAGATTTTCCACTTTCTAGATTAAGGACTAAGATATGGTCGGTTCGGGGGCAGGTACGGAATGGCAAGAGATATCCTGACAGATGCAGACGATAATCGTGGCGGGGTTTGCGAATCTGCCTCAAGTCCATGAATGCCTTAACAATTAGGCGTATTTGTCATAGCAGCAGGCAATGCTAATCCCGTAACAAGACTGGCAATAGTGATGCACCCATAAATTCACCTCGCTATGAGTCTTTAAAGAAACTGAGTCGAGAATTTATTCTTCGACAAGGATGGCTTTTCGCGCCTCGCGATAAGTCCCTGAGTGTGGTGGGCCCACAACATTGCGTCATACGATCAATGCACTTCTTTGAACTCACTTCTAGGCTGTTATAACAATCGTCTGTATGAATTATCGGGAAATGCTTTTCCAGCCATAACGTGTAACATAGCATGGGCAGAGACCGGGTAGACTTAGGCTTCCGCGACTCGTGTCCCGAAGGCGGCCCGCTTGCGGGGTAAGTCTCCGCCGGAGGTCAACGCTCAGACATAGCCGCGAAGGTGCCCTTCATGACATGAGACAGATTTTGCAGGAAGCTTCGAGTTCAACAGCTGTTCAAGCATTTGTCTTAGACGACCAGTATATATAGGCGGAGCTGCCAAGAGCTTGGAGTGTTGAAATATTACCTTAAAGAATTAGCAGAGCTGAAGTTTCATTTCATTTTAAAAAGATATTATTAATAAGGCTTATACTATGTAACGTTATCATAGTTACATTAAGCTTACTAGGGGTTTAGATTATATATTGTTGTTTTTAATAACAAAACTATATAACCAAGACGGGTTGTTATAAGCGTATAACAGGCTGAAATTGCATAGACCCTAGGGTAGGTACTACTTAAAGCCCCTCTTGTAGCCCTAGGGGCCTTGGTCAGATTCTTCTTTCTAGTTTTCTCATTCTCGTGCTGCGATCATGGCTTACTTAGACCACTCTTACTTGTCCGTCGTAAATAGTGGCGCAGTTTCACCGTTGATCTCAGATAGATCAAATATTATTTTCGATCACGAATTGTTACTCTCTCGATTGAATAATCTCCACCCCAATGCACTAGAGGATCTCACACTAGAGGACACACTAGAGGACACACTAGAGGACACACCAGAGGACCCCATACTACCTATAGAGCTAGAGGACGCTGAGGAACAGATACCGGGTTGGGGGCAGCTTAGCCTACGCCCAGGATACTCCGAAGTGGAAACCCCATTGGGGGTTGAATACCGTCCCCTACAGACAGTTGGTCAAGCCCTTCCTCCAGCGTCTGAGTCGCTCTTTCGATTGAACAGTCTTAACAATAGTGTCTTCGATCTTTCACTAGCGTGGCGCCGCTCAGGTGACCTAGGCGACCTTGTACGCAGCTACCAACAGGCATTTCAATCTCCATTGTCTATCTCCACCTATCACGAATCGGAAGATGTACCTATAAAGTATAACTACCGAACTCTGGGCGTAGGTGAATTTAGATTACTCGCTATTCACAAGCCAGACCATTCCTATGCAACCATCCAGTGCTCTCTCAGCGCCTATTATTTCCATCATCGGCATCCTAAGTATCGTGCACTTTCTTATGCCTGGGACTGCGACCAGGCCACGAGTGCAGAACCTACCATTCGCATGTTGCTTGACGGCCCAGGTCACGACAGTGTTGATTTTCCAGTCAAACCTAACTTGTACCATGCACTTAAGCAACTCCGGGATCCGGAAAAGAAGGTTTGGCTCTGGGTTGATGCTCTCTGTATTAACCAGAATGACACGAACCCGGAGACTGGTGAGAAACCCCGGCAGATCAACCTCATGCCTGACATCTACAGCAAAGCACACTCGGTTGTCATCTGGCTAGGGGAGGCTCAAACAACCGACTCACAAGTTGTTCGCTTCGTCGAATCAATTCGACAAACCCCCGACATCGGCTCCGTAATCGCAAAGCTTCGGGATGAGAGGACTGAAGTTTTACGGCTCGTCGAATTCGGAAAGTTCATTCGTCGTTCGTGGTTTTCCAGACGCTGGGTTATCCAGGAAGTGGTCCTAGCAAAGTCCTGTATGATCCAATTTGGCAAGAGCCAGATCCACTGGGCCGACTTTTCCATTGCTATGGAGAATTTTAACCAGCTATGCCATGAACTGCAACTTTCCAAGAACCGATCCATTATGTCGCAGTTAGAACCAGATCCTGCCATACTCTATCCCGAGGCAACGACTGCCTGTATCTTAGTGCGCCTTGTCGACACGGCGCTACTTCGGTCCACACTCAATCGTGCATCGAACCGGAAGTGGAACCTAGAGAGCTTGGTTTCGAAATGCAGAATGTTTCATTCAACAAACAAACATGACACTATATACTCCCTTATCAGTATTGCCCGGGATATGTATGATGACAATATTAAACATCGTTTGGGGATACAGTATCAAGCTTCCCTGGAACAGGTATATGCAGAATTCGTAAAGTATTGCGTCGACACCAGCGATAGCTTGGATATCATTTGTCGGCACTGGGCACATGTAAACTCTCCACTCCCTATCTCGTGGGTGAGATCGGTTCCAAACTCACAACTTGATGCGACCAAAAGCATGCATAGTAATAGCTTTGTTGGTGAGCCCGACGCCGCTTCGTCGTGGTACTCTGCCTCTTCGGACTTAAAAGCTAAGATTAAGCTGGGGTCATCTCCATTATACACTCCCCGAGAATTGACAATGATTTCTAGCGGTATTGTCCTTGGGAGAGTGAATAACGTCTCGGGAAAGATGATAAACGGCACCATTACGAGCTCATGTTGGAACATTCTAGGTTGGACGAATGGAGCCCCCAACCCCGACTTCAACAAAGTCTGCAGATCTTTAGTGGCTGATCGAGACGCTGAAGGTTGGGGGGTTCCGAAATCATATATCCAAGCATTTGATTTGACCATGAAGAACCTCCCTCCTGCCTCGCCTGTATGCGTCCCTGACTTGATTAATAACAAATCTCAACCGCGATTTGTTACTACATATCTGCAAAGAGTCAGAGACACTATTTGGGACAGGAAGTTCTTTTCGGTGATAGAATGCCCCGAAGCTAAAATGAAACGACCCCTAGTCAAGAAGGCAATTGGATTAACCTCAGGCGATGTGCGAATAGGAGATTTAGTGTGCATTCTTTTTGGGTGCTCCGTACCGCTTGTTATTCGGCCGCATCCTAACCACCTAGATTTATCTCTTCAAGTTCACGGTAAGCTGATTGATGAATGTTTTATTTATGGAATGATGGACGGCGAAGCATTTCGACTTGAACCAGACGAAAGACTCGAAGACATATCACGAGAAGTCTATCTAGCCTAAAGTCACAAACTAACATATATGGCTTACTATTGGGCCGTCACTCAAAGCGGTATCGCGATCTATGTAGGGACCAAACCATGGCTACATATGCTAATACAACGGTTAGGTATGTACCATTACCGAGTAGTATTCCCTACGTGAACCACATCCAATGGGCTAACATCGAATGTGCCTAGATCCTACACCATGGCCTTCCAATCTGCGTGTGTCAGGAGGTTAATGTAGCTATATATTTAAGATTTCAAGCGTATTGACAACTATTATACTAATCGCGTTATATTATATTACTATATCTCTTTCAATCCTGATACATTATATAATCTTGGAGGAGGAGAGCTGAGTGCCCTAAGAAGCCAAGACTAACCCCGCATAAGCTGCGTCTTATACGTCTACTTGTTCTTTTAGTGAAGCTCATGAACTGCCGTTCTTTAGTTCCCCGCAGGGGATCCTAAACCCTGTCTCTCCCCCACGGGGATAACCATTGCAGCACCAGGGTCCGGACTATAAGTCATCATATTTATAGCTATGTATACCTTCTTCTTGACCCTAGGGTTGTGATTTTGGGGTAACACTGGTGAAATTGAGATTAAAAATCAAATTAATTGCATAATCAATCAATCAAACCTTATATTCCAAAGTGACTTAGACAAGCAATGGCCAACGACGCAGAGAAGCCTGTTACTCAGACGACAGTGGAAACGGAAAAGCCGGAGCATGAAAATCTAGAAGTCGTACCAATCCAGCAAGAAGCTGTCGAAGACGCATATCATGTTCGCTTGAGCTGGAGATCTTGGGTATAATCATTGTCTTGAAACACATACATTTCTTGAAGAGATACTGACCCATGAACAGCTTGTGGTTTTTATTACCTGCTTTGCGTGAGCCAGCTAATGTTCTTGGTTCTCACCGATATTGTGAAGACTTGCTTACCATAATGCAGCGTTACGGCCCAGGTCTTCGTCGTCGTGGCAGCGGGATCCGTGATTGCGTTCATTATTCGGGACCTAGGCGATGCACCGATTGCCGGATGGATCATTCAGGTAGTGTTTCCACGTCCCTTCCCACGCTTTCCCTCATCTTGCTCCCTCTAACGCGTGCTATCACCTATTAACATACCGATAACACTAATATCTATGTAACCTTACAGGGCCCTCTCCTAATTCAAAGCGTTCTTTCTCCCATCGTTGGCCGGCTTTCAGATGTATTAGATAGGAAATACCTTGCTGCGATCCCACCGCTCATCGCGTTTGTAGGAGCGGTCGTGTCGGCTACGGCTCAGTCGATGCCTGTCTTGATTGGCGGGGGCGTGCTGATAGGGACCACACTCTCTACTATATCTATCGTCCAGGCTATTCCTTCAGAGATTCTGCCCCTGAAGTTTCGTGCCCTTGCGAACGGGTTTGCGTTCGTGGGGGGTGCTATTGGTGGTCTGTATGTCGAAACTACGAGTTGCCTACAATTCTTTTTCTCATCTCAGGCTCATAGCAGCTGACAGGGGTTTTTATAGAATTGGCGCACTCGGTGCTGGCGCCGTGACTAATGTCAGCGCATCGGGCTGGCGATACATCTTTTGGATCCAGGCTGCCTTCCATGGCATCACGTCACTGGGGTTATTAGTATTCTACTTCCCGCAGAAACAGGGCTTGAAAAGATCGAAGATGTCCATTAGAGACTATATCTGGGCCTGTGATCCTATTGGTTCTGCCCTTTTCATCAGTAGTGCTACTCTCCTATTGCTTGCTCTTGACTGGGCGGGCGGTGCTTATGGGTGGTCTGATGCGCATGTCGCCGTACCGTTGAGTCTGGGGCTATTGCTCTTGGTGGGATTCGCAGGTTACGGTGAGTTACCTACAGCCGAGACAGCCTTGCGTAATGATATGGAAGAACGAACTGACTTTATCGTTCTTAGAGTGGAAGGGTAGATCTGACGGTCTAGTGGCACATGTCTTCTTCCGGCAGAATGCCAATTTCGTATACGCTGTTTTCGCTTTCGCCGTGGAGGGCTGGATCTTTTATAGTGCCGTCAACTCGGTCGTACCACAAATCATACTGCAGCTTGGGTTCGAGACGAACGCGTGGCAAATTGCTGTGCGCCAGCTTAGCTACCAGCTTCCCGTTTTATTCACATCTATACCTGTTACATGGTATGCTACAAGGTTTAAAGACTTACAGAGTCCGCTACTTGTTACTTTCATTATTTTTCTCGTTGTGTAAGTCTTCGAAAACTCTCCTGGCATAAATACAGAAGCTAACAAGGGGTGAAGTACGATATCATACGCCAATATCAAACCAACCTGGAATTCGGCCCAGATTGGACTTGGCGTCCTTGCTGGAATCGGGCAATCGGGACCTCTCACGCTACTAGTCGCATGTGTGCAGTTCACTGCCCCTCACGAGTTTCTCTCCACGGCTACGGGCCTCGCGTTCTCAGCTCGTGCTATCGGAGGTGCATTTGGTTCTGCTGTGTTGAACGCCATCATTAATGGCCGTCTCAGTGGGCATTACAACTCCGCTGTATCGAAAGCCGCTTTGGATGCTGGACTTCCGGAAGCAAGTATTCCTTCGCTCTTGCAAGCCTTTGAGACCGGCGACATTGGCTCAGATGCCATAGAAGGCGCCAATGCAGCGATATGGGCGGCTGCTATCAAAGAGAGTCAATGGCAGTACGCGTATGCTTATCGCCTTGCCTGGTCGAGCGTTATTCCTTTTGTGGTTCTCGCTATTGTTGCTGTAGCGCTGCTTAAGGGCGTGAAGGAGTTGATGACGGAGAAGGTTGAGGCTACTGTTGAGCATGTTGAACACAACTAGTGAAAATTCTTCTATTGCATATTTTGAACAATATGGCTTCGATAAGGATGTACCGTTAACGATTATTATCAAGTGCAACGAATCGTGCGTACAAATGTTGGATTATCATATAAAACTGACCGGGACAAGAATCTTTTAGATCTAAAAATGGAGCTCCTCATATTCCCTGCGGCCTATAAGACGGGGCTTTACGCAACTATTACCCATGATTTCTAGACAAGATACGTTTATATACAATATGCGTGAAATACGAGGTTACGATACTGGAGGGTTGGTGTTTTTAAAGGGGCAAGGCACACATAAATATTAGTAGATATGGTCCATGCAACCTTTCACTAGATCGAATAACCACTTATTATTGACATTAAGCACTGGGTACATTAAGAATGAATCACTCGAAGAGACGGTAACTCACCACCGTAGGGAAACCAAGAAGCTTTAAGACCCTCCATAGAGAAGTAAGATTTTCGATGCTTATTCTTTTCATTACGCCGTCGAGCTTCGTAAAGTTCTGGGTTAATGGGTCCACTGGTTGGATCTGCTGGGTCTGTCACAAATCGATCGGCCCAGAAAGTGTCGACAGGGTGGGGACCATTTTTGGTATTCCAAAAGGTGTCGTCTCTGTGAGCAATGTGAGAATTCAGCAATCCCAATTCGTTCTGAGGGAGTCTCCATTTCCTAAGAGACATATCACATTGTGCTGAATTCACCATTATGAATGTATTGATATAGAGACGGAGTGTTTCAGCATATATCGATGAGAGCAGCGGAAGCTTCGTAAGCTTTTTTTAGGTCAGCATAAACGATGCCTTGGTGGCAGAAGTTTTCCTGTAGTTCATCGCGGACTCTCTGTAGCAGATCCGGGTCGCGGAAAATGTGCCACACAGCCAACATAGTAGAGGGGTTTAGGTTTGTGATCAGACTGTATATTGTCAACGGACGATTCGCCTCAGTCGATAAGACAACTCCCTAGATATTACTCACCCAAAAGCCAAGCCAAGATCTGCCGCTGCAAGCGCATCTTCGTCGTGGTACCCGGTTTTCGGTAAGATGTCGTGTCGCCACCTATTCATTGCAGAACCCCAGAAAGGGTCTCCGTCTCTGTCTTGATGTATCGTCGATTCGTGGAAATTCGCGCGAGCGAAACGTTGCCCTTTTTTGAATTGGTTCCAGAGCCTTGCGTAATCTGTATGGCTCAGGCATGATGAAAGAGGGGATGCCGCGAGCTAGCCAGGGCACTTTACTATCAAAATTGATGAGGACATCCACAATACTTGGATTCAAACGCAAGATTTCTGGTCTAAACTGTCAAAAGTATATTAGGTTAAGGAGTCACTGCGTGTACTGTACAAGGGTCAAGGCATTTCGTGTATATAAGCAGGTCCTCCCACCTCTCATAGTCAAGTAGAATAGTTGAATAGTACGTTCATATACCTTACCCTTCAGCATAAACGGGCATTCAAAATGAGCGGTGCCCATAACTTGGAAAAACGAACGAAGATCACCTAGTTCTTCCCCCTCTCCAGAGAAGACTCTTTGGCCTAGTTGCGTCTTCAGACTAGTCACAAAGCGCTGAGTCATAGGGGACAGTCCCGGACCAGTCGATGCCCGAAGATAGCCACGGTACGTAATATAGTCAATTCGATTCTACGGTGGGACGTTGCTCTTGGGATACGGGTTTTCGTGTGGCCCTGACGTGTCAGCGATGTAGGTCGCTAAAGTTCGCCTCGGTGTTCCAAAAAAGTACTTATGAGTATATATCTGGATCGACATGGGGCTTGTCAAGCTTGAAGCCTTCAAGATTTGGTTAATTGTATCGCGCTCTTGGAAGAGATAAATTGACTTCCCAAAAAACGAGAGTCTCGTAGAGCTCGGCCTTCCATTATACGATCTACAACATACTAAAATCCATTATATCACAAGCTAAGACGTAATAAATAGCTTAATCACGTAACTCAGTGGCAGAGGCCTTAGTTATCTCGAAGAAATGAGACTAAATATCCGAAGAATGGTATGGGAGAAGGGTAAATAGGAGGAAGCTGGTTTGGTACTTTGCCTCGATGCGATGCGTGATATTAGAAGGGGGTCACGAAATAAAATAGTGCTAGACCCAGTGACAATATACTAAGCAACAACATTGATAGCTCTCCAATTCTGTTATAAATTCCACGACTTTCATAACATAGAAGTAGTAGAGGGTGCCCAGTGAGAAATTTTCCTAGCTCTCGCATTGTGTAGAGCAATGGATAACTTAACCAACATGTGCCGTCTTAGTTGATACTAACAAAAATGATTTATTCTCTGCACATTTTACTATACACTCCTCAATCAATAGTTCCGAAACAATCACCTTTTCCATCATTACATAGATAAAGACAAGCTATTATAAGATAATGAACCCAAGGGAGATGAGTCGCATCAGCCAAAAGATATACAGTGTTAATAATAAGTTACCAAACCAACGCCGAGGTCTTCGCACGCTACTCAGCGCCCAGCGTGGGTACCTAGTATAGCTCCAGGTAAGGCCCACTAGCCGAGTCGGTGTTAGCCAGGTTGAATATAACTTTGAATTCCAGAGATGTGTCTTAAGCAACAATACGTGCGCTTCCCATCTCCTTGATTTATGATCTTACGTACTGGTACCCTTTTTCCAAGAACGTCATTGCCCCCAAGACCGGTTCCATTGTTGCATATAACATTAATGTATAATCTTGCATAAGACTTTGTCAAGCACTTGTGCTGTGAGCGAATGTGTCGTAAGCATGGGTGCTTCGCCGACAAGGCCAAGTCCAGCCTGCTTCGTCAGTGCGTCAAGTGGCATGAAACATAACACTTTCGTAGGAAATAACATCACCCTGCTATGTCTTCGAGAATGAATCGTATCATCACAATCCTGTATAGTGGACGGGACGTAGCCCCTCCACCTCCACACTGCGGCTTACGTCTTACAGGGGAGCCTAGTCTACGTACTACTTATGTACATACATACATAGTACCAGTTCGGGATCTAAATGTTATCTGCATGTCTAATGCACCTGCAGGTTAGCGCATCGGGACACACATATAAGTAGGGATACTCCACTCCACTGTAGTCATGCGATGCCCCGCCCCCAGAGCCTCAATTCCATCCCGCCGGGGTACAGCCTTACAGTCACCTACACTAGTACCTACCTAGTAATTTAATCTACACATACCTGTGCTCACACCAACAGACTGATGCATCTCGTCGAAGTTCTTTCCATTGCTGTACACTAGAGATGTGAAACAACCAGGCGTTGGTGATGCATCTTAAATTTGCTACAGGTCATGTGCGAGTGCGCTTGGTAACCTTACCTCAAAAGTTCCGTGCATCTTAGGTATTTCAGATGTATGGACAGTGTACATCTACCTCCATGTGTCAACATCTCCCTGCATCCACCTACACGTAGGTACATTGCGACCAAAGGGAGCTGAGGGCTGCAGCAGCCTCAAGTCATGCTTTGTAGTGTACATAAGCTTACATCACCCAGTCACACAAGCCCCAAACGACGGCCGCTTGTTACACAACCACAGCGCCCGCTCACGTGGTGTCATAGCATTGAGATGTAGAGTCGCGCGCAAGGTCATACATACTACACTATAGTACCTACATAGGTTCATGTACAGACTTAGGGGGCAACCTCAACACCATAAACATCTGATGAATGCAGTCATACTTTGATTGGTTGGAAGATGTCCGCATATCAGCACTGCCCCTCCAGGCTACTGCAGTATGGAATACATCAAGTACCAACTGCGGCGAACTAATGAATAAGCACTTTGTGATCAAACTACCGCGTACTTGTCTATGGTTATCCTTTTCGTTGTACCTAGGTTAGGTATTTCTAGGCCTTGCAAATGCTAACGCCGTAGTAGAACCGCCTATTACATTCGCGAGAACCCCTGCCTAGAGCGCTGGCCTGCGGAACCTACTGGGTACATGCAGTAGTGCCCGTGCGGACCCCAATTTGCCGATCTAGGGCTCGGGGGCATAAGCCTGCCTACACTCTACAGCTACAGCAAGTCGCGACCGACGACTTCGGCTTGACGGGACGTAGAACATGAACTTCGCCGTGGCATCCCTACTAATCCTCACTATCTGTACACCTCGCATGCAATGCAAATGTGCATGTACCTACCTCAGACACAATTGGAATTCGAAGCCTTTCTCCAATCGGAGACTTACTTTATAGAGACCCGTGCTCTTGGGGCTACCTACCTACAGTATCTTCAGAAAGGGCTTCAGACCCCAAATTGAACAATCTCGTCGACGGTATCTGACCCCGCTCCTTGCTTCATCCTCCTCCCAGGCTCCCGTTTCAAGGCTCCTGAATCGTCTTTTCCACAGTCCCCGACGAACAACAATTGTCTATCTCTAGAAAGGCTTGGTTCACACTCATTCTTGCGAGTCGCTTGCTGCTAATGGCGGTTCTTTCTCTGCTTCTTTGGGGCTGCCTGTTACTGCCACTGGTAGTAGCTTTGCAGACGGTGCAGCACCTGTACCGAAACTACTCTATCGCGCGCAAGATTGGTATCCGTTTCCATGTCCTCCCCATCAGTCACCTCAACCACTTCTGGATGCTCGTGGACCGCCCCATTCTCCGATACGTAAGGAGAGTCTTTGGCGAAAGCACTTTCACCCGATATAACTGGATGGGATGGGAGCTACCTGACAGGTACTCATCGCATCACGAGCTCGGTGACACCTTTATGCTGGTGACGCCCGGTCGCAACTGGTTATATATCGGACATCCTGACGTCGTGGTTGATATTGTCCGCAGAAGAGACGACTTCCCTCGGTGTGTCGAACTCGGACAGGTCCTCGACGTCTTTGGACCTTCTGTTGGCAGTGTAAGATTTGGTCTCAGCTGCTGTTTTCTGTCGTATATTGATCATGACTTACTCGTGATGATAGGTCGAAGGCCAGCGATGGGCAACCCAGAGAAAAATAATGATGTCATGCTTCAACGAACGATATAACGAGACGGTTTGGTTGGAAAGCATTAGTCAAGCAAACGATATGATCCGATACTGGCTGGCTCGACCCTCTATTCGAACTACTGCCGATGATGCCCGTACTTTATCCCTTGATATTCTTTGCAAAGTTGGCTTTGGGAAGTCGTTCAGCTTCGAAGGCGCCGAAGAGACATCCTACAAGAAGCCATCAGAAAGCTATAAGCAAAGTTTACAGTTAATTCTGGAGAACTGCATCCTTATTATTGCAATGGGTCCTCCCTTCTTTACCAAAATGCCTTGGCTTCCTCAAAAATGGCGTCAGGTCGGAGAAGCCGTGACAGCGTTCCGAAAGTTCATGACCGACATGTATGAAGCCGAGAAGAGGAGGATCTCCTCTGGCACCTCATCCGATGGCACATCATCTGCCGCAAGTAGTAGCACATTTTTGTCGTCTATAGCCAAAGCATCACTTAATGCGAAAGACGGCGAGGGCCTTACAGAACAAGAGATCTATGGCAACATATTCGTCATTAACTTTGCTGGCCACGACACTTCGGCGCACGTTTTTACCTTTGCCGTATATTTCCTCGCTGCCAACCCTCAAGTACAAGACTGGTTGTCTGAGGAGCTGAAACTAGTACTCGGGAACTCGCCACCAGACCAATGGGACTACAGACTGTTCCCTCGTCTCAAACGTTGCCTGGCCGTGTTATACGAAACCATTCGTCTCTATACTCCTGTGCCTGTCACCAAGTGGACAAACGATAAGACACAGACGTTGGTCGTCGGCGACAAGACTCTGGTTCTGCCGCCGAACACTATGATGTGCTTGGCTTATTCATCTTTGCAAACTGACCCTAGATGGTGGGGTGAAGACTCCCTGACCTGGCGGCCTTCTCGTTTTGTCCGGTCCACCGCCAAGCATGGCCAGGAAGTCGACCAGTATCCAGATGCCTCTCCCTTGGAAGAGGAGTTCATCGAGCCAAGGCGTGGAACATTCGTTGGCTGGTCCGAAGGCACCCGCGATTGTCCTGGGCGTAAATTCTCTCAGGTCGAGTTTGTAGCAACTGTGGCGTCGCTCTTCCGGGACTATACCGTCGCCCCGGTGCCGTTCAAGGGCGAAACAGCTGAGGTGTCGCGGAAGCGTGTGCTTGATTTGATCAAGAACGATTCAGGCATGGTTTTGTTACAACAAATGTTGCATCCGGAGCGGGCACCCCTTGTCTGGAGTAGAAGGTAATCAATTGTGACGGCGATAGTAGAATTCGTCCACTTGGGACAAGGAAAATCAGCGCTCAACCGACTCGTAATTTCTCTTCGTATAATCACGCTTCCGTGGGGAAGGATACCCGCATTGTGTTCTTCAGACATGTTGGGCACTGTCCTGAGGCATGTATTTTTAATTATCTATAATCTCGTACATAGGCTTCATGGTACAGCAGTTTGCGGAATGCCTTTGAAGCCGCTGCTGAGTGGCGTAGCAGCCCCGTTGCGGCGTGCGGAGCACAGCCAGTATTATTAGCAAGGTGCACTTTTGCGGGAGGGCGACTGGGCGTATTCAGCACTTGCGGGGTCGAGGCCGGTGTTCTGGTCTTATCCTTACTTTCCGCTCATGATTATTTCTTCATCAATTTAATCGTAACTCCTTAGTGGGCCGAGGATCGCTGAGCAACAGTCCGGCAAGGCGCTGGTGAAAGCAGGTACTTCTCCCCACACACATCTACTATATGTAGGGGAGGTACCACCTCTCCCCACTGTACCTAGACTTGTTTCTTAGGTATGCTTAATCCAATAGGTACAGTGCACTACATGTACCTAGCTGAATATAGCTGGAATCGCCTTACGTACCTAATACAAGGAACTGTAACTGTATCAAGACACGCCCTGATGTTTTATAGGAGACGAAAAACCATATCTAATTTTCATAGACCTTTCCCAGGTCGTAAAATAGAATAATAATACCTGTTGACGATAATAAAGCTATCGATTCATGAACGCTAGCGGCCAAGCGACGACCCTCACTTCCATGAGCCTATCGGGATCCCGTTTTTGATCGTGGTATGCAAAACAGCAGAAAGGGCGGGGACAGGGGATGCTTATGCCACGTGAGGCGCGTCCGGGACTGTGGTACATTTACCGCATGTTGTATTAATTAGCCAATAGGTATTCAGTAATATCTAGGCACACGTTCTTGCCTTCTACACTACCTACACTACACTATCAGTTGGCCGTGAACGATTGAATGTACACTAATTTAGTACCCCCTCAAATCTTATGAGTGTACAAATTGGATGCTGCCCCGTCCTCAGAGAGGCAAAGCTACCAAGACGGGATTTAAGATACATAAGATTCGCCACATTGATCCGCAAGTGACGGGAGTGTGTGCCGAACACGGGAAGGGCCGAGAGCCTGCCTCAGAATACTGGAATGTAGTATAGTTGTAACTCAATCACAGGCTTAGCGTGCACTGCGAGGATAGGTAGCCAAGCCAAGGCGAAGGAAGTTATAGTAAAAGCAGGCTTGCGGCACGCAACGGTGGATGGCACCTCAGCCGGGCTTTGCTGCGCCGCTCGGGACGAAAACCCAACAAATTCCTAGCTCGCGACGTTGCAGTAAAGACTGCGCCGCCGTGCGACATGCTCGCGTATAAGTCAACCTGGCATTGTGCACTAGTAGTGGGTAATGATAGATCATCATCAGAAAGACGCTTTCTTGATCGTCATGATGTTGCAACACGGCGGGACGGAGTGATTAGTGCCTCGGGCGACTCTAACTCAAGAAAGATACATGTATCTGTAACATCGCCAATATTGATTGTTGGAGGTTTCTATCATCCTGCATGTGTGGAGGAATAAAACGTCATGTCCCCAAAAAAAAAAATGGCGGCCCGTCCAGTGCCTCGGGAGCTAATGAGTTTTCCATATGCCTTCGTCTTTAGCGAAAAAAAAAGTATGACTAAGCAAAAAAAGGAAGTATAATTAAATAAAATTTAAAATTAATTATAATTTTTTATAATGCATCTTTAATAACGTTGTTTAAGATATTAAAAATGCCTGTTTTAATAAAACCAAAACAATCCCGAGCTTTATCAAGCATCGTCACTCATGTGATCACTCTGCTGGCTTGCGTCCCACAGCCGTGAATACAGCGCTGGGGTGCAAGGCCACGCCTTTCTCCGTCTCGCCGATGGCCTTCACAAACGTTTCCATCCAGACCTCCCTCGTGACAGGCGCGTGGGGGTCGTCTGTTCTGGAAGGGAAGTAAATCTCTACTGCCTCCCAGATCATAAGCATGTCGTCGGTCCAGGCCTTATAATCCTGCTTGCGCGTGGCCGACCTGACCATATGTACTTCCTCGAACCCATGTTTGACGAGATGATCATCAAGCCTGGTAACGAGGTCTTGAGTCATTCCGTCCCTGTCGCTTATGTGGCGCAGGATTCGCGAGAGGCTCTTGCAGGCATCGGTTGCCAAATCGGGCGACGCGGGCTCGATGATGAAATCCGATCTCAGTTCTTCCCACTGCAGCCATCCACCAGGCTTAAGCATGGCGAGTACGGTTGATAAAAATGGAGTGGTATTCTCATCGTGAATTAGGCTTAAAAATGACCGTACGTGAATAATGTCGTACACCCCTGTCATCTCTGGAGCCAGAGGCCGTGAGAGAATATCCCGCTTCTTCATAGTGACGGATGGAGGTAGAAAAGAAGGCGAAGGAAACACGATCTCGTTGATATCGAAACCATGCAGGGTGGCTGTGGGGAGCTCGTGGCTGAGGTCTGTGAGCCAGATACCATTGCCACAAGCGAGGTCGGCGATCTTCAAGGAGTCGGTAGACCGCGAGGAAACGGACTGCGAGATATGGGGTTCTAGTAGAAACCCGAGCGTGTTCTGGCAGAGCATATGTTGCAGATGCAATCGCGCAGACGACCGGAAATTGTGCGCGGTCGATTTCCAGTAGATAATCCCTCCATCTGTCTTGGTATCCATACTGAGCTTAGTTTAGAGCACCAGAAAGTAAGACAGGAATATGGCTCAACAACGGTAGATGAAGTGAAGCAGATGCACCCGGTGAGGTGCAATGGGGCAAGATTTGTGTTGTTAGCAGAGCCTGATGTCAAGGTCGTCTCACATCAATCAAGGTGAGGTACAATAGCTCCAACTGTAGTCATATTACAAGACTAAAGCTTGAAGGAAGAAGATTCTCCTTCGAAGCTTGGGTGAAAGAGGTGTTATATATGCCCAATGGGGACACCCTTCAATTTGTAGATTCGTCAGGTCCCATAGGTAGTGGCATGTGACAGCTGCCGTCCCTGAGCATCTAGTAAGAAGGATGATCGAAGCCCCTGCAAGCGATGTACCACATACAAGGGATATGATGTTAACCGGCTTGTGCCACTACTGTGTTGTAACAAAAAACGGAAGGCTTTGGCCCCCAATCCTAGCCAACCAATCACCGAGAAGTTTGGATTTATGATGTGCATAACAACCCCGGCGAGTCCAAGTGCCTATCTTCGCTATTTTTAAGACTCTACGAAATCCCTTATTTGAGTTCTCCGTCACGTCTCCAATCAAACGAAT
The DNA here is from genome assembly GCA_022495235.1 of Xylaria curta. Taxonomy (NCBI): domain Eukaryota; kingdom Fungi; phylum Ascomycota; class Sordariomycetes; order Xylariales; family Xylariaceae; genus Xylaria; species Xylaria curta. The sequence continues at coordinate 115,448 of MU375958.1, forward strand.
CCAAGCAACTTCCTTTCGTTGATCCAAGACACCACAGAGATGCTTAATCTTATTGTCTTCGCGGGCGCTACGCTCCTTGCCTCGTACCTCTACTTCAGACTGAGATACATTCGTTATTCACAGTATGCCCATCTCCCACAGTTGCCCAACCACCTGCTCTGGGGGCACCTCAAGATCTTTGGCGAGCTCGCCAGTCGCGGAACACGTGACCGTCATCCAGGTAGATTCCCCCATTCCCGTTCGTGGCATCACTACTCTAACATTTTTAAAGATAGAGTCTTCGAGGAGATGTGGCAGTCTATAGGCCGCCCACCTGTCATGCTCATAGATCTCCGACCTATAAACCCGCCAATGCTTCTCGTTACAGCTCACGATGTTGCAGAACAGATTTCGAAGCCCTCAAAGCTCTTCCCTCACAGCACTCCAAAGTCTCCCACGTTGAATTATGTAGCGCCTATCATAGGGGATACATCAATTCTGAGCAAGAATGTGAGTAGACTCGATAACAAGCCTCTCTCTCCCCTCTACAAGATGAAGTCGCTGACTGGGATACAAAGGGCGACGACTGGAAGAATCTTCGCAAAAGATTCAACCCGGGTTTCTCTACACAGCATCTCTGGAAGCTATTGCCCCTGATCTTAGAAAAGACGGGTCCCTTCTGCGCCATCCTTGACAAGTACTCGGAGACATCGGAGACTTTCCCTTTCGAGACACTGGTCTCGAATTTGACAATTGATATAATAGGTGTTGCTGTTATGGAAATCGATCTCATGGCCCAAGATTCCTTTCAACAAGGCGAGCTGGTACGTCTGATGGGGCAGCTTACGAAAACGTACTTAGACGACAAAGCCAACAGCCCGTGGTGGATTGTGCCTATAACCACGGTAAAGCGGTACCAGCTCAGTCGCCATATCGACTCGCTCATCAAGGAAACGATTCAACGGAAATATTCTCAGATAAAACAAGAAGGACAGAGATCAAGGAGCATTCTCGCGCTAAGCCTCCAAGACACGGAATCTTTAACCGCGGAGCTTCTTTCAGAAACCGCCGATCAGGTCCGTAGTTTTCTGTTCGCAGGGCACGATACAAACACAAGTACGCTCGAATGGACGATCTATGAGCTGAGCCGTACACCTCGAGCAATCAAAGCTATACGCGAAGAGCTCAACGAAGTTCTCGGGACCAATTCAGACCCCCAAGCAATCTGCGCCATCCTTGCGGAGCGGGGAGAGCAGCTGCTCCCCAAGCTCGGCTACCTGAATGCTGTCATCAAGGAGACGCTCAGACTACACCCCCCAGCCGGCACAGCACGTATGGCAGCGCCCGGGAGCGGATTCACAGTGTCGACGGCCGAAGGCGAAGAACTCCTCGTGGATGGTACGGTTATATACTCCTGCCCGAGCATCATTCACCGCGACCGGAATGCCTTCGGTGACACGGCGGACGACTGGGTTCCAGAGCGGTGGCTCGGAGACGCGGCAAATGGCATCCCGGCGAGTGCGTATCGCGTAAGTAGAATTGAAATCACTTTGCGTGGTCCCCCATCATAGCAGCCACACTGACGATATTGGATCCCGGGACTTCCGGCCGATTCAGCGCCGGGGTCCTTTGGGGGTCCGAAAGTAGCCATTCGAGCGCGGGCCCAGGAGTTGCATTGGCATCGAGCTTGCGAACCTCGAGCCCCGCATCATCATTGCGCTAATCGCGAGACGATACGATTTCACCAAAGTTGGACTAGGTGAAAGCCTGCTTGATGAGAAAGGGTTGCCTGTCATTAATGAGAAGGGTCAGTTCTGTACTAAGTCTGACCTATATAACGTGAGTGATGCTACCATAGCAACCTTCTCTATGTCAAATGTTGTGCTGACAGACGTACCCTTCTATCGCAGACTCGCCGAATAACAGCACAGCCTGTGGACGGCACGATGATGAAAGTTAGATTGGCGAGTTAGAGTACCTATGTGCCAGGATTACTGTTATTTATGCGAGGTGTACGAGTATCACTAAGAGTAACGGCTGTGGCATAGAGGCTTCGTTCTTAATCGCTTGTCTAAGTTGCCAAGTCGCTATATGTTCTTCCTTGTCGCTATAAGCTAGTTGTTACGCGCCAGAGCGTGGCTGCAGGCCATTGCACCAAAAGACCAAGGAATAGCAAGTTATTTGCTATTCCGTACAAATACGTATATATGCCCTAACAATCATATGACTATTTTCCTATATTGATAAGTCACTACCGTCACCCTTCTGCGGAGGAGAAATACAAACGATTGAAATGACTGTTGCCCGACAACGTTGTTTCAAACACCGACAGAATCGCAGAACAGAACCATTGTTCCATACAAAGCATTTGTCCGCTTGGTATATATAAACACGAACACTCATCAATCTAACTTCTATGCCCCGAGTGAAGCCAACACCCAACAACTAGCAATCATGTCATCAACGAATCCCTACGAAGTTCTTGGCGTGGCTATGGATGCCGACGTGGCTACAATCCAGCGGGCGTTCAGAGATTTGTCTCTAAAACTTCACCCTGATAAAGCGAATGCGTCGACAACCCCCCTAGATGGCGAGACAAAGACGGAGCGTCAAACTCGGGAACAACGCAACCATGATCAGTATGTTAGGGTTGTTGAAGCCCGCGATACTCTTCTTGACGCTACGAAACGTCGAAATTATGACGAGCAGGTACGAAAGAAAAAGCAAGAATCGACTCACGAGACCAGTAAGTCCAGTGACCCCAGAAAAGCAGGTAAGCCAGAGGAGGCTCGATCACAGAACACCGCGCAAAAAATGACGACCAACCTCCTCCAGGCCATTACTACTACACTCAGACGCCTTGAAGAGTTAGGCGCTGAATTGAGGGATGCATTGTTGACATATCGTTGTCTGGGACCGATATCGTTCGATGCACACGGTTCATATTCGCCGATTCCATGTCCAGAATACGAAGAAGTCCTCTCAATAACCAGCCGCGTCATTGCCAGGATCACAAGTATTAGTGATCGTGTTAGGGAGGCTGGGGAGCGTTTACGCAGTCAGGAAAATGACTCGACAGCCCGCACAGCATGCGTATTTGCTTTAGAAGAAGGAAGTTACTATATCGAGCAGGTAAAAGAGCTCAACTCTGGGGTAAATGGGGTATGGGGGAGGAATGTAGATTACGCAAATTACCCTACAGAGCTCCTGTTTCGCGATATATTACGCGCGATCCCTTCATCTCTGCGCAGATAAATAGCTACGATCATTTCGAAAAGAAGGGTAGTAGGTACCTCCTCTAGTCTGTAGTCATTAGTTGTAGTACAGGCTCCTAAGAGAACCAATATACGCTCAGCATCCACAAATTAATTAGTTCCATTCCCAAAACCACGAGGCAGATTAGTACCCTGCATAGTAAATGCTGCCAAAACTTCCAGAACGTAGAAAGTACAGTACGGGGAGGGAAAATCTTAGAGAATAGGATCCGTTCCTTACAGAAGCAGAAGCTTATCATCTTGAGTGCAACCCTATCGGAGCCGGATTCAATATAGTTGATGTAATCAGCTATGAAGACAGAACAGCGACGTTAATGAATCCATCAAAGCGCCAAGGTAGAGTGTAAGAAACATATAATAAAAAGTACAAATTGGAATGAATAGAACCCAACTTTTGGTGTCCTTGTATCTTGTATCTTGCTTTAACAAAGACGCTATTATGTATCCGAACGACAATGGAGAGAAGGTAGTCAGATCAGTTATATCGAAAGTCGATGTTGATTTATAGTTTAGGGGCGATAATTTTGGCTATCGTCTCAAAACAGATTCTTAGATGCACGCATGGATATTGATGTTATGTAGGGGAGGTTTTGACTACTCAATACTCAAATACTCAATTGGAGCCTTCCTCTCTGTCTCGCGTCAAATTGTTAATCTTGGCAATATATAGGACGTTCTTTGTTACGCAATTTCGGGCTTTGTGACAAATTGTTCGTTCAGTCCTTCTTATCGCTTTGAATAGCGTATTGTTTTACTTTGGCCGTTGCGTGATAATAGTCTGTTAGACAGGTGAGCTTAAAAGCTTCTTCGGCCGTATTGCTAAGTAGTAGTACACCAGCAGAGTTGCTGCAGTGGACACAACGCTAAATGCAATGTAGATCCAAAGCAAGGATGAGACTGTAGATTCTCCGTCCGCTGCTTGCCAATTGAAGAAAGTCATGGAGAATACAGTCTGTAAACGAGTCAATATCACCATATACTACTACCAAATAGTATATGCGAAACAGAATCGGCGGACTAACGGCAAAAAAGGTTCCAGGGAGGAACAACATCGTTACCAACGCTATAGCTCTCATATGACGAGAGTCTTGACTTGCTGCCAAGGCCAATGATACACTCGTCTCACCCTGGAACTATTGACTTTTGTTTAGCTGCTTCCTATTTCGCCCAATCTTGCATTCAATAAAAAATCTTACCAGCTGCGTGGTCAGCGTCAGGCCATCAAACCTTGTCTGGCATTCTCTGATCTTGTCGCTATAACTCTCCAATATGGTTATAATGCGCTCGATAGTCCTGATATTTGCCTTGGACATGATTGATTGATGAGGCTTGGGGGGTCGGCCTGTATTGAGCCTGCCAATCCTGTGACCAGTAGAGCTTTGGGTGCTAGAGCGCCCTTCGTAGATGAGAGCATCCTCGTCACTTACATTAGCTCGCAGAAACAGATCCGCGACTGTTTCCGAACCCTCGTGGGGCGGTATTTCCATTTGAATATCTACTGGATGCAACCTTCCTACATTCTCCGCTCCTAAAGTCCAAGCATGCTCCAACATCTTTTTCAGTTGTCGACTCCAAGTGGTCAGGCCATGCTTTAAATGTAAAATGTCGAGATAAACATCTCTTCTAGCTTGAATGTCAGAATAGTCTCCGAAATAGTGTTGATTTGATAACCCTTCCCCACTTGACACAGGTATCATTAGTTCTAGCTTGCTAATCACCGTTTCGAATATTTGGTTGTGCCTATTTCTCTCTAGCTCTGCGAACATGCCTGGCAGAAGCAATGGATGAGCTGACTCTTGAATCGCAAGAGAAAGCCGTCGAATCACATATTTCTTTTGGGAATTTGTACATCCGAATAGAATCCCGAAACTGAGTTGGCAGTGCGGGAAGTGGGTAACTGTCATGGCCAGATCACCACCCCAGGCGTTTGTTGATCGGCAGTTGTAAACTTCACAACATCAGTGATGTAAACCAGTTTAGGTCGGGTCTAGATGACGGACCCCTCGCTTTGACACCATCAAGTTCGCCTTGCATTGTGACTTCGTCTTGGGAGAACAGAGGTACGTCGGCGCGGCTTATTACCGGAGAAATGGAACGGTGCGTATAAAATGCTTTGGCTATTCTAGAAAACGCAGCTCGTGAGAAGGGCAGGACTCTCGTCTGTCGTTGTCCCCCTTGTAAAAAGGACTTTTCGTTCTCAGTGATGATAATTTCGCGAACCCCTGGATCAGCTCCGCCCCCCTCTTCGCTATTTCCGTACGTTGGAAATTCCGAACGTACCGAATGCTCGTTTCGCAAGATCCTTGGTGCTACTCTATCCCAGTATAAGTATGAAGTGTTATGCATTATAATGAGACTCACAGTAGCACGAAACCTGAGTCTCCATCTCCCTTAGTAACTGATGGGAGTTTCTTTTGCGAGAAATAATGATCAGTACAACATATCTAGATAGGTGACAAAGTGATTAATACCTCTCGGATTAACATGTTCCACTCCTTATCTTCTACATATTCTTCTATGATGAGTTTCTATTAAACTTTAGTATGCAGACATTCGACTTGTCGAATACGAACCACCTGCCGCTTGGGATTGCAGATATGTGATCACTGTGGCCGGAGCTCTAGAATATGCGAACACCTTACTAAGATCCCCGTCGGCAAGGGAAGTGAGGCTCTCAGTTGCAAGTTCCATTGCAGCTAATGTTCAACTGATGCGTCGAGTCGTGCGTCTCGGGGTTCTCTTTGGGAAATCTATAGCGAGCAACTTCAGAAAATAACTGATGGCTGTTGCTTCATCGGTTTGAATCGCGCCGATTACCCTTACGTCGGAGTTAACGGATGTGTAGACCTGATGAAGAATCGGTTTTCGCTCCTCTACTGGGTGCAAATGATTATATACCACTTAGGTATCATTATCTCTAAGTCTGTTGCCCATCCAAGTGAATCACTTGTTATAATGCTTTAGTTGGTACTATTTCGCTTCCTTTTCAGCTAGTGGCCATAGCTGCAGCACAAATGTGCACAAACTAATGCATAGCCACGACAGAGACCTAGGTAGTTACGAAGCTCTTATTTGTACAACTAATCCCGGCGAAACCATATTATCAAAATCTGCGTAGTCGATAGAACGTATTATCAGTAGAGTATCTCCTATTACTCTAACACTTTCGATACTTGTATCTTAGTAAACGTAATATAAAGACCTAGCTCGATTATAAGCAACACAGTCGCACGGCTCTATTTATCAACTATAATAACACTGCGCATTTAAGTGCTTATATAGAGCACACTTCAGGGGGCTCAAGTGGTAATTTGTACCTCACTAGAGAAATGTGAGCTATAAATACTGGTACACGTCTCGACCTTTTTTTTTGTTTTTGGATGCGCCAAAACCTTATAGACTAGCTTATACTTATCTAAGTAAAGCTAGAGGGGGGAAATAGAGCATATTATTTAATTATTTTCATACATAAGGCGAATGAGTTGGGCGAGCTACAGGTTGAAAACGTATCGCCTCGGCCTCTAGAAGATGTGTTGTGGAGTGTGTGTTGGGCATCTGTAGGCCTATAGAAGATTTTAGCTCTTACAAGAAATGTCTAACCTATGTTGTTGGTATAACTTACTTAGTAGTACTTTGCAACAACTTGCAGCTAGGGTTGCACCCTTTATACTAGTTAGCCAACGCAAAGTAAAACTACCTGATTATTAGACGTATTGTTTTGCATCATATCATACATTTACCTTCTTATTGCTCCTTCTCAGTCACGCTAAGCAATATACTACATTCGTAAGTACCTAGCCACTATAATCTTTACATATGTAAAATCTGTAATCATTTCTCTGTCTGTTTTTAGTGCTTCTGTTAAGGGCCAGGACATGTGGCTTAGTTGAGCGGGGTTCGGCTCACCTGCAGCACTAAACACCTCTATGAGTTAGATTCTTCGGCTTCTCCATTCCCAATAAAGCCTTGTTTTTGACGACCCTACTGCTTTTAGCGGTACGTAGATTAGAGGACTAGTGAGGACACCTTAGTGGAGAGGGTGTCATTTTCACCTGTTATAGGAAAGTGGTATGGGCTAAAGCTTGGAGTAAAAGGGGGTCGAACAGTAGTCGCCCGTACGCCCTGTTTATTAGTATGCCTTTTAAACCCCAGGAAACTGGGCATTATCAAGCCTGGTCTATCTGGTGTCTCGCCTCAGATAGAATCTGTCTTTTTCTCTCTGCGTTATGCCTGCACAGGCCATTTTCCGTGCTCGATACACCGATGAAGAAGCTCTTGCGGAACTACTTTCCAAACAGTTTCCTGCACAAAGATTTCGAATCAAAGTAAGCCGGTTAAGCTGTGCGCCTTCAAGACTGCTAACAGTTGAAGTACGACCGAGGACGCTTCAGATGCACTATCCCACGATCTTTAACACCCGTACGTTAGACGCCACCCCATTTGGTGGGAACGCCAAGCGATTGTGAGCCGTGTCTAACATTCTCGGTATCAGGAAGAAACTCATGAAATCGAACTTGCGGTTACCAAAGACCACTACGACACGGATATTTCTCAGATTAGTCAAGATGTCGACAATCAAGTTCCATCGTATACGATTACAGACCCAAATCACGACCCAATCCTCCCAAAGATTCCTCGGCGTGCGATCAGAAAGACAGACTGGTTGAGAAGATACTTGATGGGATAGTAGTATTGCTATAGAAAATAACGCAAATTTCCCGGTTGTCTCGGAATCTTTGAAATCGCGGAGCCCTTTCTAAAGCTGCTCGAGGTCACTCTGGGAACAGTGTACTCCTTGTGGTCCTTGTGGTCCTCGAATACCCTTTCTTGTAGTTCCGGCTTGGAAGCGTCATAAGGTTCGCGCTTTTCTTTCAGAACGCAGTAAACTTCATCCGCATCACATTTTCTGTATAAATCCTCCATCTCATGCACCAATGCCCCTGCCGGAGCCCTATCATTACGCTCCACCACCAGCATTTGATACTCAACAATGTCAAGGAAGTCATGTACAAATTGACTGCACTCTCTTCGAAGGGCTTTTATGCTCTTTAAATCCATTAGTAGTCGGAATCGAGGTACTCATGCCAAGTGAACTTGCCTCAGTAACAACTTCCTTTACTCTAACGGTGTAGAACCCGAAGTCTTCCACGAGCACCCATTCAAAATACTCGTTGCATTCATAACCCCGAATGGACGGTGTCGTCATATTTGCTTCCATTTTGGCAAGCTGTTCATAACCTCCGTGTAACCAATTTAGCATTTCGAGGAATATGCAACCCAGAGTCCATATATCGAATGTCCGCCCCAACAAGCCTCCCTCATAGTCGAGCTCAGGGGGTCTATATCTCGCTGTAGCAGGGATCCTTTTGTCAAGAATATACGTCTTGCTCTGATATCGATGGGTTTTGCTCAACCCCATGTCGGCAATGACCAGTTTACCAAAACCTTGCCGAGATTTGTACCAAAGAATGTTTTCCGGTTTTAGATCTCCGTGGCGTCCATATAAGCGCTCCTCTTCAGGAATTTTCTCATTCTCGCCTAATTTATGGATGCGACTGACGGCTTGGACCAACATCCAAGCTTGGTGACATATCCATTGAACCAGCTTAACATCCCCAGCATCTGGTTTTGGCCGAACCTTTTCCCAGTACATCTGAAGGTCATGGGTAGCCCAGGGAAAGATAAGGTAGTTATTACCACAATGTGTGTACGCAGCTAGTAGTGTAACGATGTGTGAGTGCTTGGTGCGGTTGAACCTACGCAGCATTTGAACTTCCCTTTCAAAGCTGACAGGGTCATTCTCATGGAACCTCTTCAATGCGAAAAACATCTCTTCCTCTGGAACCTGTAGGTAGCAAACGAAATTAGTTCTGTCTTTCAAATAACAGTCGAAGATTTGTCTTACATCTAGAGCGTCAAAGGCGCTGCGGAAGTTATGACACAAGGGATGAATTGAAATCTTCGATACCGCTCCAAAGCCTCCCTGAAGCTCGCTGGGTGTCGCCGACGCGTCTGTTTGAACGATCTTGTGAAGTGGTAACACATGTGCCCATGCCAGGTCGTAAGGTTGAGACTGATCGTCGAAAAATGGGACTATCATGTTGTACTGCTCCCTATAGAATGAACACCGTCCGTGATAACTCAGGAGGTCATCTGGAAAAGGTTTCTTGGGTTCCCCATAGAAGAGATTGTCGTCTTGTTGATTTTCATCGCAGTATAGTGGAAGCTGTTGATCACTAACTCCTGCATGAATGAAGGCCGGTAACCTTTCTAGCTGGTCGATGACTTTCAGTATGGCAAAGACTTTGGTGTATGTATCCGAGCTCGGCTCCCCTGAACCGAGAACACGTTCGACAAAGATGTCTTTCTCTGCGACATCCAATTTTCCCAAAGCCTCAATCTCGCGAGATAAGACTTGGCGAGTAAGAATATGTTGAAGCAATTTTTGAGGGTAGAAACGAGGTCGAGTATGGTCATTCTTGAATTTAATACCATAGTCCTGAATTCGTATGCGGCCATCCGGCTGAGTTCTCACCACAGGCAACTCTCTAGTCCATCCAGGCCAGGCACCAGATGCGTATGACTCAGAGCCCATAGTGTCATGAACAGAAAAGGGGAATTGTATTTAGCGCTGGCAATAAGTTATCTGAAGGTGTGATCCACGGAGGAAGCTGTTGAAGGCCGTATGTTGGAATGTCTGAGATATATAGTAAGGTTTATGGCCCGGTTGGGAGAAACGAACCTACAAGTCTCTCTTTTCCCCGTTAGGCATCATCTCGTCCCAAGTGTGCTGATCAAGTTTCATTCGGACTGTATCGTGGCAGATATGAGAAAAATTACTGGTTACGGTATTGAATAATGTCGTGGAATCTTCTGATATGATTCCATCCGATGTTATTGGTAGCCTAATCTGGTGATGTGTCACCGTACAAAGCCATTATATTCTCTTTGGATTGAACTTTATCTGAAACTTCCTATCGTGGTGCACCACTATAGGCATAAGGTAGCTCTCGAATACCTAGAGCTGACTGAAATCCCCAACTTGCGCAACACGATTAACAAGGCTAACAGTTATTTGCGCGATATTCTGCCCTAGTCTTGCATTACCAACGTGTTAGTCTAGTCAACTGGCGGTGAAGGAAAATCGTACCTTGAGATGATCTAGGGCGCGACTATTTTTTTGATGCGTTGATCCTTTTTTATGCTCCATTGACCCTTCGAGACTTATGGCCAGTTGTCTCCAGCTAAAACGTAGCCTTGTTATGTAGAACCCGCTTAGAAAGTTAGCACAGATCCGAGCATCCAGTAAAGGCTTAAGAGATCTCGGAGCAAACTATCATTCTTCCAAAACTTATGTCAAAAAAGCCCGCTACTCCGTCTTGACGCTACATGCTGACTTCATGGACTTGATCTTGAATCCTTCCCTAACTTTTCGCAATCCGTGTACAACATCGGCACTTGCCCGAAGATTGTCGATTCACCAGCCCAGTAGTAGAATGATACCTGCTTGTGGTCGCATGGTATCATCGGCGAAAACTCGTTCTCAGCCGCTTAGGCAAAATCACCTACCGCTTAATGGGCACCAATGGCTTCAGCACCTGACCGTTGTGTTACATTGGTGTGCCAAAGGGGTGAGATGAGCGCAGGTGACGATGCTCTGAGTTGTCTTGGTATCGTGACTATAATGAAAATTCTTTTCCTATACCGCCCTATCAACCATATTTCGCTGCTGGCTTGCTACCTTTCGCTCTAGCGGTGTGGTCACCAGGTGTCGTTAAGGTTGAGTTGGGTAGCACTGGTTTTGATAGAGACCGTATCACATTTTAGGTTGGATATCCATTTAGTTGTCAAGTACAGGAGCAAAGTGTATAGTAGATCTGCGTCGTGGAGAAGGGATATCGGGGTATTGTGAGTAATTATGTAGCAGGTGCTTTATTAATGCGATTTATACAGCTATCGAAATCTTACTCGAATTCTGAAATATAGATCCGAGACACGACCTTAAACGCAGTTCCTGCGGGAAAGAGCTTTCCAATATCCAATATCGATGCACGTAAGCTCAGCCTCAATCCAATCTCCCTTAACATAGCTGGGGTTAGATAGAACATACTGACACGTGGCAAAATGTAAAAAAGCACCGGCGATAAGAGTGCATCACTTGGTGGTCGAGCCGATGTATCGAGCAGCCTAAACCAGCACATTGGGTTGAGGTGTCTCACATGCACACGACTGAAAAACGTCCGGTTGGTTGCAAGAGATAGCATCTTTACTTAGTAGTCACCCCAGTTAACCTCTTTCAAATAATAGTGATAGTCTGCTGTTAATATCCAACGAGCTAATACCTGCCGACCGAGAGATCGTCACTAATTCGTCGCAATCCTACCACAGGAGCTCTGGACACAAACCAATCAGATAAAAAAGGCTTTATTCTTCTTCTGCCGTATATGAGTAGATCTATATAACCGTTGATACTGCAGGGCACTATTCGGCGAGATCTTCTGTACATACCATTCGGTGTCGATCCCCGATCATCTGCAAGGTGACGCCTACCCCTGCGATCTGCTCCAATTATTCGGTGACAACAACACGATCAGGGGGTTGATCTTGTTGGCTTTGTTGCATGTGATCGTTGTTGACGCGACAGCATTGTCTGCATATCATTTTACCTTTCAATCTTGATAACGTCAAGCCGGTTCACAATTATTTTGGGCTTCCAAAACGAACTAACTGGGAAATGTAAGCTGACTATGTTGATACGTCTGCATGGTGTGAGTTAGGTTCTTGCCCTTTGAATAGTGGTCATTATGAAATTTTTCGATTAGACTGGGAACTTCCCCATTCGATCCCGAGCAAGTGGTAAATAAAACGTGTGGAATCCACAAACTCATGACGTACTTAAGTAGCAGTTCCTGGGCTCAGAACGACCCCACAGTAAGGCCCGGCCCGCTCATCCAGCTTTGCGGACATGGATTTATAAATGCGCAACTTAGCCTTTTGGGGCTTTTAAAGACACATGTGAGCCTCACTATCACAGAGCGCGCTAAACGGCATTATTAGAAGAAATCTCGGCACCTGTCACGACTTACGATAGTTACGTTTCATAATTCACAAAGGGGTGGGCTAAGCATATACTCCTCACCACTGCCATGTGGTCGCCTCGTAAAATCATCCTTGTCAGACACAATATAATGGCAAAATCTAAAATGAACAGCGTCTCTGAAGCAGATAACGCCATGATGAGGGCGGTTATGCAAAAGACCGAGAAGCTAGCAAATTCCAGCTAGAACGATGCTAGTTTCACATGGTCTAGGCTTCTCCCTGAGTTACATTGTTCGGGCAGTCAACGCTTGGAAGCGCGCTAGCCTGCGCGCCAGTCCTTTATGCCGTCTGAAGGCCACTTACTAAAACTGAGGTAGTATCGTCATTATAATACTAAACATATTTAATAAGGTAAGGTCCGGAATAGTAAGATGTAGACATATGCCCGAAAATAGCGATGAGGGTCAATGATGGGCTAAGTAGAGCAGTAGATCTAGCTAATCTACAATGAAATTATCACCATGTATAGCAGAGTTTGACGATTTAGGATAAGGCCACACATTCTGTCATTGCAGAGATTCGTATTTATGTGGCTGGTTAATCACTCGGTGTCAAGAATGGCCAATTGTGCTCTAGAGTTTGAGCTATGGTTGTTTGGAGGGTAAGAACACCCCAATAGCCCAATTGATTATCGTACATATATACGCTCGCTTACCCTTCGGGCCCTGAGGTCGGTGATTATGAGTTGGAGAGTTTGATGCCTCGTCGTCTGGGGTTCGTCCATCCTTATTGTGGGGTGTATAATGGCTGGCAGGTTGGGTTATAGCTTGCTTACCTGCACACTTTTATTCCGTCGATGATACAACATCACATTGGCTACAATTTTTTCCATTACACAGCTTCGTATTCCCTCAAAATGAATGGCCCACGAGGCCGGTATTCAAAATCTGGCAACAAGGATATGCTTACCTTGACCTACAAGCTGGCTACATTCTATTCGTCTTTCCAGAAATTGATTATTCCACCATGCACGCGTGTCACCCTATGTAGCAATGTCGTTCATCTGCTGGGATCATGTCTAAACCCTACACCCTCACGGCAACTTATGAGTTTGTAGGTAGGTTGCGCTTTGCGTCGTGATCTTTGAAGACGCTTGGTGGGCGGAACGTACGTTTAGGGGTCAATTTGTCGCCTGACATTATTTTCACGCTTCTACGTTTCTCCTAGTAAGTGGATTGACGAAATATGACGATGGGAACGTGCTTCTCTTCGACTTGATATCTATAGAATAGCCAAATGGAACTTTTGGCTCCTTGTCATGTGTCATTGTGTTCGCGACAGACACACGCGTGTACATATTTTTCTTTGTCGCTCGATCTCACAGGCATCTATGCATAACCTAGATAATCCGTAATTATAACAGCTCGGTCATGGAGTCGATTGAAGTGCGATATAAAGACAGTGGCTTGAATCTGGGTTGGTATAGTGCGCAGGGTATTAACGCCGTGCTGTAATCCACCAGTTCACTTGTGTTCATTCTATAATATCGCCCTCCGGAGTAGGCACGGCGCTTTCCAGTGCAGTACGCTTAGGACACTAGTGACCTGTCGAGGACGGCAAGTAAAAGGATCTCATACTTATCGACGCGGGAATCTGAAGCCCTACTGACTCCTGGTGATGTGCTTTGAATTCCTTAGGGTTTGGATTTCTGGGCGCTAAACTTGATGGACTTGATCTAGGGGTCAGGCGATCCTAATCGCAAGTCATTCAGTCCTTGTGATAAGCATCCGATTGTTTGAGATTTAGTTAGCCGAATCTACCTATAGGGGGGAACCCGGCTTTTTAACAGGGTGGAACTGAAGTGTTTTTTAAGTCACCCTGTCCAATTTTTTGGTATGCTGGTACATGTATTATACTACGCTGTTAAAGCAAGTGGATGGCTAGTTCTTGCTATACAACTAAAGTAACTATAATATTTATAATCGCAACTACGTTTGTAATTTACAAAATTCGAACAGTTCTTCTTTTTTATTTTAATATTGCTGCAACATTATATCTAGCTACAAAATAGCTTTTAATTCAACAGCTTACGGTTTGAAAAAGTTACAACTAAAGTGTTTTGGCCGAGCAATGTTAAAATAAATATTCCGTATAAGGCCAGCAATAGCGCCAACATCTCTGTCAACATCGTGTCCAAAAACCGGATCCCCTCGGGTAGGTAGTTATTTGGTAATCGGTCTGGAGACCATATAACTTACAGCCGCCGCAGGCTTCAGCCCAGTCTACACGAGCGTAAGATCTTGCCTGCTATAGGTACGGCTCAGTGATTGAATTACTACTCTTCGACTGTCCCAAGCGAGATCAACACCACGGCTAGCGGACGGAAGCCCGCGCTTGTCTATTACTCTATTGCTCCCTGTTTGAAGAAGAGCACACTTGCGCTTGCGACTCGATGTGCTTACCATAGGTCTTCTGACGCAGATTTGCGACTTTGGATGAAAGTAGTTCTAAAAAGCTAAGTACGCTCTTAAGGTTTTGACACAGGCATAGCACGGCATTTAGGACTTTTTAGTCTGAAAAGGCGAATGCTCGTTGATTTCAGCGGTAGATGTCCCAAAAGCTCAACTCGGGTTCAACGTCAAACTCTACATCAGTTCGTATGATATACTTTGCCCCTTTCCGGACACCCGTTCCCTCGTGCAATAATGCGCCTTTCGCGTCACCGTGCGGGAAGAGTGCTACCGATCCCATCGTAGGCCGGACAGGATGTGCATTCATAACACCCTCTCTGATGCTCGGAGTGAAAAAGGTGGTCTCGCCTCCCTCAAATTCGTCGTTCAGGTAGACCAGGAAGGTGAAAAGACTTGACTGCTTTGCGCCTGTGGGCGAAGCATCATAGACGTAGCCACCCGTCTTAGGGTTAACACCAGATGGCGGCCAACCGCCATCGAAGTGGCAACGATACTCCGCGCCAGGAACGTAGCGGTATACTCTGAAGCGCCTGTTGATGCCCCGAGCTTTCCGTCCGCCGACATGTGACGGAATGTGCGGAGACACCCGCTTCCAGAGAGCATCGTGGAAAGCATTGTCCACGACCCAGTATACGTTATGAGCGAGAATACTGGAAGCAGACCCGTCGTCACGGAGGGGGCAATCAGGAAGGAATCCTACAGATTCCATCGCTGCAACAATGGACATGCATTCTTGGCGTGTGAGCACATCCTTCATGAGGGAAAGGCCGGGAACAGTTGGGTGCTTGTGAAGTGTTGTCGCTGGCCCGTCAGAGGCTAGTTGAATAGCATTGTCGTTGCTAAGATAAAGAACGGCGGGATGCAGATTCGGTGGCTTCCGTTCGGGGCCTGCGATTGTCTCGAGGATTTTGAAGTTGTCTTTGATATCTTTCGGGCAGGTGTCGAAGATAGTCTTGTCTAACACACCTTGCCGAATGGGCAGCCTCGGCAATTTATCCCCATTGTCCCATATCGGTTGCAAAGATAGTGGGCCTGAAAGGAGTGAGGGCAGCTTCGACTTCTCATCAACCGGCCCGGTAACCCTCAGTATCATATCCATTACCCTCAGTAATTCAAGTTGTGTCTCAGTTCGAATATCAGGTGTTTCGCTCGAAAGCCCACTGACGACATCGAGATCTCGTACCCAGCGGCAAAGGGCGCCCAGTTTTGGAGCCTGGTTTCGTATTCGCATCTCGGCCAACAGGACGATGGCATCGACGTATTTGCCATCTACAAGAGCCGCTGATACGCGAGAGGTGAGGTTGGTCTCGGCTAGTCTTGCTGTCAGTCCCTAAAACGCCCCAATTGGTATCATTGCAAGAGCTGTCCTTACCAACTGTGTTCATGCCAGTCGTGCATGCTTGCTTAAATCCGTACACGGCTGTGCGCAAGTTCCGGCAGGCCTTCGACTTGATGAGAGCGGGATGCTGAGCTAGAGAATCTAAGGTCTCAACTGTGATCTCTAGCTCTTCTTCGGAAATGACGCTCGATAGGTTCTTGGGGTCCGACTGGTCTGTGGACTTGAGCGTGGACGCATCAGGAGAGGGGGATAGCGGTAGGGTCGTGTTGGTGGCACTCTTCTTGTTTGGTAGATTAGACTGCGCATTACGCTGCCGCTTCCTCTTTGTCGGCATCTTCAGAGTTTTCTGTTCGACGTGGACCAAAAAATCTTGAGGGGTCGTCTTATCGCGGGGTGATTTATGATTTACTCACACATGAATGGTGTTGGAGGCGAAATATGATGATAATTGAGCTTCTATGTCGAATTCGGTAAAGTTCAGCTTGTGAGTATTGACACTAACCTTAGATAGTCTAGAGCAGTAGTTCGGCCGGGTCATCCGAGGTTTAGTCCCTGACCTCTTACGTAAGTAAATCTGCTTATTCTTGTGATCTTAACTACATCAGCACTTAAACCCTTTAAGACGTTATCAATTCCTCTACGGGATGAAGGCCTTAGGAAAATGTGAGAACGTAGGATGAACCAACCCAGCACTGTCTCGACTCTTAGGACTGCGTTTGCATCGGTGAGCGAATGCATTGTCCTACGAGGTGGGGCGAGAATCATCGAAACGGCGTTGAAAACGCGGCTTCATTGGTTGAATTACTCAGCTAAACCAACGTACGAGATGGCGTTTTCCAGCCGCACAACGTGGGCACATGCTTACAGTAGTGAGACTAGGAAGGACAACCGTACAAATTGATATGAATCAGGATTAATGCACGAGAAGAGAAACTATTCAAGACAGAATGCGGAGTTCTGGTCAAGCCTGCAAACAAAAATCCACTTAGGACGAATATCGAGTCGTTGTCTTGTCTGTCTACATATGATTATGCCAGTGAAAATGAACGAAGTATCAAGTTCTTATGCCATTCTTTCGGAGAGCGAGCCTACATTGTCTCTAAATGCGAGGAGGTAAGTTTATATGGCTCTATATACCCTCAGCTCGGCCTCAATTCGGCCTATGCAGCCAGTCAGACTGCAGCGGTCCATTCAACCTCGTGAACAATTCTAAGCTGCACTTAGCCGATGGCGTCAAGCCTCATCGGGTTCGGATCATGAACTTTGTAATAGCTCGACTCACCTCGGTGAATGTGGCTCGATACCAGCCTATAGGATTCCAGGATTTACACCGCACCGGATCTGGCCACACGACGTGGCAAGCAGCTCTTACTTCCGGTGGCATTATTGCTTCAATAATAAGCCTGCAAGCGGATGCACTGCGAAATATCTACTGGTCAATTAGGCGACGGGTATAAAGCATGAGGAGGTTCTGGACGTTGAACGGATAGGATTCCCAGATCATCTCACGACCATTGATTCAAGAGACACTCAACCTTCACAAAGACGGCGCCTTGCAATAATGACTCCTTTTTCTGCCAAGTCGGGCTTTAAGCTGCTCGCAGCAGCCGCGTTCCTGATTCTTGGAGCCAGTGCTGGGTGCAACAATAAGTAGTACGTGCGCCCTCTCACTACAGAAGCAATTTATTCCCCGTTTCAATTACCTAAGTCTAAAAGCAAGAACTAACCTTGTACATCGTTCATAGCTGCTCCCGCTCTGAAGCATCTGCATTGTCGTTGAGAACGACGACCCCTACTCAAGACTACTTTGTACCAAATGGGGACTTTGAGTGCGGCTTGACGCCCTGGACAGTACAAGTTCCCGACTCCGCGATAACATATTTTATCGGGGCGCCGGGGCATACGAGCAGCAACTCGTTCCAAGTGAAGTTTACGCCGCCATCGGCACGCACCGAGCTAGGTGTGTCGGCTCGGATTATCAGCGCGCCGGTGCGGGTGATTCCTAACACGCCCTACCAACTGACCTTCTGGACATACTTTGACAACGCTAAGGCCGGGTTCATCGGGGTCCAGTTCAATAATAACCCCGTTTACACTATCGACGCGACGGATCATGGCTATGGCGGCAATTTTACGCTCAATACGGTGAATTACACGCCCAAGAACGACATAGTCACTATCAAGTTTGAGTATCTCTTTGGTGGCGCCAGTGGTGTTGCTAGCTTGGATCGCATTGATAGTGTCACTTTCGCGCCAGTCCAGTAGTAGTATTGTCAATTTGGCGATGCTAAGTTCGGATTATCATAGCAGAGTAGTGCATGTGGATGGTACGAATAGCCTACTAGTCTATAATCATTGTCGAGATTAATATAGCTTGAAAGAATGATACGCAATGTCGATTTCTACGTATGGATCGAAGCGTAGTGGAAATAATATATTTCTACTGGTGTAAGAAGTGAACCGCTTCAGTATTATTAGATGATATTGTCAGTCGAATGAGTGCTCTGGAATTATTTCTCATCGTCTGGTGATAATACTTAAACAATAGCCTTTGCAGAGTCAACTTTCAACTGGTATTACCACTTCCACAGGGGAAATTCTTAGAAAGAAGTTCAATTTCGCAAAATGATATCAATCCACAAAAGGTGCAAATTCAGTATGCTACTAGGAATTGTGAACATTCTTCTAAGACCAGTCAAGATGTTCCTAGAAGTAGGTTACACCCGGTTCGAACCGCCCTTCCGAATCTGTCTGACGGATTACAGCGAAAAGTGCATCGTTGCAATCACCCTGTAGCAAGCAGGCTCGGCGGGCAGCCTACCTAGTGTAGTATATCTTTCCAAATCGAGCCATATGGTGATATGCACGAAGCAATTAATTTACTACCTGCCGCTCACAAACCGGAGATCCAGCCCACCTGCGTTCGCCACCCTTTTTGACTGGGGATGCCACAAATTTCCCATTTATGAGATTTAAGGCAAGGGCTATACCTCTGCGTGACTTGGGTGCTTGCGCATCTGGCTGCTTATATGTAGTAACTGAGCTATTAAATCAGCAACGTCGTTTCTATATTATAATCAGGTTATTAGCATAAGCGGTATATTGCCTAGTAGTTCAAACGTCATTATAAGAGTATTCAATTATACACTTGACCTTATAAACGGACACATTTTCTACGTCTTTAGCACGGCTTCAGAAGGCACTTGGGCTAGCTGCTTAATTACCTTATATGTATATCATCTG
Source organism: Xylaria curta (assembly GCA_022495235.1). NCBI lineage: Eukaryota > Fungi > Ascomycota > Sordariomycetes > Xylariales > Xylariaceae > Xylaria > Xylaria curta. The sequence goes on from MU375958.1 coordinate 134,794, forward strand.
TGCAGGCGGGAAATTGGCGGCATTCCCAGCCAAAAAGAGTGGCAGACGCAGGTAGGCTAGGAGATCCGAGGGGGTAGGCCTCCTTTGCAAGTCCTTTTCACTCCACTAGGTTCAACAGCCCGCGTTTATATAATGACTAGATATAATGAGCAAGGATCACAAGCTTATTCGCATAGACCCCGGTCCAGGTGGGTGATAAGGAAATCGTAGAGCACCTAGGGGATATCTACATCAATCAGGGCATTGTCCACCGATATATTTAGTCCAGCGGATTAATCCATCAGGCTCATGTCATAGTTTAGACCAAATAAATGAGAGACAAGGCTCGCAAGGTATTTGATTTTCAATTTGATCCTCAGACATAATTGTCTCGGAAAGCCAGAATATTCCATTCTCATCATCATGAAAAAGTCTTCTTTCCCCCCAGGCACCGGCGATGAGAGTCTACCACCTTTTCGTCGGTTCCAGTGGGTTATCCCGAAAGAACTCGCCCGGTCATCGGCCCCACATTACCTAAATTGTGATTTGGACCAGAGTATGGGCCTCTCAGACATAGAATGGCTCGCGGGCCGAGGTATTAAGCAAGTTATTAGCGTCAACGAGATCAAGCTTGCTCCGTTCACCATTGACGTTCTCGCCCAGCGGTATAATATCGCGTACTTTCACTCGCCCATCACGGACTTCGGGGCCCCGACTATAAGGCAACTTCGCGACATCCATCAAGCCTCGCAAAGATTCTACCCCAGTCTCGTTTACTGCGGCTATGGCCACGGAAGGACGGGGACGGTCATATCAGCGCTGCAAATTCTGCGAGGCAGGCGGTTCCATAGTAGAGCCGAATTTGAACGGAACCACGTCGGGACAAGGGGCCAGTTAGATGTTCTAAGGGATCTTCATAAGGAGGTTTTTGGGGACTATCCATACGAGGAGAAATGAGCTCAGGTAAAAGATGTGATGGAAAGGATTGGTTGAAACCAGTGCGAAGGTAGGGGGATGTCAGGCACTAAGTAAAGTGGATATTTGGCTATATAAAGGCCTGGGTCTCTCCCAATTGGACTCGTGAATCAAGAATACTGAGTCCTTTCCTTACATTTGACCCAGCGGCGACCTACCAGTGTCTTGACTTCACCCTAGATACAACCGAAGAGCTTGGAAGTGTTATGTGGGTGTGAAACTATACCACACTGTATATTGCACCTGCAGTAGGTAGCTCAGGTGCCCCTCCAAGCTCCACCGCGGCTCGCAACCCCGCTATCTGCCGCAAGGGTCCCTACGTGGCGGGGTATTGTGGAAAGGTAAGGACAGTGCTTATAAGCAACCCCGCACGGGAGACTGATGTCAATTACCTCCATTACTTCTACAACATCAATAATCCGCTTCGCTCAATTACGGTATCATAGATAGCTTCACTTATTCGCCGCGTACGTACAGAAACTTAGATTAGATCATCTGAACTTCCGCTTCGAAGATCTAAACCATCTAGACAATGCACCAGCTGTTCTTCGAATGAGCTATCGCATACTAATGCGACAGCAGAAACATCTCGGCCTTCAAGCTGTCCAGGATACCCCCTTCTGGTCAGTTGAGCACATGAGGGCTAGTTCAGCTCGACCTTTGCATCCATTCTACACCTTCATGATGTACACGTAAGTGACTTGTATAACCTGTATTGTTTGAACTCTGTAATGATTATTTTAAAGCTTATGAAGCCCTAGAACCTTATAGCTCTGGCCTATTTAAGGCAGAACACGGCACGCCATTTGCCTTCGTTCTCGCCTCCCCACCAACACTTCACACAGCAACTTTCCTGTATATTCTCGCCACTAAGCACGGTTCACACACGCAACGTCCATAATAAACATTGGAATACTCACCCATCTTCAGAGCCCTCAAAGAACTCTCCGCGTCTCTGACTCTGGAATTACACACAATGTCCGCCTTCCGGCTGCGGATCCAGGTCTTGTCAGATCTTCACCTCGAGACACCCATATTTCAACCACTCTACCAGAAATTCCCGCTCTGCATCGAGGGGAGCCACATATTCATGCTTGGAGATATCGGGCTTGTGCTGGATGATGCGCTTTTCAGTTTCCTTGGAAACTTACTGACCAAGTTCCGCGGTAGTCGGTTCTTCTATATCCTCGGCAATCACGAACCATACGGGACCACGTTACCCGTTGCCGTTGGACGGCTCAGGGCGTTCGAAAAGGAGGCAAGAAATCAGTATGGGGGACGCTTCATCTTTCTAAACCGAGACCGCTTCGACGTGGATGCGAACACCACGATTCTGGGATGCACATTGTGGACTGATGTGCTCCCACAGCAAGCTGCCGACGTCAACGCGCTTATCACCGACTTCAATGGATCGAACGGCATCCGCAATTGGACGCTCGAAAATCATATGGAGGAACACAGAAAAGATAGGGACTGGTTGAACAGTCAAGTACGAACACTGGAAGAAACGGAACCACATCGGCGAATCATCATCGCCACTCATCATTCACCAACGCTTCATCCAAGAGCAGTCAACGTCGCGCACCGAAGCAGCAGCATATCCTCAGCGTTTGCAACGGACATGTCGAAGGATCTTTGCTGGACATCTAAAGCGGTCAAGATGTGGGCATTCGGCCACACACATTACAACTGCGGCTTCCGCGATGAGGCTACTGGTAAATTAGTCGTTGCGAACCAGAGGGGATACGGAAAGGCAGAGATTAATAAGGTTATCATTGAACCCATCGAGAACGATTTCGCTGTCGTTACGTCAATAAAGAACAGCGTAACAATTGGCGGCCATCGGATAACAGAACAACAAATATACAAACCCCCAGATCATCCCGCGAATACCATCGCGATGAACTGCGCAATCATCGACCGGGAAAACGATCGTCACAAGAGTCAGAACGACTTTACGAGATGATTAAGATTTCCCGGCGTTCCCCGACTTCCGGTCCTGATATTGCGGGCCGGACTGTCCTATCTATGCGACATGGTAATTCTGAATTAAAAAAGGGGGCAAATTTTCCCGACCAACAATCCTGATGATCAACAAATCTTCAGCAATACCTGCCGATAAATAGGTACGAAGAATACTAGCTGAGATGTACGGTGGGGTTACCCGAGAGTGGGGACAACCAATGCCAATGATGCTGCCTAGAACTCAACCCGCAGATCAATGAAGCATATTGGACGAAATATTTTAGAGAGATCCTATCGTGGCTCAGGAATCCTACCTGCTTGTCACATCCACTTCTCTCAGGCCTATCATCGCTATTGTCAGTTTATATGGATCCGTACTTCCGCCTATTATTCGACTGTGCCTCGAGATCTGACCACAACTGCTTATATACAAGATTGAGCAATTCGGTCAAAGGATTCCTTGTCCAAGTTTCGATACTTGAGTCAGCAAATAACGCACATATAATATCTACGTAAATCCCCTACTAAGAACCTATGTTGTTGTTGAAGTTGGCACATTTATTTTATGTGTTCTGATTGACCTATGCGCGCCAAGTCTATTTTCTCCTACTATTTTCCAGGTTGAAGCATAGATGTAGCGGCCATTATCTACACCCCGCATCGCACGCATTCGAATTCGTGTATCGTTCATCACCATGGCACTCGCCCAGCCCCCTTCAACTCCGGTACCTGCCCCAGCTCTCAACGTCCCGGGCTTATCATGCACCGGCACAATATGTGGTGATAGTGTGAACTACGAATGTCGCACAGTCCCGGTCGAATGTGGCACCCTCACTAAATATAAACTTGAGCACCTCCTCAAACCCCAATTCTGGATTCTCTCTCTAGTGATCCTCTACGTCATGCGGTCAGAAGACGCGTACCAGTTATTTCTCAGAGTACTAGCCAAATTACATCTTGGTCCCAACGAACGACCACGCTCAAGATATATGCAGATCACTAAGCTGCTCGTGTATCTGGGCATCTTGTGGCTCGTGTGGCTAGAGGAGTACATGCTTCTGAGCACGGAATGGCGCGTGGCGCGGGAAATTTTCGTCGTATGGCGTCCGAGCCTGGCCCCTTTGTGGTTCCGACTTCTTGCGCTTTATCCGGTTTGGGTGGTGATTTGCGTCATTTGCGTCGTGGTTGTAGTTCTCACCGTTGCCACTATTACTAAGTTTCAGTTGGACATTGTTAAAGAGATGGCGTTTGTGGTTATGGGACCGAAGGAATTGGATTCTTGTGAGGCTGGGGAATACGGAGTCGGTGGGAAAGAGCAAGGTGGAGAGAAGAAAGAGAATGATACGGAGGCTACGAAAGTATTGGTTCCGGACGAGAGAAATTAGGGTTGATTCAAAAACGCTATAAACGTGTAATAAAAGGAGTTTATGCCGAAGAATCCCCAAGTAGCCTACCTAGTACATAAACATTTAAGTCATTGTGAATGTAGATTTGGGGAAGATGCAGAATCTAGGCTCTTGGCGATCTGGGGAAGAGGTCAAGCCGACCGATGGACACTGTGCTTTGGAGATGAGCGCTCCTCTGCACACAGTAGTGACATGATCCTGAGACTAGTACCGATAGATGCAGAAATGCACGTAGATGTCGAATCAGATGTGGGAATTATGACTCCGATGATGTTGCCGGTCTGATTAATAAAAGTGATGGGTGGTGATGGGGGAGGCTTAGGTGCGACACACACAACGAAGGAGGGAAAAACGATGTCCAGCGGCAAACCCAGGCGAAGCTGGGGGACACGCCCACTGCAGACTGAAAACCCGAAGACGATGGCGGCCGACCGTTTTCGTCTCATCAGGTCACCCTCAGGAGACCAAGTTAAAGCATCTAGAGCCCTCTGTTTAATCTGGTAACTGGACTGGACACAAAGTCCCGGGCAGGAGCGGCACCTGCCTTGTGGGAGCATATACCTCTGAACCTCTCTCAACTTGAATTCCAACTTACCTCGTTCCTTCCTCTCCCTCTCTTTTCTCAACCGTAACCTCCGCTGTTCTCTTTCCTCTCGTCTCTTCTACAGACTAGCCCACCTTCGGTTCACCACAGCGTATACAAGCAGAATCATAACATCATTTACCTACTTAGACCATTTCACCTATCTCCCTTAGCGTAGACATATTCGCTTGCTAGCTCAACGACAGCGTATTATCGATCGCCTCGTCTCGGCGATGGTTCGTATTAGAGCTCAGCGGCCGAATGTAGAGGGTCCAGGGCACTACCTCATTGTACGTCAGGTTCTCCAGAGTGTGCGGGTTCAAGCGCCAGACGACCCTGACAGACACACAGTGATCCATGACACTGGAATTACAATGACAAAGGTATACCAAGGCCTTGCCATGGTTGGACTGCGCTTGTTAATTCGTGAGGAGCAATATCATAAAACTAAACTAGAGAGAAGGTTGGAATCAACGATGGGGATGAATCAGGATTGGAAGGGATCGTAAAGACCCGACCTTGGTTTCATGAGTGTAAGTCAAGAAGTTGAAGGCTCGGAGCTAAATTGTTGGAAGGAGGAGGGAGAATTTGCGGCCGCAGGTCCAGTTGGCGGTCAGTAAGTGTAATCGGCTCCTCGAGTTTAGTTCTTTCCCTTAATAATTCACGAACACCATTTCGTCCGGCTGTAGTGGGTCCCTTTCTTTTCGGGTGACAATCAGGTACCTGTTACGCGATAAAGGGTTTGACGTTTCGAACGTAAACCTTCCTCAATTTCATACCGGTTATCGGGTCTACTACGTGCAGAGACATCCGATGCAATAGCCGGCACCAGGTATGGTCCTCTCCACCTCGGCTGTAATTTCGGGAATCTGTTTTCATGTCCTTCAAGATGAGCTGGTCCTGCCCGGCGATGGTATTCGTGACTACCTTCACAGCAGACAGTGTCTAGTTTCCGGAGTGGAGGCTTCGAGGGTTTACAATGTGTGTTTATTTCTAGTCTATTCAGTCTAAGCTAAGGAGACAGTCTTTATCGTGTGATTAGGTAGTGCCTGGTAAAACATGAAAATTGCTCAAGATGGATTTATACGCGCGCAGGACTTTAGATGATATTGTAAATTTGGGGAATATTATCAACTAATGGTACAATAGATGGCTAATATTATCAATTAATAGTTTTCCCTATTACACTTCGCTCCCCATAATTGGTCTTGAGTAGGCAATGACGCATTAACCTCTCTCACTGTCAAAAGCGCTGCTCGTGGCAGGCTTTACATCTGGTTGAGTCGCTCCTTGGCGCTCCCCTTGGCCTCATCGGAGACGTTGGGGTTCTTGAGGGTGGCCTTGAGGCCGCCGGCAACGTTGTTGGGGTTCTTGTCCTGGTTGTCGCTGGCACCGGGGACTATATTGGATTAAATTAGCACTTCTTCGTTGGAATTGTAAAATGAAGGACTTGTATAATCGTGGAGATGAATCATGGGAGCTGATCTGTTGCGAAAGGTAGAAATTTCTTACCATTGCCGCCGTTGAACTCGTTGTCGAGGACTTCACGAGAGTGCTGCTTGGACTCCTCCGAAGTGTTGGGGTTGTTGAGGTTGGCCTTGTGGCCACCAGCGATCTGAGCATCGGTAGGCATGATGAGGTATTGTGTGGTAATTTGGTGGTGGGATTAAGTGTTGGTTTGTTTGGTAGAGATTGCTGTAAAGCTTGTGTTGAATGTTGTTGTGTGAGAGTGATGATGGATTGTCGAATTACGCGGAAATTCTGTGACCTTATATACATGAGTCTAAGAGCTGTGATCAGTGCATTTCGGAGTTGGTTTCTTGACTTATCCGCTATCCAGCCACAAATGAATGAGCAGTCGGGATTATGATGCCACTAGCCAACGAATACCCAGATCATGTCATCATCAATCGAGAACTAAAATCCCAAAATCAGAGGTTCATCGAAGTTAATCGCCAGAGAAGTAACAGAGCGTTCGTACTGTGTTACGGACTGGTGGTATCTGACCCCTGGGCGACTAGAATCAACCAAGGATAGCTCGTATCTAGTGCGTCAGCCGCAATGCAGCCTGGGGTATATGGGATTTGTAAACCGCATGTTTTTCTCCGATGATGACGCTCTTTCTGAAACTACTAGCGAACTATAGGAGGCTAAATAGTATAGGCGCTAACTCTAACCCGGGGCCCCGGAGGTGATTCATGATGTGAAGGCACGGCAACGGAAGTTTAATTCCACAGAGTGGGAACGCTAGGAAACTCGAAAGCTCCGGTAAGGCACCAGTAGATCTATGAGTTAAAGGGTTACATTATGACTTTTGATACCCAAACTGGAACTCAACCAGATTTCATGAACGACCACGAATCGGACAGTATTATACCTACATGCAACAGATAACCCAGACCTGAAAAACAAAATTACCAAATGGTCATAGTAGACGACTTGAGACTATCTAATAAATCCTCATATTTACCTAAAGTAGGTTAATTACGACATTCACCGCCTGCTTGTATACTAAAACTCGATGAATCATCAACTTCGCTAGGGACGTGTCGATCAGAGTATGGGGCCAGAGCACGGGCCAACTCATTTAATCTTTTACCAAGATCAATTCAAACGATTCAGAATATTTCAGACTTGTAAAAGTTGAACATAGATAATGAAGCAAGCTGAGCTTGGTCAACTGAAAAAAGGAGCCTCATTTGGGACGACTATATGAGCGTGCGATAAACTTAAGCCGCGCTTGGGCAGATACTAAACCACAATCTGATCCACACTTGGAAGAAGTGCCCCATAATAATTCCAGATCCATTGTTAAGGACGCGGTGCGTTCTTTGCATATCGTTTCTCCCTATCGTCGAGACCAGTGCTTACTCGTCCCTCGTGCGTAAGCCCATTAATAAGTAATACGTAGTCCTTCGATTGACGTGGCAGAAATTCGACATGGGTATTTCTATATCCCGATGATGACGGCTCCCTAATGTAGGTTACAAATGCATGCGCGAATAGATAGTTGATACGTAGATGGTGCGGATGTTTGATCCCTATCTACAAGCATAGCATCTAAAAAAAACGATCCCCTACAGAGAGTCGAAAAGAATCGCCTGGCAGCTGGTGGTGATATATCAACGAATGTTCCGTCGTAGTTAAGTGTGTATTTCCGTGTGTTAGGTCGTCGGCGTCGTAGTCTTACTGTCAGGACTCCAAACCTAAGGTAGGCAATAGACACTTGTTGTTGCGCGAATGGCTCTAAACACCTTCGTAAACACTATCTCGCTATATACAGCAATCTCTTTGTTCTGTGCTTACGCCTCGTGACACTTACAAGTGGCGTAGGGGCTTGGGCTTGATCAGGTGCCCATACTCTGGGTTAAGGAGGACAAATCGACATTTCGAACAACATAGGAATCCATCACCTTTGGTTTCGATCCACCGCTTGATACAGGGATATCCGAAGAATTTGGCCGCATGTTAGCACGCAGATATCCGGATTTCGCTTGAAGAGTGCTGTGCTGTCGATCTAGTAAGGGAGCCGCAGGCGTTCGGTGCAGATGTCGCAATTTAGATGGATATTGGTATATTCCACTTTCTCGATGCTCTCGAAGGAGCGATGTTGATACGCGGTCAGGTATTTCTGGAGTTCTGACCATATGTGCTGATATCCAAGGGATAAGTTGCTGCAAAAGGGATGTATCGTACGAGGAGTGAATTCGGGATTTGCATGTTCTCTGAGTTTATATACTTATCGCATCCAGTCCAAAATATTCACAATTCCAATATCGCGATATCAATGCCAAGCACCAACATACTGGACCCAGAGCGCGGTGGGATAGGATATATGTAGAGCCGGAATTAATACCGGCGCATCGGACCGGGTCTGGTGGGGCCAGAAAACGCTATTCCGACAACGTCCGTTGTCGTTTCCGTATCTGTGCACCACGGCCAATATTGTGTTAGTCGCATACTTGGATCTGTTCTGTAAACTATATCTTCTCTCTCGTTATTTTTTTCGTATTTCCATTCAGAGATGGAGAATCGACTACATCCTTCATCGCACAAGCGATGCACAACAGGACATACCTAATATTGTACCTGATGGAAATGTCTAATTAAGGATACCTATATCTATCGTGAAGTCGTATAATACAATAATGATAACATATGCAGACCTGGAACTCAAGACCGATTCTGTCGTGTCTCACTCAGAGTTCGGGGACAACCCACATCTCTATCCAGCGAAGCCAGGATACGGCGAACCCCATGCAATCAATCCTCCACTCTACGCCAGCCTATATATATTTTATATCAATAAAAACGCCACGCGATGCATTCAAATCCAAAGTGCCGTAGCAGGCGCATCCCCTTTCCACTTATGGCTGTGTCATTTTCTTCTCTTGCAGGGTTTGTTTCCTCGTCTCATCCAACTCTTTCGTGATATACTCATTGAACTCGTCCGGATTATCCAAGTACAAGTGATGGCCAGCCTTGGTGACAACAATAACCTTGCACGAGCCATTCTCCTTCTTCTTCTCCTCGTCGCTAGCCTGCGAGACGATTCTAGCTTGTACCTCTTTCAGCTTTTGCTCTGCGGCAAGACCGCCCGCGACGTCCATCCAGTCGTTCTCGCCGTACATGAAGAGGATGGGGAATCCCGTTTCTTTCACGGCTGGGCTCGACTCCGTGGCGGGTGTGATCGTCTGCCTGCCCACGCCATGGATGCGGTTGATGACTGGTCGTCGCGCGTGAGCGCCGGGCGCGAGGACGTATGGCAGGACGTATTCTCCGCTGCCTTTCTGCCTGAACAGAGAGTAGGCATAGTCGTGTAATGTCTGCTTCTCTTCTTCAGGTAAGTGATTGAAGCGACGCGACGTCCAGCCCGACACGAAACGGGGACCTAGTGGACCAGCGAGCCGCACAATGCTGAAAGGCGATACATTGGCGTCCCATAACCACACAAGCCAGCTTGGATATGGTCTCTTCTTAGGCGTGTTCGCATCTGTAGTGCCGTTTTTGGCGCTTGCCAGTCTGTCATTATCGTGATGGGTGGTTGTTTCTTGCTGATCTACCGTGAACTCGTCCTGAAACGTCGATTCTGAAGGCTCCGGCATCTCGGCGTTCATGGCATACGGATCTTCGGGGATACCCACAGGTGATGCGAGAATGAGCTTGTTAATATGGCCGGGATACTTCAATGCATAGGAGACAGCGAGGTAACCGCCCAGTGAGTGGCCGAGGAGCGTCATCTTGTCCAATTTACGGATCTTACGCCACTCTTCGAGCGAATCGATGAACCAGTTCTCGGCCTCTGTGATTTTGTCCTTCGGATCTTTGGCGGTGATCTTAAAGGGGGGTCGTTTTGAGTTTCCCATTCCTAGCCAGTCCAAGGCGTATATCTTCCATCCCGTCAATCGACTCAGTGGCTCGAAGTTCTTGTAGTAGAAGCCGAGACCGGCTCCGTATCCGTGAAGCATGACCAAATTGTTATCGATGGGTTCGCCGACACGTTCGATGGAAAACTCATTGAGACCGCGATTCTTGCCTGATAGCGGCACCATGGTCGACTTCCACATGCGCGGTCCGTAGGGATCATCTTTAGCGGACGTCTGAGTCTGGCCGGGGTCCTCGGCGGATGGAACACGGGCCAGAGGGCTGCTCTCGGCGGCAATGGCTTCTCGGAGGTAGGGGATGCATGATATGACGTTGCGCTCTGCCACCGTGGGTGTTACGCTGGTCCACTGTGTCACGTCGTAATTAGCAACGCGAGGGCGTTAGAAGAATCCATGAGATAAATGTCTTACCCACTGCTGTACGGCGTCTTTGTAGCCGAGGGGGAAAAAAGCCATGCCGGGCTGTCTCGGTGGTGGTCTGCCTGCGGGTGCTCGGGGTTGGGTGTGCCGCGGGGCTTGCTGATCTGCACTGACGTACGGACCGGTAGAAACTGATTCCTCGGCGGACATAATAGGAGACCGAGACGAGTGAGCAATAGTCGAAGCGGAAGCGGTTGCGGTGACGGTGACGGGGAGGTTATCGAGCTGTTGGGATCGGGCAATGGTGGAGACGAACTTCCTGGACTGGAAGACGATGAGGGATGGCGGGTTCTTGAGCATGCCGGATCGGAAGAAGGCGTGGCGAAGGGCGCGCTGACACCCACGGCCACGTTATATATCTACGGCCACGCTACGGGACTAAGGGGCGGAGACATAAAGAATGCGCAAATCCGAGCGCCGCTTGGGTACCAGGATGATGACGAAGCACCTTCTGGGCGGGTTGTTGCTGCTGCGATTGCGAATGCGAACACCATCACCAAGAGTGCTAGCGCAGTTGCTATCTGTCTCTCGGAAGTATTTGGACCAATTAAAATCACAGGATTTAGTCCTGCGGAGTTTGCATCACTCCGACCCGTCATATCTGTAACTAGAACGCCCCAGTTTATAAGCTGGTTGCAGTAGGTACCCGGCTATAGGCCGCCTATAAATATAAGCTCTTGGCACATGCATTCGATAAAAGGATATGAGTAAGAAAATGCAGATAAATCAAATAAGAAAATATTACAGACTATATTTTGTATTATATTACGAGGGCTCTGTTGCTGTTTTCTTCTAGCCGTTATACTTGAAATGATCTTGATAAGGGTACGAATCCGTAGATTGGACATAATTGTACCTATTACAATGGCCCGGCGGAGTTTATCACGCTAAACCCCCCTTAAACCCGATTAATTGAAGCTTCGTAGCCGACCAATTCTAATTGAACCAAAAAATCATTTGTATAGGAAAACCTGAACCTTGAAACAGCGCTGATCTGAACAAATCTAATCGGGATTCGTACGGTCGATACGACATGGTTCGTGAAAAATAAGGCGGATATGCTCTGGCCAAAGTTGGCCAAGGACAAATCGTATTGGGAATCCCGTGAGAAGAAGATGGAAGAGACGAAATAGTCCGGCTCGGTGGATTTGAATCACAGAATGCCTCGACCACTCTTCCAATTGTGGAGTATGTGCTCGGTGTAAAGAAAGTCTCTCATCGACATCCCATAGAAGTTGAAGGAAACATCGCTTTAGAAAAGCACTTCAACGTGTCAGATTAGCGATTGCTCTCTTAGACACCAGTTCCAAAACATATAGATACCCAATCAAACAGAAATCGCCCTCGAAAACGGCAAAATAGCGAGATTTAACTGCTCACAAGTTTTCTTCCCCGGCTGAAAGCCGCCAGGCAAAGGGTCAGGGTAGTTGATCTCCGCCACGGCCCGCTTAGATCCGGTTATGCGCTTGGTGGTTTTGATTGGTGGCAACGGAACCTGGGGTTTGTCTGAAGTGTACGCAGCCGCACCTGCTTTGGAAGTTGATTGAGAAGGAGAAGACATGGCGCTGAAGGTGCAGAAGAAGGTGAATGTCGCTCGGAGCATGAAGGTTGGCACTGGATATACAATGAGGTGATTGGATATGTATTGGATCTGAGAATTAGAACACCTTGCAGATTAAGCCAAAGCAATATTAGCTGAGCATTTGATAGTATGGACTTCGACCACGTATATATATCTTCTTATTTATAGTAATGCGGCAGACAATCCCTGCTGGTCAGTTGCGCGACGGCAGGCTCTGCGTTGCACGCCGGCGAGAGGGTGACATGCATATTGTGCGACACACGACGCTTTAGACGTAAGTATGCTGACCGGATGAGGAGCCATAGAGCGTGGCATGCGCATCTCGACGAGTTCTGCCTAGGGCCGTAGACGAGGACAGACCAAGGTAAGACAATGCGATTTCATGGGTGACTTCGCAAGTTTTCTCTCCCTATCTCCCTCTCCCTCCCTCTCTCGCCGTCTATTACTGCGGGTTATTGCGCATATCGCGTGTTAAACAACGCTTTTTCTTTCGTGCGACGTAAGCCTTGACGTACATTAGACAAACTCGGCTGGGTAATCCGCGCGGGATGATTGGCGGCCACTGAAGATTTTGCACATGGCATCTTATGGGTTCTTGTAAGTGACCTGCAGCATATTGGAAGCAGGTGAGATTCTAGCTGGCCGAATCTGGTCGAGGGTCTGTCGATGCTCCATCTCAATACCTGATATGACCGATGTGGGTATTGGAAAACGTAAGCACGGATGACATTACCTTAAAGACTTCTGACCTGTCGGAATTCTTTACGAAGTTGGAAGATAATACACATCACCTTACCTCCCTGGTATAATCTGGGGAGCACAAATGCATAGGTGTCGAGGTGCGTGGGTGCTATGACGATAACCTAGTAAGTCTTTGCCTGCCCGGTCCGCTGTTCCACGGGGGCTTTAGTTAGGTGCTATCTGGGATCCACTCAGCGCTAACGCAGCTTGCAACCCAGCTGGTGCACAGATGGTGGCCAGCCTTGTCTCAAACTCATGACGTGCAGCGGGAGCTCTCGTTGGACATTTCCCCCCAACATCACACAGCAGCTCAACAATCACTCCATACGTATGCCCGCTTGCGATCCCGCTCGCACCATCTTCTCTCACCGCCATTCCATAAATCGAGCCTGAATAGCCAAGACGAATGCCAGAGATACCTCTGTGACTCACGTAGACGTGGGCTTACGTCCCCCTTCGTCTCGTCTCTCTCGTCCCCTCCTCCGCCGGCCGCCTTGTCGCCTCCGTTGCGACCCCCCCGGCTTGCCTGGAATGGCGGAATCGATCGACTCCATCGTTAAGGGTGCACCGCAGCCCGGCCATGAAATCAAGTCGACCGCGATCGGCACCAGTGGCGTCGATGCTGTGAAGCCCGTCGTCGATCCCCTGCACAATGCCCCCAGCTCACCGTCTATGATCTACCTCAATATGCTTATTCTCGAAGCCTCCCTGCGCGCGCAATACCTCGAGCTGCGAGCCCGCCGGCGGAAACACACATTTTTTCTCAGCCTTCTCTGCGTCTGGCTGGCCAGCTTTGGATATGCGCTCTTCTTGGCCCCGCGCGAGGATGGTAGCGGTGTAGGCGGCTCGGTCTACTGGGTGGTGGACATGACGGAGAAGGTGTGCTTCATCAGCGGCATCGTTACGGGCATCTTGGTGTGGGCTACGGGGATATGGGATCGCGGCATTCGATGGCCTCGTCGGTGGTTTGCCATTACGAATAGAGGTTTGCGCGGCTTCAATTGCAAGCTCGTCATTATGAAGAGGTCCTGGCTGGTTGAGATCATGTCAACCGCCACCTTTTTTTTCACTTACGGCGCATTTTCTCACACGGCGGGACAGTACCGGTTTGTGGATCCCTCTGTCTTACGAGAAGTAGATAGAGAGTTGAACCTCGGTCGCAAGGAGCATCCTCAGCTGCCGTTCATGAGTGGAGATGAGGAAAAGGGAGGCCACGAAGAGGATCTGGCGCCGGGCGGCGACTATGTCAAGCTCCTCTTATGGCCTAAGCCATTTTCACCTAACTTTCGAGAGAACTGGGAGATCTATAGAAATGAATATTGGGAAAGAGAGAATGAGCGGCGCGCCCTGTTGAGGAAGAAGCTCCAGGCGAGAGACAAGGGAATGCCCAAGCAACGGCGTGGGTGGTTCTGGTGGCTCCCCGGTCGTCGGCGTCGAGTGGAGGAGAAGATACATCATAGCGCGAGCACCGACTCTGAGAAACACCACCATCGTCGTGCATCGGCAATCATGAAGGAGGGCAAGCGCGTGAGAAGCAGCAGCGTCCGGCGAGGTAGTACCTCAGCGGGCTCCTCGCGGACCCCAACGCCACCCGTAGACTCGGACGAGATTAGTATTAGCAGAAAGGCCAGCACGGCTTCCAACGCCTCGGACAAGCGACGTAAGAAACACTTATCTACGGGATCCAAGTCCAAGCGTGGGGGAATGGACTTGCAGTCTGCCGCCCCGGAAAACCCATCGCCTCTCGCTAGGGGAAGTAGCGTCGATAGCGATGGGCCAGACACGTCGGCTGGAAAGTGAGGCCTAGAAAAATAAATATTCAATTTTAAGACATCTTAACTTGAGAGATCAGATCGGAGTTTGTGACAAGAATTGACACGTGGTAAGTACTGTAGAGTATCAAGGATGCAACGTTAATCACGGGCAGGTACGTAAAATAAACACCAGTTTAAGACAGGCCCCTATGTCCGTCTAGGTATCCAATATCCAATTTCAATGCCCGGCCGAAATCCGGAGATAGGCATTTACCTACAGTAGAAGCGTCGGGGTTGGTCCAGGTCCGGGGGTATGTAATCGATCGGTGACCCGGAGGCCCGGCAGCTAGACTAACCTTACCCTAGCGTTTTCTTGGCCATTCAGGCAGCTGCTACCTTTAGAGTGGGTACCTCGGTACCTACCGGCGCAAGCTCACAACCTCGAGCAGGTCCTGCCTTACCAATTCTTCTTCCCTTTGAAGGTCAATTGTTGGCCGTCTATTGTCCAATGTTTTTGTCAGTCACCTCGTCTCGCATCATGTCCCGCTTTCCCTTCCCTTTGCATCGAGTATGCCCGTCTTTTTCTGATGTGCTGTGACCTGGTCTCTTCCTATCTCCGAACACCTCTCCGTCATAACTATCACGCTAGACATCCGCACGTATATATCCATACAGCTTTTGCGACGCGTTAACGAAGCACCTTACATATACTGTACCTACGCGGTTTTTTCTCGCGATCTGATAAAAGTTCACACGTGCCAAGCTAGAGTCACAATCAGATCCTCGGAACTCTCCGCAGTAACTACTCCTCGGTAAGTGTTGCGCGCTGGATTCACCACGACGAATTTGTCTACTAATCACGAGAAAACACCAGATCAGATTACAATGGACCACGCACCACTCAGCATCAAGACGGCAAAACCCGCCGTGCCCTACGAATATAAAGCCCCGAGCCCACCCCCAGTCTTCATACCGTCCACGGGCTGGGGCGCACCGATCAAAGTGGTGCCCCGCTACGACGACATCGACCCGGCCTCGCTGAGCGCGCGGGACCTCGCCATCATCACGCAGAACGGCACGGAGCAGATCGCCCACGACGCCACGTACCAATGGACCTACGAGAGCCGGCGCGTCGCCCAACCTATTCTCGACTTTCTTTATCTCGGCCCCTCGACCGCCGTGCGCGATCGCCAGTGGCTGCGAGAAACGGGCATCACTATGATCCTCGCCGTGCGCGATCTTCGTCAGGCTTCGTTGAATCTAATGGCTTTTGATGAATTGGCACGCGAGCTGGATATCGAGGCAAAGTACGTCGATGCGTCGGGCGATCATGAGCTTACTCATCTTTTTCCTAACGCTGTGAGAATGATCAATGACCATATGCTTCGCGTCTACCGGGACCAAGGTCTCCAGACGGCCGAGGTAAAAGTGGAGAATGACGCTATGGTGATCGACGAGGCTAAGTTCCGCCGGGGCAAGGTTCTAGTGTTCTGCGAGACGGGCAACGATCGCTCCGCGGGCATCGCCAGCGCCTATCTCATGGCTGTCCTGGGCATGAGCGCAGTGAAAGCCATGCAGTTTATCACTCGAAAGCGCTTCTGCGTTTCTATGCGCGAGGACCTCAAGCGCGCGCTCGCTACGTATGAAGATATTTTGCTTGCGCAGCGTACTGTGCATCAGCATGAGGTGGCGGAGGGGAAGAAGAGAACTGGGGAGAAGAAACGCGGCTTTGATGATACGATGGTAGATGATGATGGCGACGACGGCATGAGCGGAATAGATGTCCATCAGAGCGCGGATCGCGATCGCTTTGTTGGCAGGATGGATCTCACGCCTTTTGTCGATGCTTAGGAAGAACCGGGTTGTGCACTCTGTGCGCCCAGGTCGTGTTTTTGTGATTGGCTTGCGCCTGAGTGATGTGTTTGCTTTTCTTAGTTGTTGTTGTACATTGCATGCATGCGCGGCGTTCATAGTAGTTTTTTTGCCTCGGGGAGGGACATAAAGCTATTCATTCTTCTCGGGTAGAGAGGATAGAGGGACGGGGTTGGGGTGGAGGCAGGCGTCGAGTTGGTTGCTTTCTATATACCCTTGCCTCGCTTTGGTTTTGCGTTGTTTTGTACGCATTGCGGCTAATTATGGTACGCATGCCCTTAAAGATGGACGGATTCACGTCTGTGGGTTGCTGGACTATGTAGTATATAATATGATAATTGTACGCCTACATACCTACTCTTGTGAGTTTTTGTTTTTGAGTTGACTTGTGAGGAGGGAGTGTGAAGGGAGTTTGAGATGGGCGTGGTTGTCTGATTGGGTATTGTTTGGGTTGTGGTTAGTTAGCTTGATTGGTAGTAAGTTTTCGGTTCTTGGGTAGGAGTTACGCTGCTTTGATCATATAATTTACACGGATCACGAAGGCGTAGCGTTGTAACTACTCAGTTACATAATCCAGTCACGAATCTTGTGAGTTCGTGAAACTCTCGTGTTACATTGCTGTATCCAATGTCTCGGAAGCTGAACAAAAATCAATGAGCATCATAACAGATAGGTAGTGAGGAGGCCTAAACCCGATTTAACAACTACTTCCGATTAGCTTAACGAAGACCACAAACCGCGTCCGTAATAAGCCCGTACTTGTCACACAAAATCTCCTTACAAAGAGGAGGACACGTTTCAAGTTTGCGTCTAGGAGTCCTCTGAAGGTCAAACTTCCTCTCTCCTTTCGCGACTTCAACCTTAGTCTCTTCGTATGATAACTCATCTCTGCACGCCAACTCGTTACTATATATCTCCCTAACTCTCGGTTCATATGTAGGTGTTCCGGTATTGTCACAGTGGAGACGCAACCATACACGAGTCGTAAGGGAGAAGATACATTGGTAGACGTTGTTTTTGTCTACTGTCTATCATATAAGTTAGCAACTAGCCCCGTGACAGAGTCAACGGTAAAATTAAGGGAACATACAGTCTCATGTTCTGTGACGGGAATATGGAAGTTTCGAAAGAGGATTGTCTCATTATCAACCTCCAGGATCAGATTTTGCATCACGGTTTCCGCAACAGAGTCCATAGCGAGTGATTCGTTGTAATCGTTGTCTTGCCAAGTTACAAAGGTCTTGTATTTCACTTTTCGAGACCCTCCGGCACTCCCAGAGAATAGCGGTTCAACATTGTCCCACTCAACGTAGTCTCGCAAATGGCGTATAATTCATGATTTTCCCGGGTATCCTTGTAGATTCCGTGAGATACTTGCGAGGATATCACCGTACGTCCTGGTGAAAAGATATCGTAGCCCGGTCTATTATACTGCAACCTCAGTCGTCTGAGTAGGCTCATCGAACCTCGCGAGTAGTTTCAGAGCATCATCGCCTCCTCTCACATCGAGTGCGTAGCAGATTTGCGATTTGCATATCTGTACCTTCCACATCGTCATAGTTGCGACTGTTGGATCCTTCCTTCCTGGATAATATCTCACCCAGCTTCGGGGTGCGATTTGTGCTCGCCGTCCGAGTTTCTCGTGTGCACGAGCGTCGATTCAGTAGTGAATCCGTTCAGTAGCGTGTAATCGTCCCGATAGAAAATAGGACTAATTTCAAAGGGAGTGACAATTTCGACTCAATCGATCATTTCGAGCCGGATCGTATTTCGGAAATTCTAGTCAGAGCCTCTTGAAAGATATAAGGGAATTAGAATAGAGACAGCGGTCATCGAGGGACGAGCGGCCTATATCAATATGAGAATAAACGCCGTGCATGAGAGCGTAGGCATCGGTGAAGATGCGGTGTCAAACGAAGCATCTCGTCGGCGGGCAGGTTGTTTGATGTGGTAAGTCGCCATAGTTTATCTAGCGCCATATCGACCGTATTCCATCAGTTGGGAACAGTGCTTAGAAAGGTCACCATGTGAGGGGTGTAATGATTCCCTGGTTATCGTCGTTGCCCGATTGATGGCGGGCCATATGACTTCACTGAACCTTTGTCGGTGGGAGGTCTGCTTAGTAAAGTGTTCGCCCAGTAATTCTTTTACGGTTGTAGTGACCTCGTACGCTTTGCAAATCTATGATACTCATTTCAAAATTGATGGAGAAGACATGGCGGGCGATGGCGAACATACACCAAGGAGTACAAATTGCAAGAAGGTGATTGTTTGATGGCCCATTAACTTATCTGTACCTCTCTATGTAGCACAATGTCATGTGATTAGATTTAGACCTTTTCAGATACCTTGGTTACCTTGATTGGTTAGGTAGCCGGTAGGTAATGGGTATCGGGTAAGTTACATGAGACCAGGCAAATTCTCTCCGGTCTGTCATTGTCGAGAGTCGTATCGTATCTTCTGTGCTATAGCACATGACCAAGTTCATAAATTTGGACCATCTTAGCCACGGTGTCCCTAATCATGAGCGCTGATCGATTCTGCACCTCGCAGATACCAGGGTTCCCAGGCAGATCGGACGAAGTCATACATCACATTTTAACCACTATGGCGCGGGACCCATTGCTTAATCAAAGCATATTCAGGGTCCTGTTTTATATCATATCTAGCTAATATATCCTCCGCCTCTTGACCTCGCTCGCATGCGTAACCTAAGGTGCTTCTTACTTTATCAATAACATAGTCAATATCATGGACACGAAGGGTCTCAATCGGTCAAGCTCACGCGCGGTCAAACGGTCGGGATGGCCCAAAATCAAAGGTTTTAGCTTGTAAAAACCGTTGTTGTAATAGATACGTCATTCAAAGAATCGGAAATATAAGCGGTTATTATATAAAATAACACAGACTTATTCTACGTTACGTCTTTTTTTACATTTGCCGCTTCGTAAATGACTGTCGCGTACCTGTTATCCTTGTTAGTTTTGATATACTTATAATTAGTTCTCGATTTATAGACTAACCCTTATTGATGCAAATCCGGCGCCGCAGTTAGGGCAGCTCACTTTAGCTGCTTGCCCAGATTCCTCGCGTTGATGTCTAGAGAGGTCGCGGAAGGTAGAAAACTCCCTCCCGTTGCATCCATGCTCCCAGCACTGTGGCTTAGGCTGGCTCCCAACTAGTCGAACTTGCTCAGCATCCACAACGGATAAGTTTCTTGAAGCCTCTTCTTTCTTGTATTTCTCGACAGCCTCTTTGGCCTCCTTTTCGCGACGACTCTTCTCGGCGAGCGCGGCTTCCTCGGCCTGAAGGCGGTCGAGATCTATCTTCTGCTTAATGCGGTGCTCCAGTTCATCGCGTTCCCTTTCCTTGCGAATAGCGTCGAGCTCTTCCTTAGCCTCGCGTAGTTCCTGCTCTTCGCGGGTGGTTCGATCGCGACGCTTCTCATCTTTTTCAATTCTAGAGGCAAGTCTAATTTCTTTAAGTAAATTTCGCCTATAATCCGTACGTCGCTCCTGGTCGATCTCAGGCTCGAAGTCCTGGCGTGAGGAGTTAGGTAAGGCGACAGAACGGTCCTGATCTCTGGATTCGTCACTATCCCCTAGGGAATAAAGGTCGGATATACTGTAGGTGCGACGTTTGATGATACCGGGCTCGTCCTCCTGCGAATACGGGGGTTGTACATCCCCAAGCTGCTGCTCAACATCCTCAAGTCTATCGGCAAATTCAAGGTTCTGCATGTGCACGATATCTACAACTATATATTAGCAATGAGATACTTCGACGGTGCGCAAAAGTGACATAATCTCTAATACCCTCAGGCGAAGAAGACGTAGAAGACTTGCCTGTGGAGTCGAAGATCGGTTCTGTATAGAGCTCACCAGTTTTTTGTAGTTCTCTATTGCTGTCGGATTCCGAAGATAGTTCTCCCATAGGTTGTGGGTTCCCGTGTAACACTACATTGCTGCCTATGATAATCTTGAACGGGCGCTCGTCTTCGGTCACGTTGGACCAGTCCAGCTCGGATTCATCGAAAGCTTTAATCGGTTCGTCCAATGCTGTAGGGGAAATGTCACTCATTGCTTCAGAATAGCTTCCACTGCGTGTGGATGTAGTTTCATTGTCTTCATTCGCTTCATCAAGCTCCTCGTCGTCTTCGATTTTTGGAAGGGCGAAAAGGGCTAAATCGACCTGATGGCGACCTACGTGACGCTGGTACTGCTGAACAGACACTAAGGTATCTTGACAGAAGGGACACTCGATAGGCGAAGATGGAGATATTAATCGGGTTCGACCACGTCTGGCAATCATCGCATCGAGCTCCATCTCCGTTTTGAATCCGTGAGTCCTGGTAATATGTTGGCGCAGGTTCGTTTCCGATGTGCTATCTAATTCACACTGATACGGACATGTCCAACTTATCCAATGATTTTGGAGCATGTGATTTATCCACTCATGGCGACGGCTATATTCTTTACTGGCTGCTGTACAGCCTTCGACCAGACAAATGTATGGTCGTAGGTCGTGGAGAACGTGTTTCCTGTCTTTATTAGCATATGTGCACCCTCGCGAGCGAATCTGACACAGCGCACTTACTTCCATTGATTTGTACTACGCACCGAGATCAACATAAAACAGAATGGGCACTCAAACGGGCCATCGTAAGCTTTTTTTGGTAAAGGAGGTATCCTTAGACTGTTAGATTCTGGATTAGTGGTGGCAAAAGAGGTTTGAGAGAAGCCCGTGTCAGAACGTTGATCCTCGTCAAGTTCTCCAAACACTGGTACTCCGTAGACTTTCATTGCTTTTGGAATAGATGATGCAACAGTGCTCTGTGCATCTGCCTCGGACCGTCTTGGATCAAACAAGCCATGAGCCAGTTTCTCATGATGTGACTCCCGGTACCTGAAATACTGCCGTCTCTGGGATAATGCTTGACCCAGCCTTGTGATCAAAACTTCACTCATGTTTGGAAACTTGGCATCCACGTGGGCTCTATCGTTTGCTTCGAAATAGTGTACTTTGGCGTACTCGGTTGACATGAAGCGGTCGTGTGGGGCAGGATTGCGAAGCGACATCGAAAGTCGTAGCAAATTACCAACAGCGTCAGTAATTTCTTCCGTTAACTGGTCTAATTCTGAGTTGAATTCGAACTCTTCGTTCATGAGAAGATCCTTGAACTCGTCAAGCTCGCTTGTGTCCCCGGGGTTTTGATCCCATGGAACTGTCTCTCCGGATAGTATTGAATGCACTGAATCCGTTAGAGAGTGTTTGTACTTCGAAGTTCGTTATCTGACCTTCATTCAATGAGGTTGTTATATCATCTAGCAGCCTCATTACTTGAGTGTGGAGGTGAGATGAGTCTCGGAGCCGATAATCTAACGAACTCCGTCCACTTCGATGTGCCCCTATATTGCCGGCCCATAGTTTGAACTTCGAGAATTGATCTCTTATAGTTTCCACCCATATAGATCGAGAGTCATCGATTTCTGCTTGGATATTTAACCTACCAATTGCTTCAAATGCGGCTAAACTCCTCGCCACACAGTCTGCGATTGACTCCGCGGTTGACTCGGATGCCATTTCTATATTCGAAGCGTAAATTAACTGATATGCGAATCAACAAGCGCCCCTTATACAGCCTGCATAATCGTGTCTGAGTAAAGCATCTAGCAGGCTTCGATGTGAAAGGCTCGGCCGTGTTGTTAGGTTACCCGCAAGAAATTGAGCTTACCCCCTCACATGGCTATTTTACCACGTCGAGATAGCGGGGTTACACTGCATGACTCCTCTCAACTCGCTTACAGCTTATTTCGCCGTGGCGTGTTTTCAGCCGCAGAACCATTATTTCTGCCTTTTACTGCTTCACAAGTGTCCGAACATAGAGACCAGCGGTGCAAAGGTCGCACGCCAAAGCTGTCACAATGTCAGGCTTTGAAGTTGTCGGAATTGTCCTTGGCGCCATTCCACTCCTGGTCTCCGCTCTTGAGCACTATGAGCGTGGAATGAAGACAATACAGATAATGCGGCGCCGAGCAAAGGTGATGCATTCTCTGGCCACAGCTCTCAGCACCGAACAGACCATACTAAGGAATACCTGCGAGACCTTATTGGGGGGGATCATAGACCCTAAAGACATGAAGCCTCTGCTTGCGGAACCTTTCGGGCCATTATGGCAAGACCCCGACACTAAGGCCCTTGTCGAGAGACGGCTTGACCACACGCTGAAGGATTTTAAGACGTTGGTGTATTCTATGAAGGAGGCAGTCGAAGAGATAAGGTCGAAGCTAGGTCTTGGACCAGATTTTGAGGTTAGTGCTTTGCTATGGGATAGACAGTACTCTCAAGTTTCACCTGGTTCATCAGGTTGGAATATTTCCCTGATTCCAGTGCTAAGAAGTGAAAGCAGATTAGAATCGATGAGGGGTCGATTGGTAAGCGGGACATGATCAAGATCGCTCTACAATTCTCCACCCACGAGGAATCCTTGAAAAGACTCGCGGATATCAATCAGAAACTTGATCTGATGATGACTGGTAACCTGCGAAATGAGCCCCATCGCAAGGTTCGGTCACAGGCGAAGCTATTCAACTTGTTACAAGCAGTATCGAGAAGTATCTACAACGCTTTGAGGTCCAGCCTGTCTTGTGCCTGTGCTCAATGGCATGGCGTAGGCTTTTGCCTTCCTACGACAAAACTCACGGGAAGGGCACAGGACGAAGAGGCGCTGATTAAGCGAATGAATTTCCATCTTATATTGGCCAATAGGCCCCAGAATGCTAAAGGGAAAACACATAGCAGCTGGGTATGGGATGAAATTGTCCTCCGATTAGCTGAAGCTCCTACGCAAGCGCCTATAATAGCCATTCCTCCTGCGCCTCCTGATGTGGTGATTAAGAAGACCAGATTTGTGCGCGTGAAATTTCTGGATAACGATACAAATACACCAATAGCGCGAGCTCCTTCGCCGCTAGATAGGAGTGAGTCAACGGCCGTTCGAGGTTTCGATGCATCCCATCAAATTACTACCAACGATGTTGGGCGCATTTCATCTGTTCCGCAGGAGACTCGGCAATTTGTACAGTTAAGAGACATTTGTCGTACGTTGAGTGGCAAGCGGGTTAATATGAAGGATCATAGCCCTTATGGATACTTGCTTGATGAGACGACTCCAAAGCGACCGCAGTTTGAAGTATTTCCCTTCAGATCTTGTGATGATGAAGAGGAGTGCACCACGATTAACCTAAGGGGCGTCTTCTCCCAAATGCATCGACCCTCGCTTGCTCAAAAGTACCACATTGCCGCCACGGCAGCTTCTAGCGTTTTGTTCATGCATAATACGCTGTGGATGCCCGCTACTCTTACTATAGAGGACGTGTTCTTGATCTCGCGCCAAGGGAACTTGGATTATGACGAGATTTACTTGGCAAAAAAGTCGCTTTACGACTTGGAGAGCTCGACAACCGCATCCGATCCCCCAAGAGAAGCACCGGGAATATCCACGCTGTTCTACTTAGGTATTCTTCTGGTGGAAGTTATGCTGTGGAAGCCAGTATACGAGTTCTGGGACGACGAAGGGGTTGACTTGAGCAATGTTCCGCTAGAAAGCATATTCGATTATACGACAGCCAGAGGCTTTGCTAGGATCGAGGAGATAATGAAACGAATCGAGTGGATCGGCTCCCGCGAATTCAAAATGGTTGTGGAGCACTGTATAAAATGCGATCTCAACGCCAGCCGTTTGTCTTTGGATGACGATACTTTCCGCCAAGCCATTTACAGCGACATAGTGTTGCCGTTGCAAGACGCCGACCGACTTGCGGGCGGGAAGATGATTGCAGGAAATAGAAAGCGTCTTCTGCCTGTAAACCAAATGTAAGGCAAAGAATTATTATTCTATAGTTTTAGAGCCTAATATTGTGAGTTTTTTAGAACAACCTGGAGCATGACGAGTAGAGTGTTCCGGGGGCTTGACGTGTTAGAAACCTTGTATTTCTGGTGAGCTAAAGACACTTGTTATTATGCAAAAAGGGACTCTAGGATATATTCCTGAGTGCTATCTCATTGTGCACAGTTTCTTGATCTGTGTGCATATTATCTTTTTCCATGTGCTTGTGTGCCTTGCAATACAATGGTTCCAATTTCTTCTAACGGTTCGAGATAGTTGCACCGCCACGATAAATCGGCAAAGACATTCGTACCAATCATTCAATATCGTGTGGTTGGCTAATTCTTGTTGCTCTTTATTTCATTCGTTTTAACGTACCAAATTGTGGGCCAGTTGGATGAATACAACATGCAGGCGATGTTTGCATTCATTGGCTCGATTCATTATCGACCCCCTGGTTAATACAAAGGGGGCGCAGTGCCGGGCAGACTTGCATAGCCGCAGTATAGAACTAAAGTTCGCTAGTTTGGTCATTTGAAGGTCGAGGAGCTGCTAAAATATTTTGTACAGCTATGCAGGACATCCCGTCTGAATCTTTCTACTTCATCTACATTAAAGTCAGATAGACTGTATAGAATACTTGCATGCCATTCATTGCATCATGGGGGTCGATGTAGGCTCGAGTATTCAAGAGGAGCCTTGTACTTTCTGTTCTCATAAGGCCCCGAAGAACAAGGCGACTAGTTTACCGTTCGTTGGAAAGGGGAGCTCCATAAATGACCTTCTTGCCTCTTCCGCCACTTGTTCATCTTGCCTCACATTCAATAGAAACCTTCGAAAACTAGAGTGCGAGCTTTACAAGCTAGGAGACAGCGGCTCTATCAACCTTGACCTATACTTTCTGCTTATAGAAGAGTGTCCAGGAGCCTTGTCAGCTCTTAAGGAGATTCAGAAGCGACACGCGAGATTAGCTTTTTGCTCTGATGAGTTCCAGACCCAGGTGTTTGACGCGAATCCATACTGGACGCTCTCGATAGCTGAAAAGATTAAAAGCAAATCAGGAGCCTCAAAGGTCGCTTCTAAAAAATATGATACAGAGCGTTCCTCAGAGAAATCGTACCGAACGGACATCCATCATGGCATTCAGTCATGTCTCCAGACTTGTTTATCGACTCATCACGACTGCAGGGAAGACACCGAATCTGGTTGGCTTCCAACTCGACTGGTCGATATTAAGAAAATGGCATTGAAACGATCGGCAGACATCCCGCTCCGAGGAGACCGTCGATACATTGCACTTAGTCACCACTGGGGAACAGAGCCTTTCT
The DNA here is from genome assembly GCA_022495235.1 of Xylaria curta. Classification (NCBI taxonomy): domain Eukaryota; kingdom Fungi; phylum Ascomycota; class Sordariomycetes; order Xylariales; family Xylariaceae; genus Xylaria; species Xylaria curta. The sequence goes on from MU375958.1 coordinate 160,671, forward strand.
TAATGTTAACCCGGCAAAACCTCACTAGCCTTCAGAAAAAGATACCTTATAAGGACTTGCGGCGCACATTTAGAAACGCAATAGATGCTGCAAAGGATCTTCGTATAAGGTATCTCTGGATCGATTCTCTTTGTATAATTCAAGGCTCCAAAAACGAATCAGAATGGCATCAAGAAGCAGGTTCAATGGCATCGGTTTACCGTAATGCTCTTCTCACTTTTGCTGCGTGCAATGCCGGCAACATACACACCGGTTTCTTCGACAAGTTAGTCGTTTCCATTTTTCTCTCCGAGGTATAAAAGTCTAACGGCTAACGAACTACTCATGCACAGCCCCAACAATAACGCTCAACGGATCCTTCATGATACTGAAATCGGGGTAATAGTGGCAAAGAATTACACAAATCTATTAGATCAACGAGGTTGGGCTCTTCAGGAACGTTTACTCGCCCCCCGCACAGTCCATTTTGGAGATCCGGTTGTGTGGGAATGTCGGGAGACGGTTGTGAAAAGACTGGTATCAAAGCCTTTCGTCTTCCCTGCAGAGCCTATTGTTAAAGTGTGGAGTTTAAGACTTCAACACTGTTGCCTTTCCCTATGGTACCAAACAGTCGAACAATACTCGAGGTGCGCACTTTCCGAGCCCAGTGACAAGCTTGTTGCAGTAGGTGGTTTGGCAAGAACATTTTCAGCTGTTATAAAAACAGACTACATTGCTGGGCTCTGGGGTAGACATATCGTCAGTGGCCTTTTATGGGAAACGGCCACGAAAGATTCCAGAAGAGTGGGGCTTTACAGAGGTAAGTTGCCACAATCCAACGCCGTTTAATGGTGGCTGAGTCTCGATAGCTCCTTCATGGTCATGGGCCTCTGTTGAAGGAGCCGTTAGGTTTCATTCTCTAGACAAAGTCGTTCCATTAGCATCTTTGGAAAATTTCAGCGTCGTCCCGGTCTCTTCAGATAAATTTGGAGAGCTTCGGAGCGGGTTCATAGATTTAAGGGGTCGACTGATAATTATTGGAACATCTGACGGCCAAGCATCGACAGAATTGATATATAAAGATGCATTCTTGAGGGTTTCTTTAGACGGCTTCCTATCTACTGACTATGGCCAGATGTATCTGATACCTCTAGCGAAGATCGAGGCCGAGAAAAAATACTGGTCACTCCTAGTCACTTTAAAGCCCAGCGACGGAAGCTCTTCGGTTCCGCTGTACCAGCGGCTTGGACTCGTATCAATAGACCTGCTTAATGGGCAAGAATATTTTTCTGTGGGGTATGCACCTTGGACGTCTAAGTACTGGTGGCCGCAATTATTCTACCCGAGGTCCCTAGATGAAGCAGTTGCCCGTGCATTTAGGTCTGAAGATTTCGAGGGAACAGAGGTTCAGACCCTACGGTTGCTGTAGGTTTTCGTTGGATGGTAGAAAACAATACTAGTTCCAATCTCACCACTGCATTCAAGCACCTGCCTTAATACAGGCCCGTGCCTAGTGTCAAACGGACTACCTCCTCGGTATTAGCCGTTAAGAAAGGGGTAGAACCGGCGATATTATGTGAATATTCTACGAGATGATGATTCGCATATTCAGCTACCCGTGTCCCCTATATTTCATTCTTGATAATAGCGACACGGACCTAAGAGGTAGGGCCGGGTGAGGGGAGCCATAGTTAGAAGAGAGAACTAGATTGTAAGGATTATTTAACGCTCTAGTAGATGGCAGAGGTCCGTTGGGCTATCTATAGCCGACGTAATTGTTTAACCCTGCCGTGACCTTTCTTTTTGAGTTATTATATAGCAACTTGTGACGTTTTAGAGCTTTGGTAGCAACTTTCTGAGGCGTATATGTAGAGTACATAAAAGGCAAACGTCCTTATGTGTTGCTGAGGTTTAGTTCGCAACTCTTATATTCATTCTTTCTATAGTATATGCGAACTCAATCGTAGATTGGTGCTTCAGATTTATCTCAGTCCTGGTAGTCCTCAACCTTCCACGAGAGAATGTTCAAATCAACCCTCATCACTTCTATATCATTTATCCGCACTCAGTCGAATAGAACCCTCCCCTGTACTCTTGAATATGTGATGAAGGCCTGCCTTCGCCGCGCGAAGAAAAGCTTCCACAATCTATACAAACGACTTTGTCGTGACGTAAAATACACGTGGATTATTTTCCTGTGAAGGGAATAGCTGATTTTGCTGCTTTATCCACAGGTTCCAAGTCTAGACCAATTGACTTTGCGTGCACTTGAAAATTATAAAACTCGTAGGCTTTGATATTGTACCACTGAGGCCATCTATCCGTGCCGTACCCATCAGTGTAGATGCCAGTCACGACTAGGTATTTACCCCTAGGGTAAGGGTACGGGCTGCGGAATGGCGGTGCAGGCCACTCCTCCGTCCAGCCTGCATTTTGGGGATCTATTTAACATCAGCAGTGGCCAACTATGTGAATATCCTGACGTCGTCTGGAAGGTGTGATAAAAGACGTATGATTTTAGGGTCGTTGAAGTTTTTATGGACAGAACGGTTGAAGAAAATTGATTGTAGGAAACGCCCTACCTGGAAATATTGTCTCCATGCCTATGTTATAATGGTTCGTAGAACTACCACTGACTGCGTTCCCACAGCCAAGAAATTCATACCACAGATTACTTCCAACACCTGCGGTAAATTGATCATCATCGATGGGAGCGCATGGTAATTTAATCGGTTCATAGCCATCCGCCAGTGGCCTATTCACTGTAGGAAGCATAGGGTAAGTACTTGACTAAGCTGGGAGGGGCGGAAGACTCTAGGTTGCTTACTCCAGGGTGCATTTATCCAGCCGTATCGATCTTCGCTCGTCGATGTCGCTGTGTCGAAATATTGTTCAGGATGACCTTCAAAATATATTGCAATTTGATGTTGTTCAAGAGTTTCGTCTGTCACAAGTAAGATCTGGCCTCTATCTAGCCCCTGGTCCATGCTACCATACGCTATATGTATTCCGGTTAGAAATCCCTATTGGAAAATCTGAGATGTGGGGTGAATAGTTTAAGGTTCTCGACAATTCATAGAATATTTACTGTATGACAAGAAATTAAAAGGGCCAACTGTAAAACCTACTAACCTTTCCAATCGTAAACCCGAGCTGGATCTCCGCGTAGTCCCCACGCCTCTATTTCCGCCTTTTGTTGTCTGGTGAACACGACTACTTCCTTTCCAAAGAAATCTGCGATAACTTGATAGATTCCTCTAAAATGACAGTACACTGTAGGGGACCTAGAGTTAGTGGTTATATAATTCATACGGCGATTAAAATAATAGCGACATAACTATCATGAGTACGAGGAAAGACTCACTTGGAGGACCCGAATCCGGTTTGTTCACGTATAGTGCCCTCTGAATAGACATTCGGCCCCATAACCTTTCAGAGCCTGGTGCTCGGGCCTCGATTTCTTGACTTGACTGATGTTGGAGAACCACATACATCCTATGTCGAGGATGGCTATATTGCGAGATATCTGTCAATATCATAACATTACAATTATATCTGCACTTACTGCGAGAACCAAACTTACGTTGGGTGAGCAAGGACGTAGTTAAAATAATTCCATATCTGGTATTTAATAGTAGCCCATGTTTCGCGACTTCCAGAGCCCATAGGAGGTCCATATCTATTCGAGTTTAGCGAGCAACGTCGACCGTTCGTTGGAGAAGAAGCTTACGCAAGACAATACCACAACGAATTCCCATCCTCTGGAAAATTTATAACACCTAAGTCGGCATCGCCAGTCGCATGCACAGCACTAAATCCTGATGCACGGCAGGCGTCAAGATACCGTCTTAGTTCGGTGTACTTTTTTATGGAATTTTCCTCCAGCTCACGAGAAGTAAGCCAAAGGTCGCCAGCCGGTTGATATCTACTACGAAGAATGTCTTTGTCGTCTTGATAAAAGTTCGATATATACTTCGATAGTTCTTTCCAATTGTGGATAGGATCGGGCAAGTCATCCCAAACATGATCCGGCACGTTCCTCGCCCTGTCGTCATATCTGAGATCGATACGGCCAGTTATGTCCCAATTTTGGTACTTAAATTGCTGCAAGGTGCGAATCGCCACTTTTGATTGCAAGTTAGTCAATACCATTAATTTCACTCCAAAGGGGTACTTCAGAGCACGACATGGACATACTCAAGCAGCGATTTACCCTTCTCAAGCGAGCCGCTTCAGAGCTCGCATTGTTGGGATGTTGGGCAGGCCCTGTTACATGCCAAACTAAACCGAGAAAGGTATCAGTATTGTTCTTTACGTCTCTGACTTTCACTCTTATTCTAACCTAGTCTTCGAAAATAGTCCTGCACTTGCTCTTGGCTTGGCTTCGGAGGAGCTTTGCGAGTTGGCTTCGCTGCGAGTCCGACATTGTGATATGCAATTTGGATATCTCCATAATCGAATCCAGGGCGCTCTTTTGACAAATTATCAATCGTGTCTTTCATAACAGGGATGTATGACCCCGCCGAATTTGGAGATGGGGTAGGGCCGTCGGCCAATTCAATTGCGTGGGCCATCTTCCTACCAGCGGATGTTGACTTTGGCGGCTAGTTCCAATAGATCGAGGTCAAACAAAATTTGTCTACTTGGTATGCAATCAAAGCTCGACTTGAATGGCACTAAGAGAGAACAAAGCTAAGATCTCTTTTGTTCCTCACACCGAATTCGGCCGGTTGGGTTCAAAGGTATTAAGTCATTGTTCGATATGAGACATTTGTAGAGTATTATCCTGAAAGTCCTAATAGCCATGCTTATTAAATAGATAATGCAATTAAATCAGCTGGTTAACGATCCAGCCTGGCTGGTAATTTCTGATTCATTCAAACTTTTTAAGTCAGATTGCTTTCTTGAATATCTACGTAAATATACATTGAAAATCACACGCTACCTAACACCTTAGAAGAACAAGCGTTTTACTAGCACAAGAACTGCCTAGGATTGGAGTAGTAAGCCTATTGCGCAGATAATCCAACATTATCATGATCCTCGACGTTGTAATCATTGCGCGAAAGCCCCGACAAAATGTAAAACGATCTGATAGATTACAGCAGTGGCAGGATATACAAACATCCCACCCATAAACACCATAATTTCCACCCCAACTCATCTGATTCTTGACTTCTCCGAAGCACAATTGATGCAGCCATGGCGACCGAGATGAAAAACGGTATCACAGCTAAGAGTACCGGCGTTCTCCAAAAGACAGTACAGACAACTGACCAAACAGGAGCCAGAACTGCCGCGCCCCAACGCCCTACTTCTTCTCCATAGGCCAATGGAACCGTCAGGCGTTTACGTGCACGATCTCCTTCCATGTCTGGAAGATCCTGCACCTGTACCGTTGTAGTCACCACAAACGCTAGCAATATGATCCAGTTTGTGAATGGGCCTCGATTAGTACAAGACCCAAGCAAAACGCTGGTTCCACCCCAGTTGAAACAAGCGAGTCCTACCGCATTAAGAAGATTGCGCTGAAAGGGGCCTATGCTGCTGCCGTCGAGGTCGTTATACAACCATAGAAAAGTCATCAGAGTCGTGCTAGGTTGCAGGCTATTGCACATGATGCTGAGTAACAGTGCAAGCCATATTGCAATTTGAAGCCATATTTGTGCGTCCCTAGGAGTAAGACGTCCCGCCGGCATTGGCCGCCACGGTTTATTCACTTTGTCCTCGCAGACAGACTCTGGTAGTCTCTGATTCGATAGATCTGCCACGAGGATATGTATCCATATCCATGCTACAGCGTATGGAAAACGTATAGCTACGTCTTTGACTTCGATACTGCATTGCTGAGACAAACCGTGGTCGGACAATGCTGCCGAGAGAGCAAATATTGTCTGTGGGATGACAACCGTCTTGAAGTCACTCTTAGTGAAAAGAAAGAGGGTCACAGTATGGAACCAGGCTCTTCTCAACCAAATCATCTAACGTGATGTTCAGCTTTCGAAAAGGGGTGAAGAATGCGTCGGAACCTAATTACATACTTAGAAGTAATAGAGACTGTCGTCTTGTGAAAATGAGTAGTGCCGTATCAGGATTTAGGCGATGGTAGAATCTAGTCGAGATGAGACGATCAGGGGACAAATGGAGATTGTAGATGATCTGTATAAATTATGTATCGAGAATTATGGCCACCTTTGGTTTCATAGAGGTAAGACCTTTGGGGAATTCTTTATTTCACCTACAGTCCACGCGGGAATCTTGGTTAAATACTGGGGGACCTACGTATATATTTGGGCTACGTGTGACGAAGTCAAAAATGACTGTAAGCCTGAATACGGATACGTCGTAACTATTGTATTCTGTGGTCCCATCTTCGAGCTGCATGGACTAGCAATGGAATGTCGATTTATCTAGCTACCAACAATATCAACGTACTATAATTATAGTCCTAGCGTCGGATTTACCTACGCCGGTGCAAAGATCAACCTTGATGCCTCGACGGTATTACGGGATTAGCTTTCTTATTGTATCAGAGCCTATTTGCCAAGAGCCACTAGGTATAATGTGGAGCTTAGGATCCTCCATGAGACCTGGCTCTATCTAATTCGCTAGATTGTGACTTTTCTAGTTTGCTAATGCTACTCAAGGGGCGCCTGAAAAAGTTGTAGGCCAGCCGAGTTGAGCACTCCTGTACCCCAGAACTATGTAGCATTACTGATTATCACCCATTGCAAAAAGGTCGTAAGATTATATAATACTTGAAGTGAAGAGAATGTGACACAACATTCCAGGCGCCGGCGCTTTTTCCTACTTTAAGGATAAGAGTCTGATGTGCTGGGTTTATGTTGCGCTCGACCTCTCACGTGTTCACTCAGTCTTCCCCGAGCCACCTCCACCTATAATATAGTAGACGCGGTGAAGCTCTCTATCGTCAACTTTACATAAAATGGTTTGAAGTTCTAACAGTAATTAGTGAGCAAAACTTATTATTACGATTATGCATACGCACCTAAGATACCTACGTTAAAGTCACTCATAAGATAGCGGCGTAAGTGAAACATCTCGTCACAAAGAATGCAAATATGCTTTGCCTCATACTAAATTCTATAGCATCTGAGTAAGACGGAATTCTCACTCTCGGCATAGTTTCTCCGATCTCCTCATTTACGTCGCACTATACATTTCCGTCCCTCTCCGTGTTGTCTCTGTATCGTTGTCATGCGGTCGTACAATTCCTCTTACTCCCTCAGTTTCCGGTTCTCTTCTCAGTCGCTATCACATGATTCAACTTTGATCACGATGATGATTATATGACGTCCTTAGGTTACGGGTGTACATCAATAATTCGCCGGGGTTTATCATGTTATCTGTTCAGCGAGCGACTTCATTATCGGTGACCGGCAAACATTTCGAGTACACCATTGAAATCCTCAGCGTCAAACATAATATCTAAGACTCTCGATATATAAACTCTGTACCTATCTGAATGTAATGAGGGTAGGATCTTATGGCCTCCTTGGCGCCCTAGAATCTTATTAATTCGAATGCCTTTCCAAGCCTTGTGTTTACTTTGTTACACTACCAAAGCTTCCTTGGACAACTTTCAACTGCAATATCAGATTCTTATATTACATGACGGCCTATGATGAAAAAATATGATATTTAAATATGAATAAATATAGTTCTTCTTTATGAATTAGTGCACATTTTGAAATGAAAGTAATTCAACATTAATTCCTCTTAGAATAGGGGGTGGGGTGGGTACAGGAGGGGCAAAACCCCGCACTCATTACCTCCAATTATTCCCTCTTACACACAACGCAACAGAACCAAATGGTGGCCGGCTTGAAGTCAAATTGATTAGATATTGACGTGTAGATATGTAGAAGGAGCTTGACAACATACACATGGATTTTATCCAAAGTTCAATGCTGCCCATCTGTCCCTGTGAGTGACTAAGTACTACCTCTAGTATAATGTGACAAGCGAAAGGTAGTGTTGGGCCTGTAGGACAGCTGAGATTGGGCCCCCGTGCATTCTATGTCCTCGATGATTTTCTGCCTATCATCTTGCTTTAGTAAGCAGAAAGCCCAGTTTTGCATCAATACTGCCTCGTCTCTAGCGTATGGTACTCTCTATAAGTGCAAGCCAGGAGTACAGGCAGTCTAAGACGCCCTGTAGCTCGTAGACAGACTCATCGCATTATTAAACCTCGAAGGGCGCAATACGCGGCACTGAATTTATAAACCTTATGGTATATAAGATGTTGTCATGAACCCTTTGCTTGCGGGAGGTCTAGACACTAGTTGCGCGAAGGACTTTGGCGGACGCTATTCTATTATATACAAGAGTCTCTTTGCTAGGCATCTGGTGCCTTATACTCCTTCTCTATATGTTTGCACGCCTTGTGACAAGTATATCTTTCCTACTTCATGCACTTTGGACTTCAGGGCTGTGCACACATCAAATCAAGTATATCATAACCCCATCGATGCCCGCCACCTCCAAATTTGTCGCTTTCTCAATCTATAGGGTCACATTCTTGACGACTGTGATCACCGGACATGCCCAATTGTTGCCTTATATCCTGTGAAGGTTCGGTGAGCTATTTAACAAATAAGCACTTCGGGCCGTCAATAAAACTTCGGACGGTTGGTTTTTGGGGCAACAACAACAACAACAACAACAATCGCCAACCAGATAAGGATAATACTACCACAGGATGCTTCTAATACCTTAGTCGCCGAATTGATCCGTTACGGGCCCTCAATCGGTCCATGGCTATAGTTGGGCACAAGAAATTCAAATCATACTTGTATTATAGCACTCAAGAGGATCCCATGCATATATCAGCCATCGGAGCCCAAATAAATGAAGCTCAATCCTGAGTTGTGGTAAGCCCATCCAGACAAATTGCCTAATGGCTTCTCTCGACTACTTGCGTGACATACGTATTTAATTATTCACCTTCCATAGAGGGGTGTCTTCCACCCACAGCTTATCGAAACCAAAAGTCCATTCAGATAGTCAGCTACACAGTCTGCCGTATAGCCTACTTGGTGCTGGGTAACTTTCTTTTGATTTTGCTTTCGGTCCTTCAGAACCGGAAAGGCGTGTAAGATTGTTGATACAATTATACAAAGCCAACCAAGCGCGATTGTTCACCATGGGTGAGAACTTAGGAAGTGTCAAGATCGACTCCGGAGACTCTGAGTATCCTACAGAGAACGAGCTTCATCTGTATCCATGGTAAGATCATATCTCACCACTCCTCTATACGATAAGATTTCTGAGATTGCTGTTCGTTAGGAAATACATTGGCTATAAGGGCTTTGCCAATTTTGCCTCATCTGATCCAGATTTCTTCGCTCTTCGGCGTTTCGACCGACTGCACACAAGAACGCTGTTTAGTCTTCAGGATGACTTAAGCGATCTTGAGCAGCGACTTGATTGGATGGATGAGCGGTTTAGCCGAAAGAGCACCAAAATCGTTGGCAGCTGTCCGCCTAAGATAATCGACAAATCTAGCGTCGAGGCCGAGCTGCAGGATAAAAGTCAAAGGGACATTAATAATGGAACGATTCGCGACGACTTATTTGAACGCAGGAGTTTGATTGCTGATATTTCAACCAGCCTTGAAAGATATGATAAGGCTGTATTAAGATATTCAAAAATGCGAAGTTTATTCCCAGCTCCGGACCGAAACGTACGAAACCTCCAAACCTGGTTAGAAAATAACGAAGGCGCGATACTTAAAAATGAAACCGAGTTTGTACAGCACGGCAATGAGCTTATTTCAATATCAACCCCAAAGTCAACCTTGCGGCGATGGTTCGAGGACCATATTGTTACACACACAGATATAATAGGCGTGTTTCGAAAACAGCAAAGAATTAAACTCGAAGCCTATGATCAAACATCTGTGTACACTTTTAGCGATGAGGCCATTAATACCTTAGCATCTTTGGCAGTTTTCGTTTCAGCTTTAGTGATGCTAATTACTCCCTTGTGGATCCTCCAGAGCTTGGAAATGCTGCAGAAGAAGCTAGCGACCATTACGGTCTTTATCGTGATCTTTATAGCATTTCTAACGGTTACTGCACCAGGACGCCCCTTCGAAAGACTGGCGGCGACCGCTGGGTAAGCGAACTCAATTCATTTCTGAAGCCGCAACATGTGCTAACTTGATATTGAGATACTCTGCCGTATTGGTAGTGTTCTTGCAACTAGGTTCTGACAGTGGAGCACCTCGAGGGGTATGAACTATTAGGGAGCCGCTTATTGTATCAACACAGAGGCTTGTGTCTATGCTGTAATGGGTTGACAGAGAGGGGTAGCATATTTTGCTTCATCTATTAATTCAAGAATAACTAACTGTATGGGTAATTTGTGTCATGTTACGAGTAACGAGTAACGACTGATCTACAACTTGTTATCGGACTGAAAGCAGCGGCCAATTATAACGCCGCTCTGAGAAAGGGGCCAGCATACAGTATATAATTGCGTAAACCACTTCACGCTGAAACTTTCCCATTCTAATTCAATTGGTTTTCATCAATCAACCTTACCACAAAGCTAGACCGGCTCCCGACTCCTTCTAAATGATGCCCCTGTATAAGAATCAAGCGGTTTCCAACCCGAAAAATCACGGTAGCGATGCAGTGCAGATCATGTTCGCCGAGCAGTACTTCCGCAGCCAACAGCAGCATTGGGCCGACTCGTACTACGAGAGCGCTGAAAAGCCCCCGACGCGTGGAGGAGTGGTGGTCAAAAAAGACACTGGTCCGAAACCAAAGCCAGAGCCAGCGCCTGTGAATAATCCACCAAGTTAGGATCTTTTTCAACATGCCTTTCCCTCGGCTTCGAAAAGATCATTTATTCGGTATCCTCGTTAAACTAAAAAACACCCGCTTAATGCCGTCGCATCAACTATGAAATGTTACTCAATAGGACACAATTTTGATGAAGACGAAATATCGGTGGTGGCGGGGGGAGGTACTGCCGGCAATTGGGTATGGGGAAATAACCATTCACAGCTGCATGCCGAATCTTCGGTCTATTATTCGTTGATACATTGGACTTTTTAGCAGAGTTGGTCCCGTGAGTGCCTAGAACTAGGCAGTCAATATTCATGATTACTGTCATCAATATAATTCGTCGAGTGATGCAACCCCTCCACTGAAGGCGCAGGGGCAAGTAATAATTTGGGGGCTAGAACTTCAATAGGTCTGCCACTTTTCCTGTATCTCTACCTTTTAACAATCAACGCCCATATAGCCCTCTATTGATTACGAAGAAATCGGGTTTCAAACTGCTTCAATCGTTCTCCTCGCCCGTATGTAGATTTTGGTTATTAGGGAGATGGCCGCTATGAAATGTCCGTCATGCGGACACGCAGTATCCCGTCCGTTAGGCTTACATAGTGACGGCATGACAACAACCCATGATACATCTTCGACTTCTTATCACACCACGCTTCCGGAATGGCTCGGCCAACTGGACCAAGCCATCAAGTCTGCATTTAAGACGCGGTTCGCTCGATACTCCGAGGTGGCAGTTCTTATGATCTGCTGGGAAGAAACATATCATGGTGCGATGAAAGACGAGCTGTGCCGCTTAGCATCTGTTTTCCGAACGGTCTACAAATACCGTGTAAAAATATGGCAAATACCTTCCGAGGATCCAGATCTTGCCATAGACAAGATGATTAGAGAATTCTTGGATTATTATGGCCATCCCAATAATCTGCTCATAGTCTACTATGCCGGTCATGCAATACATAACTCCTCGGGAGGCTATTTTCCGATTTGGCAACCTAGGTTAGTATCTACTCTTATACAACAATCGTGCATATGCGCAGTGTTTCTTACTCAGATGGTGAAGTTCCAATCCGGAGGGGGGAAGGGAGGTTGACACGGCCATATTTCATCCTCTATTAGTTCGTGCCCGAAACGAATCACCAGATGTGTTACTCCTATACGACAGCTGCTTTGCCCTCTCATCGCATAGGTCAAACACGAACACGAGTCGAGCGGAGGTCGAGGGATTATTTGCAGGTGGCTTTGAATCACAAGTGCCCATTCCTGGGGAGGACTCATTTACGAAACATCTCACAGATGCGTTGACCGCGGCACAACAAGACAAGCCCCTTACCATTGTTGAACTCCATAGACGGATTATTGTGCGACTACAAAGTTTCCACAAACAGGGGGTTTTCGATCGGAATAACGAGATTAGGACCTGTCCTTCAACTGGAAAGGCACTTTGCACGAGAAATGTTCGAGTTACACCTTCTCATCTATTCCTTGCCGGTAACGAGAAGCCAAGGCTGATTGCTCTCATGCCCCTGGTAATTCCTTCTGAATTGATCCCAGTCGACAGTAGCAGCTTGACCCTAAACGAAAACCAGTCGAGTTGGCCCAAAGTGCTTTTGGCCATACGATTAGCTGATGATAAAAGCATCGAGGAAGACCTTAAGAAATGGCTTCTTGATGCCCCTCCTGGAATAGTCGAGTATCGAGGCATATTTCCTAGTTTTTCGAGTCTTCTATTAATGGAAGTATCCGTTGCAATCTGGAATTTGTTACCACCCTGTCCAGCAGTATCCTTTATATCATTCACGACGAATCATTCAATTAGTCTGGAGCCGCGACCTAAATCCCCGCGAGGAAATACAGTCCCCGCTTCGGCCAGTAATTACTTCAATCTGCCGAACATGTTCCAACCAAAGGTAAAGTTATAAATTCCGACATTCGTAATAGTAAGTGGCAAGCTGACCATTGTTTATTAACCAAGCCGGCGGGTCACGGTCATACTTACCAGTCGTACCAGCAAGCTCCGTACCCGCAAGCATATCCGTATTCGCAAGCATATCCGTATCCGCAAGGATATCCGTATCCGCCAGTATATCCGTATCCGCAAGGATATCCGTACTCGCAAGCACAGCCGTTCTCGCAAGAAATGCCTTCTTTTTTATATAACAGTTCAGATCAGCGCCAGGCATTGATTCTATCTCAAGAACGTGGAGATGCGAGCAAGCAAACTGATACTTCTAGTAAACAAGGCAAAGGCAGCCGGCGGTCAGAAAGAACACATCTATAGACAATATTATATCTTGTCAGACAGCATAACCAGGAAGTGAGTGTGTCAACCCCAGTCGCATCAGCATTACTAATCATTTCTGGTATCCAAGCCGTAGGCGACCATTTTTATATCCGTATTCCCGGAACAATGACGAGTGAGGAGCTTCTCATAATGGTCGCGGATAAAAATCAACATAAGCTATGCGAGGAAGGTGGAAATATAGTTAAGAATGATAGCTAGTTTCATGATAAAGAATTGAAAGAATACGTCCCTTTATTTCACGATTTCTAATTAATAGTCGTGTATACAATCAAGTTCCGAGAGGCTCATTTCAAAATTATTCAAGAAAGCTTGATATAGCTGGTGACTGCCATATCATTCACCCATTCTAGCTTGACACTCATAGTTCTTATTTGGGGTGTTCTACAAGGTATAAGGACATGCCACACAACTGACTCCTTTTCACCACTAAAGTCGAAGCACACTCGACGCGAATATCCAGCGTTTTTACCCCGCCAGCCTTCCCCTGTCTTGCCACCTTTAAACTGTTCAGTTACTATTTGTTTTATTGTCAGTTCTTGCTTTTAGCTAGTGTTGGGCAATTTCCGGTTAGCTTTCGAAGCCTATTCTACCTTACGCTAAAGCCAGGGGCTAGATATACGGCTTCACAGCGACAGCCAACCGAAAAGGCTCACGCTCATACGAGTACTATTCTATTCACGTAGTGTGCGTGCCCTGGTGAGAGTTGTAGATTTCTGATTGTAACACTAGTTGTCACGATCTCTGGATACTGATGGCAATGTAGGGGTAAGTCTTGAATACATGTTGTCACACAAGGAGCTCTGACTACTACATCTACAGGCTAGAGATCTATATACAAAATGCCTTCTTTGCTCTGTCACTCTAGGGAAGCTGTCGTTATCGAAAGTCCGACACTAGTTTTGACAGGCAACTTCTCGCAAAAACCAACGGAAATAATAATGATATAAGGATTAAATGCGCAGGTACATGTTTCAATGGCTGAGCAAACTTCCAAGATTAAATCCTGGGTAGAGAGGCGCAAGGGGGGCCTGTAACGAAAAAAAATAAAATAAAAGCAAATCAACGTACAACACCGAGGATTCGCTGGTCGTCACCGACCCAACTACTAATTCGGCCCTCGCTGGCTTATCTATGGGAGAGCGGACGGGATCCCGAGCTTTCCAGTGGGTATGGTCGTACGGCTGTTGTGAGAGCATATATTGTAGTGAGATCTGTGATGGCGAGTATCGTGGTCAAAAACATTTAACACAACTTCCAAGCATGGGCTCTGAAATAGACACATAGACCAAGCAGCTGAACAGCTAGAACAACCGAGTTTCCCGCACCTTTATGAGGGCGGCTAGTGAGATACTCAAGTAAAGCCTGCTAGTTTTCGGATCTGGTATGAAATAGGTGACAGCTTGCGCATATGGTCTCGTTGAGCTACGGCGTAGGAACAACCGTTGCATGAGCCATGTTTTCATTATATATGACTTGAGCCGACTTAAGCTGCATTTACATGTTGAACTGCTGAGGTTGCTCGGATTATGCATATTCAATGCTGTTGCTTGTACCTATATTAGAGGTATGTGCACATGTAATGGATGTATGTGCAGGGTGAAGTTTTCTTATTTGCTTATTGCGGTCTCCAAGAAAGAGATGATTCAATCACCATTTCCTTGATACAGAACCAAATTCATATTTAAACTCTATCATCATGGGAATAATACTCTGTCGAGCAGGTCACAATAGACGAAGTCGTTGTGCATACTAGAATAGAAATAAGGTGGGATTTGAAGCGGGGGTAGCGGAAGTAGCCACGTGGGGCAGTGTCCCAGCTGTAAGGGACAGTAGTGGGTCCCTACCTGCCAGTAGCCTAACCCCACTTGACAGTTTTGGTACTCATTAACGCGCTTGCACTGGAGCGCGTTGTGGAATACAAACTCATCATTTACTTCATCACCATCACTAAGCAACATCAGCATCAGACTACACACTCACTCACTAGAGGGTCTGCCCATCCCGAATCCTTGGCTTGTAATTATTTCAAGTATCTTCAGAGATTCTAATCCGAGCTCACTTACCTCACTATGGATGAAGACCAAGATGAGCCCATCGGGCAATACAACGACGGAAACCGCGCCTTCCTGCAAGCCTTCCTAGCGCGAGGAACGTTGACATTCAAAGAATCCCAAGCAATCCTAGCAGCAATCTTCACAGCGCAGGAAGGACAAACCGTATCGTCCTCGCAAATCACACAAGAAGACTTCGACTCATACGTATCGGCAGCCTCAGCAGCAATCTCCCCCTTCGACCTGGAAATCCGCAGCGCAATGCACCAAGTGCGGAAAGAGCGCGTATATGCCGTCGTGAACACGACATCAGATCCAATGACGCAGCTCGCAACGCTCCATTCAGCTGATGAAATCGCTTTCGTGAAGCGCGTTATTGACGCTATGTTTGAGCGCTATAATACCCCGCGCATGGAGGCTTTATGTCTGGATGAGATGCAGGCTAATAAGTTGCGCGTCCCGCCGCGACCGGAGGAAGGCGAAGACGACCAGGAGATGGAGAACGGCGGCGAAGGACAGAGTCAGACGCCCAAGGGGCTTAAATCAAGCGAGGTGGAGAGCGTCATGCGAAGCATGGTCGAAGAAGGCTGGTTCGAGCGCAGTCGCGACGGCTTTTATTATCTTAGTGCTCGCGCGCTACTAGAATTACGCTCGTGGCTGCTGGATTCGTACAATGATCCCGATGCCGAGGAGGGCGAGTGGCAGCGCGTCAAGTTCTGTGAGGCATGTAAGGACGTCGTCACGATTGGTCAGCGGTGCGCTGAGCGAGATTGTCTCGTGAGATTACATGATAATTGCGCCGAGGCCTTCTTTAGGACGCGACGACAGAGGGGTTGTCCGAAGTGTGGTAAGGAATGGTCGGGTCGACATTTTGTGGGGGAGAGGGCGGTTACGGAAACGGAGGCGTATCAGAGGGGTAGGAGACGGAGTGGGAAAGGTGCTAGAAGTAGTAATGTTGCGGAGGAGATTATGCATGAGGATGGGGAGGAGGAGGAAGATGGTGTTGATGATGGCGATGGGGATGATGAATAAAGAAAAGAAAAATAGAGAGTGGGACTACTCAGGGACACAATGCTATGCATGGAATTTGATGATATCCGCCATATCGAAGCGATGTGACGGAGATGTATCATGAGATCACGGTTTTAGCTTTTCAGCAAGTATGGAGGAAGAGGGATACGGCATTGATCCTAGGTATGTACAACATATCCGGGTTTCAAATCGTGTCAATGTACCAATTGATACCCAACAATGAAAGAAGGAATACAAAACAGTTCTTCAATTCCCACTTCCTTAGCAAACATTTTTTGCCGAATTCATTGACATCATTTCTCATCCTAAAATACTCATGTCCTATCCAAAGGCCGTAGTTCTAATATTAATAGTATATATAAACCCTAATCCAAAAACCTCGAAGCTTGTGCTTGTCTTTGGGGAACCATAAGCCAGAGGTAAGAAGAAAAAAAAAGAGAAAAACCTTCGGGTATCATTTCATCGTCATGATTCGTATCGTATCGCCGTAAACATACCAATCGCCCAGTCAGTCCATCAACCCATCATTAGAGAATTATACCAGCTACACATCCGCTTCACTCCCTCGCACCCGACCCCTCACGAACCGCGCTCGCCTCAGGCGCAGGCGCAGGCGCAGCTAACATAGGATCATCCGGTAACTCCTCAACCCTAGCCCGACCATCAATAATCTCATCCCCCTTCCCCTCTTCCATCTTCTTCTCCTCCTCCGCCTCGCGCTCAAGCCTAACCTCGCGCCCACGCTTATGGCAGTACCAGAGCATACTCAGTAGCAAAAAAACCGCCAGACTCCAGAGAACATTCGTGCCAATGAAAGCCGGGAATCTCGTCTTCAGCGCATTCACGATGCCCTTTAACAACCCCACGAGCGCGCCGGGCTTGGTGACGAGATCGTGGAGGTTTCCAGGCGTCAGGAATTTCTTCGCTGCGTCTTTTAATCCGCCTCCGACTTCCTTAGTCTCCAGACCCTGTGCTTCGGCGGCGACGGCTAGGAGTTCCGGTGCTAGGGACGAGGTTAATTTGTCTGGTAATTGAGCTACGAGTTTCTTCAACCCGCTGGGAAGACGCTCGTAGTTCCGCGCTAGAACCCCGTCGCGGTCTTCGATTAGATTCACTAAATCTCCGTATGCCGTCGGCACGCCGTTTACGAGGTCCCGCAGGACTTGGGTGAAGCGGCGCGCCATCTCGGCGGATTCGGACGATAGAGAGAAGGCGCGGTTGTTTTTCGCGGATAAGTTTAGATCATCTAATAGATGTGCCATTTCTGAGGTTTCGCTGTGCGCTTCGGGGACCGTCAGGGTGTTGTTGGTGTTGGGTTGTAGACCCTCCTCGGCGGGCGATTTCGGCCTCGTGGGAAGGACGGGTTTCCGCCGGAGGGAAAAGGTGAAGCGCTTGGGTTTATTTTCCGAGGGTTTCTCCTCGCTTTCTTTCTCCTTGCCCTTGGATTTGTCGTCGTCTTTGTTCGCTTCCTCTTCCTCCTCTTTCTTCTTGCTTTTTATACTCGACCTGTCGTCATCGCTGTCGATGTCCATCACGGGCGTCTTGACGCGCGGCGGGAGCGGGGGCGGGGGCGGGGTCGCATCTTCGTCTTCGTCGACGGGGCTTCCAGGGGATGCAGAGGTAAGTCGTTCGAGGAACTTCTCATCTTCCTTATCTAAGACTGGTGTCCCTTCGACCGTGGCGTCATCATCGTCGTCGGCGGGGGTTGAGATTATCTGAGGTTGAGGCGACGACGTTGAAGGACCAATTGGTCCTGATGCTGGTTGCTTTTCTTTCCCTTTCCACTGCTCGTGCTTTGCCTTTTGCTTCTCGGCCGTTTTCTCCTCCCGGTGTTTTTTGACTTTCTTGTAAGAGAAGTATTCTAGCATTTTGACGTGTTGGTGATTAGGAACGGTTGGAAAGGATTGGTTTTAGGAACTTGTAGGTATAAAGCTTGCTTTATGCCAAGTGGGATGGAGGCCTTCCGGCAGGTTACGTCAGTGGTTTGCACCGCCACATCAAGCTTCTTAATGTGGCGAGAGCTTGCTTCTATCCTGGTTGTAACAAGATTCCTTCAGTCAGTCATGCACTTCGTGACGGTGTTACAGAGTGAAATAACCAATTCTCAATAGCTACTACTTGAATTTACGACAAAGAGATGACGACGAGCCACTGCCAGCCTAGAGACCGTTTATTCATTAAATAATTGTATTTGGCCCATCGCTATCTACCTTCGGAAGGTAATATTCAGAAACAACCTATCTACTTAGGCGTTCATCGACCCTCGGGCATGCGAAACGAGTATATGCATCTGTCTTGTTTCTGTTATGCCTTTCCAAGGCAACCCACAGTTGGGAAGCATAATTTGAGCCGTCATGTATAGACAAGACGATGTAATACCATAAGGGCTCTGTTTCCAGACGGCAAGGACCATATAGCGCTCGCATTAACGTGATTGTCTGCATTGTGCCAAGATCACATGTCATAAATATACATATGATTAAGCACATACTCGATAGACATGGTGTGCCGCGGAAGGGAACTAGAACTCTCAGCCGTCGTCGGAGCCGGAGTTGGCGGAGGCGTAAGACGACCCTAATCATCCTGGACCAACTCCTTGATCTCCTCGCTCGCGGGCGCAATACCGACCGGCTCAGCCTTCTCATCGCGGCCGCCGGTCCGATCGAGCACGCGCGCGCCGTCCTGCATCCAGAAGTCGACCTCGTCGACGATGTCAGCCACCACGTCCTCGACGATCTGCTCGTCGTAGCGGTCTGCGACGGCTCGTGGTTTATCGTTCTGCTGCGGCGTGCCCACGCGCACTGTGTCCTCGTCGACGTCCATCGCGTCCACGTCCGTCTGGAGCGAGGGTGGTGGGAACCAGAAGTCGGGCCCGAAATTGGCCTCGACCGCGCCGCCGCGGAACACGCTGATGGCAGGGTAGTATCCGAGCATGCCGTCGTCCTTGCCTTCTCGTGCGCCGACCTGGGCTTGAGGCTTCGAGGCTGGCGGGAGGAAGGCGAAGAGGTCGGTGAATGCGGTGCCCATTGGCACTCCGTTCTTGTACACCTTTATGTAAGAGTTCGGTAATGTTCGTAGAGAGGGGACTGCATGGTTGGGATTCGGCTTGTCGCCCTGTCTACTACCTGCGTGGCCTGACGCTCCTACTGGCGAGGGGTTCATTAGATCTTCCAGCTCTTTAGTCGTGTGATAATCGATCTTCTCAAAATATATGTGTGCCTTGAACCGGATTGGTATCCGGTCCCGAACAATGTTGGCTGCCTCGACGTGCTCCTCCTCCTCATTAAGGTCAACGGCAGGGTTATACTGCCCCTGAACGATCTTTCTATGTAGATGCTCGGATGGTAGTCGGATCTCTAGTCCTATCACATCGCCCTCTTTCATGTCCTCGCCGGGGGGAAAGAAGTCCTTGGGTCGGGACATGTGGACTTTCTGGCCAGCGACATCCCGAAAGCCGTAACTGTAGGCATCGAAGCCGACGGGGGCGTCCAGTGATGCCTCCCGCCTGGCGAAGCCTATGCGCACATGACCGTGCGCTTCGGGTTGGTAGGCTGCGTCCTTGCTGTTAGTCGTGGGAGGGCGATTCAGAATCCCCCTAGTGATCTTGCACTCCCAGTACCACGTCCCCTCGCGCACCGCCACATTGGCTCTTGCCATCCGAAATCCCTTGTCGGTCGTGACGTGGTGTCCAGACTGGTCGAAGTACATGTGCGTAGAGGCATCTTCGAAACTCATGTGAGCGCCGTAGGGCTCGGGCTCTGTCTGGCGGTAGTAGAATGAAGAGGGAAAGACGGGATCAGCGATGCAGTGGAGATAGTGGTAATTTTTCTTGTTGTATACGCTGATGATAGAAGTCAGCGAGACGCGAAAACGGGAGGCATGGCAGAGAAGAAGGCGACTCACTGTTCCGAAGTTTCATAGAACTGAATAAGAGAGCCGTCAGGGGCAGGAGCTTCGTGGTGATGAGTGAATATGGGCCCCCGCGCGGGATCGAAGTCGGCAGGTTTGGGAGGCGCCAGTTTGTATCGCAGAGGCGCCGATTCGCTGGGGACCGGCTCTTTTGTCTTGGGATCGGGCGTCGCTCTCGAGCTGTCGATGCCACCACCACCGGCTCCGACTCCGGCGCCGGCACCAGCCTTGGACTCACGCTTCTTCAGCGTCTCCTTTTTGGTCCTCGTAGGCTTGTCGCGGGACATGGTGGCTTGGTCGTCGTGGAACTGGGGATTCGGGTTTGGGTTCTGGTTTGGGTTCAGCGGCGATGGGATGGGCGGCGCATGGTCGTCTTCAAGAACTCGCTTTTGAGGAAGGATGGATATTGGAAGTACTGGAGCCGGCACAGGCGTTATCTGCCTCTTGGGGACGTCTTCGCTCGTAGCCATGGTAATGTGTGATGCGGTGATAGGCTCAATCAACTAACTGTTGCAAGGTATGGATTCTCCCTTGCAGTCGACATATTCTAGTTAAAAGCGGCGGGGCGTCCGACGTATATCTCAGTAAGAGCAGCAGCGTAATTGAAATAGCAATAAAAATTATGCTATGTCGGAGTAAGATTGAGGAATGCAAATTGATTGAAGTTATGGGATGGTGGGAGAGTGATGTGGACAAAGTGGAAGTAGCTGTTGAACAATTGCGACAAGGTTATCGAAGCTCTAGCTCTAGCTCCAGCTCCAAAGCATGCTTTTCTTGGCGGGGCGGGGCGCTGTCTGTGTTTCCAAGTTTGCAATGATAACAGATGAGCAGGGGATCGGAGAATATCAGAGATTCAACAAACTCTCAACAGACCGCAAACAAAAGTGAAACATCACAGCTCTACATCATTCTCCAAAAAAAGAATCGCCTAAGCATGTAGCCGATCGCATTGCATCGATCACGGGACTCGAACCCGCAACCCCAGACTTAGGAGGTCTGTACGCTACCATTGCGCCAAATCGACGGTCAGGCCTCTACCAACGCAATCAAGGTTTAAGTTAGTACCATGCTTGAGCATGAAGACTTGGCATGCGAACTAGAACTTTATGAGTTTGATCATGAACAAATCTGCTCATTTTGTTTGGCTTCGTTCGCGAGAAGAGGAGACCCATCAAGAGAGTCGGGTAGGTGCTTATAATAATTGATTTCTTGGCCCGCAAAACGACGGTATTGACACGCTGCAGGCACCCGCTCGGTAGGTATCCCAAAACAGCCTCTGCGCGCAGCGTTCCGTACAGCCCCATATGGATGTTTTACAAGTATGGAGAATATGGAGATCCGCGGCGATCAAAAAGTTTGACCGTATGCGTAAGTCCATTCAATTGGTGGTGGATTTCCATGTTCCATGAGCGTCAGTACCAAGTATAAATATAGCACATGCCTGCACCTGTGTCTGCAGGAACAGGAACTAAATATAGCGCCGAAGGAAACAAATACCCTGGTAGAGTTTTGGAAATGCACATTACGTAGGTGCTTAAGGTAAGTATTTCGATTCCACTAGGAGCAGCTACACAGTAGTCTGTCTGGATGAGCGGAGGTTTACGATAATGAATAATTGAGATAGCGAGGCGAATTGAGACAAGAGATACAAGCCGGCGAGTTGAGCCGATGCCGGCTAATAGGACAGACATTGTGCAACAAAAAAGAGCGAATCGAAGATATTTGCAATAAATCATGGGTATGTACGTCGTAGGCTAACTTCCTTTGTACCGGCAAACTCAATACAACTTCGATGAATTTGTCTAACCGTCTAACCCAACAATGCGTAGAATGAATTCGTGATCCTTCTCCAATCGTCTCGTCGTTCAAATAAGCTCGCGCCAAGCCAGAAACCAATCCCCAAACTGAATCCCGTTCTTTCCAATCCCCACTCAACTTAGCCCACCAAGGAAGCCGTCGGCACAGCGCTAGAAGTGGGCGTGACGGTGATGGTGATGTTGTCATAGCACTTGGCATCGATGTAGCAGTGGCAGCTCTGCGAGCACATGGAGCAGTACGCCGGGTCGGGCGGGTTCGAGTCCCACGAGATGGAGACAAAGCCGCAGCTCGACGACTCCCGTCGGCAGTATAGACATCTGTTGCATTCTGTCAGGTCGAGAGGCGCGGGACACCCCTCGTTGCAGTAGAGTCCGCAGCTCTTGCAGCTTGGGTCGCAGGATGGCCAGTCTGCGAGAGCTGGGAGGATCGCTAGGGATAGCGTTAAGAGGGTTTTGGCGAGCATTGTGAGAGATGAATTGGTAGGCGATGATGATGCTGGTGAATTGTTTGTGATTGTAGAGCTGACTGGTTGAATATATATAAACCGAGAGTAGAGAGATCCGGGTATCTACCAAAGCCAAGACGGCGGCTGAATTTAAATAGATATCAATCGCGTGTAAGTCATTGCCTACCTGAGGTTAGGCATGCAGGCATACAGCACTTAGATTACACCGAATCCTTCTTCTTCAATTCATTCATTAATCCCGGACCATCCCGGACAATTAGTGCAAACTAGTTAGTGTGATGGCTTTACTCCGTATATCCAGGAACGTTTCACGACCAACTGGATGTATGTATGTCAATTGCAGATCTCGTTTTTTCAGCTCCGACCCACTTTCGGCCATTTAGTTTGGACGAAATCCCCGGATCCGAACGAACGAACCTTTCCACAATTACCCATTTTCTCGTGATCGCTTAAATGTCTGCAGTTCAGTAATCACCAGATACCATATTAGAAAAGTCGGTCGGTATGTAGTCGTTTAGGTCTGCTGTTTGTCTCACGTTCGAATAACATATTGACATCTCGTCAGATAGGTGGAAAGATAGTCGGTGTGCAGTGAGCTTAATGAAATCCCGGCAGACTAAGTAGTTACCTAGTTAGACGATCCGCGACGTTGCATCCGTAACTACCCCGACTATGGTTCGATACGAGATCGACGGTCGAGCCCCCCACCCGCTAGGACTATTTACAAACCCAAAAATGCTGCCACAATTGCAGTTAGCGGCATACCCGTGCCTGGTATTATGGACGTAATTCGTAGCTTCTGTTATTGTCCAATGACAATCCCGGACATGTATGACAACATCAGCCTAGTCTTTCGTATTGACTTTCAAACTACACAGCTCGACTGTAGTGAAATTCAGCCAACTGCATCCCATCAGACATTCTCCATTCCTACTTGTTTCATTTGGTACTTACTCATCGCCCTCTTAGAACTCCGACGTCTGCATCTTATTCACTTTACAACTCATTCGACCATCTCCAAGGTGCCGCTCGTAACCTTGCTTTACAAATAGACTGCTGACAGCTGAGAGCCTAACCAGAAAACGGCCCCAACCCCACTAGAGCTAACTGCCCTACAAATTCTCTTATACTATATCTAGAAAGCGATCAGCCTTAAACTTTTACTCAGGGACGTGATTTATACTAGTAATTAAAGCCGACATACTTCTTCTGACAAGCATTTCACCTCTATACCCGCTTCTGGATGCTGAAAGTGGCTAAGAATCTCACATCTCCGGCATTGGTGCAAATCTATAGCATGCCCTATTAACGTCTGCGCCGCAATATGTGGCGGTGAGTGGTAATTGAGACGAGGGTAAGGCTCACACCGTATAATGGGAATATGTGCTCGAGAGTACGTTATTTAGTGTTAGCACTAAAGAAAAACATAAGCCATGATAGCTTTTCTTAAAGCGAATTGATTGCCTCTTTTGTGTGCCAGACTACTAGCATGAGGCTGATCCTAGCTGATCCCCGGGGAATAATGCCATATCACCAATAACGCTTCGGTGTTTATGGGTAAAGGTTGCGAAAATTTGAAAGAATGTCCCAGCAGGAGTGTCGTGCTACTTGCATCTCCACAGACATCTACAAACATCGCAGCTATTTGAGGCTACTTCGTGGAAGTTATCATGCAATTTCGAGGCTTCGCCTTTCAGTTTTTGTGTATTCTACCGTTCGCCAAAGCCAGTTTATCAAAGTTGAGATTCTGCAACAAGTCGATTTCATAATAAATTAGTGTGTCAAGGAGGCCATACAGTCTAATTAATCTCCCTATAGATAGTTGCGACCCCTATACCTAGGGGCTAGTCCGTGTGACAGATTCTCGAAAGTCTCCCATGGTAGTTTGACAAAAGTGAGACTGGGGCTGAAATATAGAGGGATTCAGAAGCGAGGTTATAAGTTGTGCATCTCTCTCGCTGTGAGTTTGAGGATTGATCCCACAAGTGGAAGACATCCTGCGTATTGCCTATAGTGATTTACGTAATTGTCATCTAGATGATCTAACTAAGTCCAATTTATACAAAAAAACATAAACAACGTTACTCCGGAACTACGTTAATCCGCTCCACCTACTATATGACCATAGACTTTCCGATCCTCACTTAGGCTGAGCTCCGACAAAGCCCTTACCTAACCTAAAGGGGCTATACGCTTCATTGCTTCGTTGATTATATCAAAGATGGCTGGAAGCATCAACATTCTTCCAAGTCTTTATTACAGCGAGCCATTAGTGGAGATGAAGATGTCCTCGTGCCGCTGCAGATTTGGGGGGTTGCTCTTCTTTATAGCACCACTGTGGGTATATCAAGAAGAACCAGTTTCCCGTAAACTGTGTGCCTCGCTGCATAAAGGCAGCTGTCATCGACTGTCGCTCTTTTTCAAACAGATTGTGTTCGGTCTTGAGTTTAAGGGAATTAAGGGAAACCTTTGAGAGTCTGCATGAGACACTATCTCCACTAAAGGCTCAAGACCTTGATGTGATCCTCTGGCAACGGTGGACAGGCAAAGGGTTGGCTGCTATCCCTTAGCACGTTAATATATCTAAGAATCTTAAGGCTATTTTGTTCAGAAACACTCTGAAAGTAGCTCACTTGTCTTCAATAATTATGATTGGTGGAAGAACTCGCGACAAGCATCAGATAAGCTACTCAAGCCTGCGCATTTTCCATTTCTTACGTTTAATAAGTTAGTATACTTAAGCTTGACATATGAATACAGTAGTGCATAAGATATGTGTTATCAGACAGCATTCACTCAGACGTTGGCATATTCATCTCACAAAGCCCTTCCCATAAACAAACTAATTCACGGTTACGCCTTGTTTCAACGACCGGCTTCGATAGCATTGGGTCTTAATCGAAAACGAATGAATCGAATATCTCTCTATACGCAAAAATCTTCTGTGTTTCGCTGTAGTGTCGCTACTCACCTGTACTACACCGATAACACCTCTACAATACTACTATTAAAATGATCCGTCAGCCACTGAATACTCCAAGCCTTCCATAGTAGCTAAAAACAATACTAGTGGGAAATCTCGATACACACAACCGCATAAATGATCAGCTAAAGAGTTGCTCATGGTTTCGGTTTCGAATGTCATAATGAAAACAGGACGCACAACAATTGATTACGCATGTAGGGCTCCTGGGGTCTAATTTCTATCTCAATTGCGGTACATTAACATGTGCGGGATCGTTATCCTTGAATGATGTCTGGTCGACTGAACCTTTGGGATTTGAATAGTGCTGGGCCTTTTGGGGAGACCCTCACCGGGACCACATTCAACTTATCTTGATCCTTGATACTGCCAAAGGACTTAGAAATTGCTCTAAATATACAGAGAAAACGAAGTTACTACTAGGATTCTCATTTTGGCGAGTCTATGTGGTATTTTAAAAGGGGCGGTGCACCAGTCACATTTCGGGATGGAACCTGTGGAGTTCACCAAGAATTTATCCCAGGTTTGTGACTGCATCGCCTTCATTTTTCTGGCCACGTGTTGACCTTCGTGTCAAGACGAACTGAAATGACGCGACTGAGACAGGGGCCGTAGCCATGAATTAGAAATTCCCCTATAGGTTTTCTAGCGACCTCAACCTTAACCCATACGGAACCTCGACTGGCAGACTCTGAACGGGCTTTTAACAGTTGACTGCAATAATCTCCACGGGCGAGTGACGCCCAAGTGGCGAAAAAGCCCGGATGGCATACGCAATATCTGCAATATATCACTGGCTTCGGTGGGCCAAGGCGATCAGAAAACAAAAGGAGTCACAACAGAAGCATGGTCGGATGTACTAGCGTTTTAATGCTTGTTACCGCATGCCTTGAATACTTGAAAACCCAACGAACGAGTATTTCTCTTCAGTTTTCTCGTATTACACGAAATAGGATGCACGAAGGACGGTGCCCCGGGTGCTATATAGCTATTACCCCTCACGACGGCTCCATGTTTATCATCACCACTACTATTGTCACTTCAATGTTATACAACGCCCCTTTTCACATACTTCAAGATAAAGCGCAATTGACTACTTGGACGTAGGAAGTATTAGTCATTGTGAGTATTGATCCCTGCCGAGGCTACTTCGGCATTGGTGCTTAAAAGTGGACCGAGATTACCAGCGGGACTGCATAGATTCCGATCCCAATCTACGTCATAAGACTCATAAATCGGGTTGTTTATGATATCTAGATCTATGGAAAGCCCCGCTGTTAAGATCGACTCGCCCATTTTCCAAACGAACTGGTCCGAACTGGTCTTGCGGGTTGTTTTGATGACGTTTTATCTGCAAGAGACATTTTTCAATTTACTCCGTCGTTCTCTATGACATCATCGATCTACTAATATTTCCATGGAATATAGGACTCTATTGCGCAAAACCCATTCCATCAATGTCGGTTTCGGGATTAGTATGCCATTTGACAATACCCTTTCGTCCAAGATCCCCTTCCGATGAATTCCATGTTCGATCGTCGCTCAACTGAGATTGATTGGAGGATTAGCTCACAGGGAATACGGGGCTTGGCCAGCAGCGCTCGGCAAGTGGAGACATTGCCCACGGTCCATTAAGTCTAGGCCCTCTACTATATTATTTCAGGGTAGTAGTATCTACGAGCTACTGTAGATACAACGGAATCGGGGTCTTTGAATTGCACGAGGCACTATATTCATCCTCCGTTTTGCATGTCTTGAAGCGTACATGAAGAACTAGCCTGTTATTGGTTGTTCCTCCTCGACCACCACTCGCACTAAACAGCTAGACTACAGCAGACACTTGTCAGTCAGCACGAGAGTGGCGAATTCCAGTCATTGCGCTTGAAGTGCCTTGATATGCATCTATCCACATACACAAACGCACACATGCCATCGAATACATCCAAATCCCAGGTCTATCTACCTGGAAGCTGAGGCAGAAAGAACCTTGGGCCCCGACCTGGTTTGTGCCAACATGTATGATACGTCAGAATTTGGTCGCGGGCGAGAAACACTCAGGTTTGTGCATATTATTTTCTCTTGCGTTACACTTGTAACAGACATACCATTAATCCTTATCCTCATATTACATTCTGGCCTTTACAATGTTGCGATTCACCTAAAGTCACTCTTCATCGTAACATGTTTCTATTTTCTATGTCTTTAAGCAATCCGCCTAAATCGATCTTCAACCTGTAGCGTTGCGTTGCGCTTTCTTTACCCTTCTTAACCACAAGGGTTAACAATTAACCCTAATCTATATAGATATGAGGCGTCGAGCATTGAGGCAACCATCCGCTACCATCAGTCTGAGCTGTTATCATCGCCACCTAATACCGACTTTGCCGCCGATCCCGTACTAACTTCACTCGCCCAGCTCGCCGCCGTAAGGCTCGATGCTGCAGGCGCATTCATATCCTTCTTTGATGCCCATCATCAATACATACTTGCCCAAGCCACAAAAATATCTTCTATCCTTCGAGCCCGAGATGATGATGACCCCGGACAATGCGGCCTGCTGGGCAAAGCCATACCGCGCCCATGTAGCTTTTGTGAAGATGTGCTCCTCGAGGTTGGCGCAGACAGGGCCAGCTTACCAGACGAAGGTGAAGGTGAAAGCGGCCGCCTTCTCTCCGTCTCCATAGTACCCGATATAACCTCCTCTCCTTCGTCCTCCCGACCCATTGGTATGCCTGGCCTGCCCGATGCGCGATTTTATGCCGCTGTGCCCATTCGATCACCATCCGACGTCAATATCGGCGTGTTTGTTGTCTATTGTTCACAGCCGAAAACAGAGATCGAGCCTCGCCTGATCACTTTCTTACGGGACATGTCAGTCACTGTGACTGGTCATCTTCAGATGAAGCAGACGCGAACTGCCTTGAGGCGCAGCGAGCGCATGGTGCGGGGGTTGGGGAGTTTTGTTGAGGGGGCTGCTGGCATGTCGTTCAATCCGGCCTCTACGAATACTGAGTCTTTTCAAAATGAAGGATTTGAAGGAACATTGAACTCTGCGCAACAGGACATCCAACGCCTAAAGAGGGAGCAAGAGTTACAATCGCCATATATCGCTCAATTTCAGCCCCTGCTGCCTTTCGGGTTACCTTCTTCGTCTCCCGCTGACTTTTTGCGAAAGCCGAAATCCAGCGCGCCCTCCCAACAACAAGAAAGCCAGGAATTGGTATCTCCTTTTTTCCTGGATGCATCGATAAGAAATGTGGAGACTTCCGGGTCAATCGATGCCGACGAGGATGAACAGATCTCTTCTGCCAAGTCATTATTCTCTCGGGCAGCAAATATCATCCGAGAAAGCATCGAAGTAGAAGGCGTTATGTTTATCGATGCTAGCGTGTCCTCATTCGGTGGTCTCGTTGATGCCGGAAATCATTCCAACTCTGCTTCGACATATTCCAGTAGCGAAGAAAGTCTTATAAGTAATCTCGGGGACAATCGAGATGATTTCTGTGATATTCTTGGTTATTCGACTACTAGTTCTTCCAGCCTTGACGGAAACACAGGGTCTCCGTTCCAGGCTCAAGTTCCTGAGAAATTTCTCAAGACCTTACTTCGGCGACATCCTCAAGGGAAGATCTACCATTTTAGCGAGGATGGATTGGTTTCAACATCTGGAGATTCGTCGGGAAACGAAGCTGCCGCTTCTCATCTTGGACCTGACATTATTACTCCGAGCAAAAGTGCCGCCTCTGACAAAGTTGGTGAGCGGAAACACTCTGCAAAGTGGCCCAGACAGAATGAAGGTGCTTCTCGTGAGTGATGCTTTTAGTTATTTTCTCGCTGGGCAGTTGCTGGGAGTCAGATTGGTGACTTATACCTTTGCATGCTGGCGCGGCTCTTGCAGATTTCGCTATCGACCGTAATAACTAACTCTAACGCCGCAGTCCTAAAGATCCTCCCAGGCGCCAGGAGCATCGTACTTATTCCACTTTGGGACTATAAAAAAGAAAGATGGTATGCCGGTGGCATTGTCTGGACTTGTACACCATCACGTGTATTTACAAAACAGGGCGAATTGAGTTATCTTCGGGCGTTCGGAATGAGTATTCTGGCAGAATTAGCACGTCTGGAGGTCCAAATATATGACAAGGCTAAGTCTGACGTTCTTGGGTCTTTGAGCCAGTGAGTCATTCCCAGCGACATTAACTTTCAAGAATATGTGCACTATGCATTGCTTTATTGCTATGCACAGCCTAACATTCACATAAAATTCGCTTCTATTGATGCTTACTGAATCTGAGCGTATAGTGAGTTAAGGTCACCACTCCACGGTGTTGTCGCGGCCACCGACCTTCTCCATGATACGTCTCTCGATGCGTTTCAATGCGATGTTCTCCATTCGTTGGAGTCATGCGGTAGAGTTTTGCTTGACGTGTTGAACCACGTAAGCTTAGAGTTATCCTGTCTTGTTACGTTTTTGGCTAATATAACTCAAGTTACTCGATTACAGTAAGGTAAATACATTTATGCAAGATAACAAAGCTTACAAAAAGGCACGAAAGAGTAGAATCCCAGCGTCACCTGGTCGGCGCTCACTACGCCATGATCATTTAAGACTTTCAGCCTATACTCAGCTGGATTCTTTACTCGAGGAGAGTATCAACAGTGTGTTTGCGGGGCATATATTTCAGAAACTTTCTATCGCACAGCTCGACCATCAACCAAGCCTCAATGCCGATGCTATGGTGTTACAGAGAAGTGATACAATCGACGCGATCGAAAGCTTCGGTCACCAGACCGGATCTTCGGGCAAGTTGAATATTCAACTAGGCGACGTATGTGTCTTGGTCGATATAGACCCTAGTGTATCCTGGGGTTTTCGCGTACAGCCTGGCGCACTGAGACGTATCATCCTCAATATTTTCGGCAATTCTCTAAGATATACCGATAGAGGTTTCATAATCATCACACTCCGACAAGAGAATAATCTTGGGAGAAAGTCGTCGCGCGTCGGTACGAATCTGAAACTCACTATCACTGACACGGGGAGAGGCATTGGTGCTCATTTCATGCAACATCATCTCTTCTCGCCCTTTGCTCAAGAGGATCGTCTTTCCCCCGGAACGGGACTTGGACTGAGCCTCGTCAAAAAAATCGTCAAGACTCTAGGGGGGAACGTGACGGTTGAAAGTCAGGTTGGCGTGGGTACAAGCGTCCAAGTCACAGTGCCATTGTCAGGTGCAATAGACGAAGCACAGGCCGACGCAAGTTTCGAGGAACACCGAACTGCCTTGTCCGGCCTCCGCGTATGCCTCGTTGGCCTCAGTAAGAAGACTCAGAGGATGTTCAGGAATCAAGTATTAATGTCTGAAGCTGAGCTGATGTATAACATCTGCTCTAAGTGGCTGAAACTGCAGATAGTGGAATTTGATGACAATGAGTTCCGTCCTGACCTAGTCCTCTGTGGTGAACTAGGAATGGATGAGTTCTTGAAAGACACCGGGAAAGCTCGCCTACTGGCACCAATTGTCGTAATATGCAAGGACGCCATCGTCTCTCATCAACACAACAAATCCTTTAGTGCTATCAGGGGGCACCGTATTCTTGAGTTCATCTCCCAGCCGTAAGCCATTTTTGTGTCTTACCGTTGAGCTTCAATATGCTAATAATTCTAGAATTGGACCGCGGAAGCTGGCGAAATCACTCGATACAGCCTTAAGTCGTTGGACGGAAGTTGCACAGATAGTAACTGTCTCCGAGCCAGAGACACCCAGCTTACAACCGTCAAATTTCCTATTCTCAGTGACGCCTCAAATTGATAAATCTAACCTTTCTAAGAGTGGCGACAAGGAAGATGATTCTGTTCTCGAAAACGCCGTATTAGATACCAAATCAACGACCGGAGAGCCGAAGACTGGAGACGCGATGCTAGAAGGACATCAACATGAGTCGGCCCAACATTCACACAAATCCTACGAGCCCGCAAAGAGTGTGACAGGGCCCGAGGAAACACCCTCGAAAAGCGACAAAGTTAGATCATCACCTGAAATTATTCAAGAACAAGAGATTTTACTAGTCGATGACAATAACATTAATCTACGGGTACGATGACGAACACTGAGATCTAACGTCTCTGCTAATTGTCAAGGGAACAGATTCTTGCATCATACATGAAGAGATTAAGAAAGCCCTACAGAACTGCTAATAACGGCCTAGAGGCTCTCGAAATATTCACCGCCAACCCCTCGGCATATAGTTGTATCCTGATGGGTAAGTAGCTGACGTTTTGTGAGATTGAAATGAGGGGCAATGAACTCACTGCGACCCCTGAACAGACCTTTCTATGCCGGTAATGGGGGGATTGGAATCGACTAGGAAAATAAGGGAATACGAGCGTTCCCAGAGGCTACAATCGGTTACGACTATCGTCGCGCTCACCGGGCTTGCGTCATCTGGTTCGCAACAGGAGGCATTTGCAAGCGGCATGGATCTTTACTTGACGAAGCCAGTCAGGTTGAAGGACGTGGCTGAGGTACTAAAGTATAACAAATTATGATGAGAGATTCTCGAGTTCTGCGGAGCGTTGGCATGCATATCGAGGTGGGTAGAGCGATAAAAACAGGACACCCAGATAATGAGAGAAGCCGTGGTTTACGTTAATGATAATAGATACGAGTTGTTCACCGCTGACTGCAGGAAATACTTTAAGCTTATTGTACACAATGTTTGAGTCTTGTATAGCGCTCTGAAATGTATTGTTCTCCTGCTGCTAGACTAAACGATTGCAGAGCGCTTATCACTGTCCAAAACAAGAGAGGTTCGTATCAGTCACAATCCTGTCCACCTTGTATAACAGTACATGCCTCTTCAATTAACGGATCTAGAACATAAACACAATTATCAAGCAATACATTTCTGCAATAAAGGTTTTATTTTGAACAACTCGGAACATTGACGGCGCTGTTCGAGAGCGTTGCCCGCCTGAAGGACCAGACCACGACACCGTTACGTACATCAACGGCAGCTTTAATGCCAGGTATTTAATATGGGAATGCGCTGGGGCAGTAAACAACTTTATTGCTACTCTTGTCCAATGAACTCGAGTAGAATATCATTCAGCTCGTCGCCCTTCTCCTGCATGATCCAGTGTCCGGAGTCAACAATGATCTGCTTAAACCCCACCGCCCATGGTTCCAAAGATGATTTCTGCAAATCGGGCGTGGCGACTTGGTCCTTGGCCGATCCTACAGCTAAGACAGGAACGTGGAACGTGCGGTCCTCATCCGTGAGTACCGCTTCTTCGGCCACGTGAATACCACGCAGCAGTGCTTGATAGTAGTTCAGCGAACTAGCGGTAATGTTCGGCTGGCTGAAGATGCGAAGCCATCTGTCTCTGTACGTGGGTGTCACCCAGGAGGGCAGCTCGGTCGTCTTGTTTGCCGCAAGCCAGGCGCGCGCGGCCCCGATGTTGGCAAAGTCGGTCCCCCAGGCTGATTCGTTGGCGTGCCAGGCGAGTGAAAAGAAGGACTCAAGCTATGAACATCAGATTAGCACAATTCTGAGATCAGAATTATTAATGGCGGTACACTCCGCTCATTTAAGGACAGGGTCCTACGCACATGGCGAGAGATTATTCCAGCTGTGTCCCAGCTGTTGAAGAAATACCAATACCCAAACTGAGCGTACCCGCGCGTCTTGAGACTCTGCGCGTTAAGGGCATCGACGTCGAAAAGGCTACCTGCCGGGTTGTAGGGAACAGTCACGAACACGAACTTGGTAAACCGCTCAGGAGCCCACGCCACAGCCCTCGAAAGCACGTTGGCTCCTATGTCGTGGCCCACTCCCACGACATCCTTCAACCCCTCTGCATCTAGTATGTCTATCAGTTGGCCAACGATGCCTTTCAGATGGTAGGCTTCGATCTCCGTTGGCTTAGAACTATCACCATAGCCCAGAAGATCGGGTGCTACCACACCGTACCCTTCTGCGGTAAGGGCAGGGATCGTGTTCTCCCAGTCTTGGCGCGATGCAGGATGGCCATGCAAGAGAAGGATAGTGGGTTTCGATGCGTTTGCGGCCGGGACGTAATCGTACGTGTAGTTGTAGCCGTCAGTTGTAACGAGTGTCTTGGTCAAGACAGCCTGGGTAGCTAAGGTGAAAGCACATGTCACCCCGGCTTGTGACAGAACGGCCGCTTGCGCAAGGAGGTAGAGTGAGAAATGCATGTTGATGAGTGGCCTGAGACGAGAATGGCGCTCCGTTACTGAGGAAGCGCTGCATATCCTCGCCTTTTATACTCGAAATCATGGCTCCCATCATGGTTACAAATCAACTATAGATACCTTGTCGTAACCCATGACGTCGAGGGATCATTCACATAATCTAAACTCCGATGAGACTCGCTTATTCAAGAGGTGAATAGCATTGAAATCTAGGACACTGCTATGGTAATGGTACACACCTTTTTCACTTAGCCTTTACCGGCTCTCTGGGTACAGCAGGCCATTTACGGATCGGCAAGATGCCGAGACCTGAGTCCTAGTCAGAATGGCGATGCGCGGGGCTGGCCCCTTGTCCAACTAGAAAATTGCCCAGAAGCCCCACCATTGTCAAGTATTCACGAGATGAGCTGTCACTCCGCTGACAAACCAGTGTATGCATAGTGCACTTCAATACAGGCATCATCAAAATTGAATGCATGGCATACGTCTCCGGATTTAATCGGCCTTTATTACCAAGACCCGATCCCATTTATAAGCTACCATGGCGAACTACGAAAATCGGTACATCTCAAGATTTTGCCGTAATATTCCAACACCTGACCTCATCCCAAGGCTCGAAAACCCTACGACGTGTTAGGATCCTAAATGCTGGATGACTTGAACAATAACTGGGGGGTTCGCCTGGTTTCGGGGATGTATTGTGCAAAGACTTCGAGTAGGACGATCGTGATGTAAATTTCAGACATTTCTCTATTTAAACCTGAAGACTAGGCCTTTCTAATTCTACAATGATGCGAAAAGGTTCTTAGTGCCTAGATATGCGGTCTAGTCGCATCGCGTGCGTATAGTACGTATAAATACCAATCCTTGTGCATTAGGAACTAACACTGCAAACCTGGCAGCGAAGAAAATACGACATGAGTCAGTTATAAAGTTTAGTTGCCGGCCGTGGGGAAGACGTGAACTGGACTCTTCTCTGGAATGGGATTTTTTTGGATGGTGAAGTATCTTGCAATATCTTCATAACGACCAGGAAGGATAGGTCATAGGGTTTCCAAGCAAAGCCGCACAGCTCCTACATGATTCTTAGGACAAGTTCATGTGATTATAGCTTTTATTGGTGATACAATTCCGAATCCATAGCTATCATGGATACAAATAACGAAAATGAGTATCCAAGTCCCCAGGACAGCAAGTGGATCTCAACAGTAAAGGGAAGGTGGAAAAGTAAGATGAAGTGGTAAGAGGCATGATTATCCCTCATTACCCACCGTTATCTCGAAGTAGCTTTACAACAGATTTGTGGCCATGTTTTGAGGCATACATTAAAGCTGTCCAACCGTACAAATCCTTAACATTAACGTTAGCATCGTGATCTAGTAGTATCTTTACTATAGATTCTTGACCCTTTTTCGCGGCGTATATTAAAGCTGTCCGTCCCATCTTATCTGAAATATTAATATTAGCATCGTGATCTAATAGTAGCTTTACTATAGATTCGTGGCGCCTTTTTGCGGCCCACATTAAAGCCGTCCAACCACTTCGATCCGAAGCATCAACGTTAGCATTGTGATCTAATAACAGCTCTATTACAGAGTCATGACCCCTCAACGAAGCACGCATTAGAGCTGTCCGGCCCCTTCTATTGGGACCATTAACGTTAACATCGCGGCCTAGAAGTAGCTTAACAGCAGCTTCGTTCCCCTGCTCTGCAGCTTTTATAAGAGGGATATCGCCAAGTCTATCCCGCGCCTCTAGATCGTTGGATTTGGCATCTCGAGCGCCCTTTTCGAGTAGAAGGGCTACGATACCACTATAACCGTAGTGAATCGCCCAAGACAGAGGTGTCAGGTTATTCAAGTCTCTGATGTCGACTTTAGCACCCTTCTTCAGTAGTTTCTGGACAATGATCTGATGTCCATTGGCTGCCGCATACCACAATGGTGATCTGTCGAACTCATCTGTCTGATTAACAATGGTAGGGTACAATAATAGACACCTGTCTCTTAAGAACACCATGGGTTTCGGTACTCTATCCAGGAGCAACTGGACTATGGAGTGATATCCCCTCTCACTGGCCCATGATAGAGCGGTTCGCTTATCATAAGCGCTTGTTCTATCGAGACTCGATTCATTCTCTTGGAGGATAGGGTTGACCAAGCTCTCCAAGCCAAAAAAAGATGCGATCAGTAAGGAAGTCGAGAGTTTACGGGGAAATGCTGGGTCTTGCATTTGTTTTTCTCCATACACTTTCAGCCAGCATGAGCAAAAAGGAGAACTGGTGTCGCAAAGCTGCATGGCCAAAGGTTTCATGTCGGTACTAAGTCTGTTGCGTGCTTGACGATAATGGTCTGCCCAGTTGCATGCAGCATAGTTCAGGAACAGAAAACGGGATGTGTTATGAGATTTTCTCCGCTTTCTAACTGGTCTCTCGAAGTCGGCGAGGAGTAGATATCTGATACATATTTCTGAAAGCAAACGATGCGATTGTTTTAAGTTAAGTGTATGTTTCCATTCCAATGAAGGAGAGCGAATTCCTGATGATTTAGGTGACGATTGAACCAGAAATTCTCTCGCTGTCTGGTGTAGGAGATAGACTTGGTCATCCTGGACGACTACAAAAAGCCCACAGGTTTCTCGGATCGCAGTATACAGACGATCTGGCGACAGTATGTCTCGATCGAGATCCTCATGGCATCGGTGGCTCTCTTTTCTGAAAGCGAGCACTGCAGCCATTTCTGTGAGAAGCAGTGGTCTATCTGCTGCAACAATAATTTGCAGAATCTTCCTGGCGTTTTCGGGGTCGTGGCTCTTGCGAAGAATGTTGTCATATGCTTCCTCGGCCGTTTTGGGCAAATTGCGGATGCTAGTCCGCAAATCGCCTTTGGTGAGGAAGACGGCTTCTTCGATGACGGCAAAGACTAGGTAGACCCATAGATATGTTCGATTGACGACGGCAGCGAGCTCATCCTTCAATCTCTCTCTCTCTTCATTGCTAATTTGAAGCCGTTTGCCAAGTTCCTCTATGCGTTGTTGAATAACAATAGTGATTTCGTGCGCAATCTTGTCTACCTCTTCCTGGCTCTCTCCACTAAGGTGGATAGTAGGCTGAGATTCTTTCAGATCCTGGAATTCTCGCTGAATCCTAAGGTACGGGCGGCTAGTCACGAGGAACTTGAGCGTAGATGTTCCCTTGCCTTTGCTATAATGTTCTGTCAAGGCATTAGCGAGGCGCGTCTGGTCCACGCATTCATCTAGAGCATCCAGAACGCAGATTATCTCGCCATTCTTGTGCATTTCTGTCGCCCCAATGAGCATGCCCCAAAGTTTAGAGAAAGATGCGAAAAGCCGGTCTCCTTCTTTGAAATTTTCGAGGATTTCGTCCGTGAGCAACCCAGGATTCTGAGTAAATATCTGATGCAAGATACAACAAAGAGCACCTTCCAGGACTCTTTGATCGTCAAAATCATCCTTGAAAAAGAAATAGCATGTTGTTCTGGAAGCGCTCGGAGGCAAGAAGTTGTCAATTAGATATTTTGCCAGAACGGACTTGCCACAGCCGGGGTCTGCAGACACCCAAAGAAGGGCCGATGTCTCCCTGAGCCAATTTTGGAAGAGAGGGTGAGCGGTGAACCATTCGCAAGTGCCACTTGCTCGCTTTGGGTTTCTGTTCTTGCGGTCCTCGTACGGTGAGGTATAGAGTCGTTGGAGGAATTCGGTTCGTACTTTCGCTGTGTCCGTTTCGGCGGGAGAACCTGCGCAGTTGTGGATGGTCGAGTAGCTGTCCCCGATATGGACCCTCGCGTGACCATCAGCTCTGATAACTCCAGCAGAGTTCATCGTTTGGTCTCGTCATCATCCGCGTTATCGTTGATCAATGTTTTTTGGTTGAGGACACGTTGTGGTGCGGGGAAGTTTCCGTCGCTTGGTAAGATTAACTCAGCCACATATCGCTCGAAGACCAATGAGGTTTCGCCGTACATGGCGTTGACAGGCAGCCCACCTGCGTCTGCCACCCTTTTTGGCTGGGGATGCCACCAATTTCGCATTTATAAAGTCAACATACAGCTAGACTTACGGCAAGGGCTATACCTCTGCGCGACTTAGGCTTGGGCATCTGGCTGCTCGTACAGGACTTAGGAAGGAACTTCGGCTGGCACTTCGGCGGCTTAATTGTAAGTATGTGTATCATATGTACAGCCGGGAAATTGGTGGCATCCCCAGCCAAAAAAGGTGGCAGATGCAGGTACGCTACCGTATTAATGAACCATCATATTACCTGCCTACTTAGGTATTTAGCGAGCAATAAGTGTCAGCTGACCCTTTACATTCTTTTAACCCCTTAACACCGTTAATGGCCGTCTGGGGAAAACGGTGTAAGCGCACTTTGAACGCCGAGCTACATGATCATATCATAAAACAAGCGTGTCCTACCGAGTGCAGGCGACCTACGTGCTGGAAATGACAGACAAATTACTCAGCCACAGCGCATTAGTACGTATTATATCCGTGAAACCTTCACACAGCCATTCCATTTTCCATTACTTTCTGGCCTTTCTGGTCGTATGATGTGACACTGAAGGCCTCAAAGTCGTTCTTGTCTCGTAGGTCTTCTTCGTTCATATCCAGGCCTTCGAGAACGCCCTGTCCAACCTTCGGCCAGGCCGGCGGGATCGACTCGACTGAAGATTCGCGCTCTGCCTGGCCCTGAGCTTCGGCAGAGCCTCTCTTCGTCCGTGGCTTCCCACCTCCATCTGTGGCTTTCCCATCCGGCGTGGAGACTGCGCTGATAAAACTCGTCGGACCACTGAGCTTTGTGTCTACTCGCGGGAGGGTGCCGGTTGTCGCGGATCCTGTGGGTTGTCCCTGTGCACCCCGTTTGGTGGACATTCCCGGCTCCTGACCGGGGAAGATGGGAAGCTCCGAGTGCAGCTCGATGCTATACATTAAGAGGTTCACCAACTGAGAATGTGGTAAGTTGGTGAGATATGTCCGTTTCTATAAATGAGTCAGCACGGTTATCCCGTAGACACATGCCGAGGCTATGTAGTAATTAATCGAGAGTCTTTTTGCTGTGGTTCCACTAAAATGCTTCCGACCGACAATAAAAAGACTCCCGATTAATTTACTGCATAGCCTCGAATGCTACAGATTGAACTGACCTGATCCATGCTTTTAGAAGCCCAGCTGACACCCCGATGTTCCGACAGAGTTTTCTTCCTGGCGAGCGCCTTTTCCCGCTTGGCGAGGCAGCGGCCACAGAACCATGAGCGAGTCTCGTTACTAACGAAATCATCGTCGATGTATGGTTCGTGGCACATCTGGTGCCAACAGAAATTGCAGCCATCGCAGAACACAATCTGATTCATATTAGGGCTAAGTCCTCTCGTGCATACCTTGCAAAGAGCCTGTTCCACGGTACGCTTGCCATAGTGCTTTCGCTTTTGGGAATTTGCAGCATCTGCGGGGTTGAATTGCGACGGTTTTTGAACCTGTCGGCCGGATTTTGTCATAGTGGCTGCCGTTCGGGCCTTTACATTGCCCTCACTGTCTGATACATCACTGAGGCTTGATGATATGTCTTCGTTATCCTTGCTTCGCTTGCGCTTTGTGCCGCGCACCCCCTTTCCTTTCTCCTTAGACGGGACAGATTTTGGCGCAGCTGGCTTTGTTAGAACAGGCTTCGCCGTTGCTGTAGCTGACGCCGGCGCTGATGTTCGAAGCTGAAACGAGTCGCGCATAGAGCTAGACTGTTCTTGTTTTGGAGTTGGCATAGGCATCGTCAATGAAGTGTTCATGTTCATCACTAGGCGTCTTTTAGCATCCTCGAAGGCAGACTTCTCGATGCTTTTTGCCATGGATGATGCTGATGATAGAGCAGCCGAAAGACTACCTGGCTTGCTGTTGATGCGAGATAATATCAATTGTGTGGAAGCCGAGAACTGAGGTACATAAGGTCGTTGTCCGGTGAAAGCTGTGGAGCTCGGGGGCGGACTCGGTACTAAACTCGGGGTAGATGGTGCAGGCGGGTCGGCCACGGGAGGGGCAGCGGTTGCCGCAGCGTTTGCTGCAGTGGCATCTCCATTTGCATCTTGTTTTGCATCTTCCGGCTGATTCTCCATTTTCGGATTGTGCGTGCAAGTTGACGAGTAATGCAGTAGGTAGCGTTTTGTTTCTGTCAACTTACATAAGATTGAAGGCGCTGGGGCTAAGCTGGCAATGGTGTTAGGATCAGCCGCCACACTTGTGTTATCGTGAATGCAACGAGTGAGCGGTGATGATAAATGCAAACCGAGATTCCAGATGCATGTGAAAAGGTGAACTGATCCGATTGATGAAATGATGGAAGGTGTCACGAAGGGAAAGTGCAGGTGGAGGCATCGCACGTGACCTTCACGTGATCATGTTTGTTAGCTTGTATAACCCTGTTTACGGTGAATAGAAGTTGACAATCCATGGTAATGCCTTAGAAGTCTAAAATGCAACTGACGATATATTTATTGTATAAATCTCTGGCTTGTTTGTCAACATTTTTGGCTGAGTTGCATGCAATTACTGTAACAGGCAGAGTCAGACCAAAATGGCCTTTAAGATCACAATTCCTTTCAATTACCTGAATCGAATAAATAATCGCTCAGAAAATGAGACATTCTATTAACTCTACTAATGATATGAGTTTGCTAATAATGACTTCTAGTTAGTATACGTAGCTCGGTACCTGTTATGTCTACGGAAAAAATGGAGATGATGTGAATACAGTGCGAGTACAGTTACAATGTCAAACTTGTTGCACACTATAACAAAATAGTCTAGTACTGATCATTTACCAAACCTTATTACAACGTCCAATAACATGTGATTCAGACCTAAAGAAAGCGAACTTGATTTATTGGTTAGCCGCTGGTATACGCTAAGCAAGCCTCAGTTGGGTTACGAAGGACAGTGTTCAAAAGGAACCCCTCACGGCGATTGCATTGTCAATCACCTCCAGACCCATTCAGTTACTCTCTTCCTATAGGTAATTGCATCGAAGTTAGCTAGATGGCTTCTTACACGCGCGTGAGTTCATTGTAAAAGGATTGTGCAGATTACGACTACTTTGGTAGCCGGTGCAACTCCTTGAATGTTCTACACTATCTCGAATCAGGAGCGAACCTGTCGGCAAAGGTCTAAGTGTGGCTTGCTTGAATTCCATCCGAACAAGATTCTTCGCTTCACTACGGGAAACACAGAGAGAGACAGGCCCAAATTCATTTGTTACGCTGAAAAGATCCACTCTGCATGAATTCGAAATGAACGTTTTCCTCAGCCCGCAGCTAGTAGAATTCGAATGTGCAGCGTTTCCCCATTGCTGTTTATTTCGGACGTCAGGGCGACTTGGAAGGCCTCTTAATTAGCCCTGCACTTGGTTGATACAAATAGCTATTCACACAGTATACTCATTTGCCATAACAGTTTATCCATTTAGGGCAGGGTTCTATGTCGGAGTTGCGAAGTCCCCCAAGAATACAAAATTGCTTCATATTTGCATTGGGTCACGCTTACAAACTCTAGTATTAAACCCACGACTCAATATTCTTTTTTGTTCGGTGAATTGATTCTATTTGAGGTGTTTGGGTTTTAAGTCGCGGTGCGCCGAATATTCTACAGTGGGAGCCCCTAAGATCCAAGGTACGCTTGACGACGTAATATTTTAGTTCAGGGGGATAAAATGATGTCGATCAGTGATCTAAGCCTTACGCACGTGCATCGTCGCAGAAGATTCCCCACAGTACCCAGTATGCTGCTTTCGCTTAGCGGTCTCCAGTTTGGTGGCTGTTCACAAGCTTAGTAGGTGAGTGAGGCAGACTCTGATT
Organism: Xylaria curta; assembly: GCA_022495235.1. Taxonomy (NCBI): domain Eukaryota; kingdom Fungi; phylum Ascomycota; class Sordariomycetes; order Xylariales; family Xylariaceae; genus Xylaria; species Xylaria curta. The sequence goes on from MU375958.1 coordinate 202,106, forward strand.
CCGCGACCTATTTTCTCGAAAAAGCTGCTCACACTACGATGCAAAATAGCCTCAAGATCAAAATAGCGATTGCACTCATTTAGTCAGCTAGGATTATGCCTCCGAGTGGATTTGACCGACCACTAAACCAGCGTTTTGAGAGTTCAGCTACTCCTGCCTAGCATGTCGACCTAAATCCGGCATTCAGTGGCCTCTATAACAGGGGTCTAATAGCAAGGACTTGGGAAGAAATTTGTATTACAACTGATCTTCTACGAGTTCAGGCGCGCCGTACGGGTCTTGATCCCTGTTTGGATGAGTGGAAGATGTGTCATAACTGTCCGACTGTCTGCAAACGGCGTAAAAAGATCGATGATCCGACTTGGCCCTTTTTCGTCTCTTGATTTTGCGAAAGGTTCTAAGTCGCGAGATTACAAAGACCTGAATGTCTGCTGCTCACCTACAACATTCATTCGGTTCAATCTTCAATGAATGCATCTTCATGCGTATAGAGCCGGCTATGGCACAGGAATTCTCTCCTGATCAGCAAGAGGCGCTTCTTAATGGACCCGCGCTTGCACCACCTCCTGGCGATGTCCCCAACTTTGTTAATCCACCTAACTTCAGTGTGCTGACGCGTGTTGTGGTTGGCCTGGGCTTTGGAATATGCTCAATACTCATCTTTGGTCGCATCTGCGTAACACTTGAAGATCGGAAAAAGTTATATCTTGCGGATAGTAAGCGCTGTCCAATACGTATCACCCAAGAGAATTCAACTAACCACTTGATATAATTATAGCCGTTCTATTATGTGGATTCGTAAGTTACTTCGCTCTTAACTTGGACGACATAGGAAGCTAAACTATCCTAGGCCATCTATATCGCACACGGTGCATTTATTCTAGACTCAACCAACCATGTCGGTTATCTGATCCACCAGTGGGATGTTCGTTTAAGAGACGCGATCTATCTCCTACGTGTAAGGTCCATCTAACAACAAAAAGACAACACTAATTGCAAACAGAATTTCGCTATCAATTACAACCTCTTCGCAATATCAAGCGCTGCAATTAAGGCGGCGATCATACTAGAGTGGCTGCGCATCTTCAATCAATCATGCGAGCGCAATAACTTCTTCTGGGCGTCCCATAGCATCTTATGGATCACCCTCTTGTTCCACCTCGCAACGCTAATATCATTTAATGCCGCTTGCAGGCCGTACGCGAGGACTTGGGATCCATTCGTACATGGGACATGCTACGATAGTCGCCCCGTCTACGTCGCTTCGACTGCTTCGTATCTTATAGTTGACATTTTCATCTTACTTCTTCCCCAGAGCATCATATGGAGACTCAACATGACGAAAAGGAAGAAGCAGGGTGTAGCCTTATTTTTCGGGGTCGGCGTCTTGTATGTCTAACATTACGACCCTCTTACTATTGTTGGTCAGAATACTGACCAGATAATTATTTAAGGGCTATCGTCTCAGTCGCAGCGAGATTAGCTTTGAGTGTCCGACTATACGCGACTGCTGATGAGATATATACACTCTCTTCTCTCAGTCTTCTGAGTGTCGTCGAGATAGCATGCGGTATAATAGTTTACTGTGTACCATCCGCTCCAAAAGCGTTAGCCTTGTTCCAAGCCAAAGTTGGCCGTATGAAAGAGATCAGAGATTGTAACGAAGGGGACAGCTCCGGCTCATGGCCGACGTCAGATGATGGGATTTACTCATCGGGACAAGGAGATAATGACGAAGAACAGCTCACCCTTGCGCCTGCCGGTGGAGGGATCCCGAGAAATTTCAACTTTCGGTCTGCGTCCACAACACGAGGTCAAGAACAACATGGGAAGTCGGGAATTCTTCTCACGACAGTGTTCAACGTTGAATCGAGTGACACCATTAACTCCCGTAGAGGAAATAGTGACTACTATAATAATTAAACTCTACGGCTTTCGATGTCGGAGCGATTTTAGTAGTAGACTATACCAAGGAGTGATCTTAACGTCCCTGTATTTCGCTTCCTCTTTGATATTAGTAGCTATATAAATGCCTCAAAGATAAAAGGTACTCAGAACTAATTTTTATTTCTTCCTCTCATTCTTCAATCAGCACTGCCCTCCCTAAAACCTCCTTTCTCGGCTGAAGAGTATCTGGTGGTATCATTTATCGCTTTAAAGTGGTTTTCTTTCATCTAGTTCGTTCTGGCTCTTCCATAATAATCGGGCCAATCTGCTTCGTGTCTTCAGGCGCGAAATTGTCACTGTTTTCGAGATTTCCCCGGTAGCAGAGAGATGCCCTCCGAGAGCTTGCTGTCAATACAGGCAGACGACTTGATTCACCCTTTCTCTAGTGATCACATTAGCGTACATGAATACGCCAAATGCAAATCAAAACGTGATCAATGAGACACTCCAGTTCTTTACTACTACGATTTCGAGAATGATTGCCCATTGACCCAAAATGAGAACCTCTTCGAAAAAAATGATGTTCAATTTGAAGAGGAACCCTAATACCCATGTCACACCCCGCTATGAACACTAACCATTTAAGATATAGTAGTAGTCTGACCTACCTAATCTAGACCCCTGCCCCTACCCAAATTCTCCTCCCCCCTTATTGGCCTGATAGGCTGACGCGAGATAACACTCTACCAAGTCCCCCTCAACTATACTAGATTGACCGGAGTTCATACGCATCGTCTGCTGAGCAACTGGCTATTGCCCATAACTTGTTTTAAAATTCTCTACTAATCTGTTATTTCGGGATCGAAGCTATCAAGCTAAGGCTCCATGTGTCTCCAGGGCGCCTCCATTACACCACCTTCTTTACATGATAAACTACCAAGCTTAACTTTCAAGGATCCTATCAATCCTACTCAGCATAGTTTTGGTGTGGGCCTTCTTACATTTCTGGAGACTCCAGAACACCTAGGCCCTTTCCTAAGGGCACAATTCGATAGTTGGAGACCTCATAAAGAGCTCCCTGAAACACTCATTGAAGACTTGAATGGGTGCCGAAATGGGGACTACTATATGCGGGGTTGTGTTCCTCAAATGAGAAAAAATATCTCATGTTTTCATGAAGAGCCAAAATGCTATGGTCAATCGATGTTTATGAACGTATTTAAGTACTGGTACTTCTCGGGTATACGATCCTGCGACAATTTAACGTGTAAAGCCAGGAAGAAAACACTCGAAAAGGCTGCGCCCAAATGTGGTTGGGCTGCGTTTCGAGATATTGTGCTAACATGTCTCGCATGTTGGCAGCCCGTCGGTGAGGTACTGCCCTTCGACATGACTCTTCCAAAAAAGGATGAGAATATTCAGCTTCCGGAAGTGTTCTGCATCGACGTTCGAGGAATGATTGATCTATGGTTCTGGACTACTCGGCTTGTATCTGGACCTATCGTTCAGTTAGTTCAAGAACTAGGAATGAAGGGCAATTTTGACGACGCCCTCTATCGACTCTGGCAGACGTTTAGAACTGAGCATAACCTACGCGCTACAGAAAGTTCACTCAAGTTCTACGAACACGGCTTTTGCGTTAACCGCCTCTGGAATGTGTCGTTTCAAAGTAGACATGGCACGGCGGATATCCCTTATATAGTCGAAAAGGCTATTGAATCCTCAGCTCCTAAATCCGAGAGCAGACATGCCAACTGCACGGAGGAGAGTTGCTTGATCGCCCACGAGAATAGCACACTCGTCAGACAAGCACATAAATGCTCCTCTGGATCGTGCACCGACGAGCTCACATTCCCTCCGACCGTGCTGAACAAAGCATTTAATATTGGTAACTCTACCTCATCCTCGAAAATACACCCATTTGAAATTACCGCGTGGCGTATTCCGGAACTCGGCCAGCAACCGTCCATGTTATGCACCCCCAGTGATAATTACGTCGCTATCTCTCACGTATGGTCTGACGGTACCGGTGTTGGGATGAAATCAAGTGCAGGCGTGGTCAACACCTGTCTTTTCGAGTATTTCTCGGATATTGCCGAACGAGTGTCATGTAATGGCGTCTGGTGGGATGCAATCTCTATCCCGACAGAACGTCATGCTAAGGCTATTGCTATGGACAGCATGCTCGAGAATTATGAGAACGCCAAGATTACTGTAGTCCACGACCAAGACTTAGTGGAATTTGAGTGGAAGGACGATGGCAGTCCAGCTATAGCAATGGTTCTGTCGTCATGGTTTACGAGGGGTTGGACAGCAGCCGAATTGTGGGCTTCAAGACATCACCCCGTGAAAGTGCTATTCAAAGATCCCAACGATCCGACGGGGCGAAGGCCACTGATCAAGGATCTGGATATGGACGTCTTGGCTGGAGACTTGTCCCGCTGGTTCGACCCTGAGACTGATGGATACGAGAGTCCCTATAACAACCGCGCATTAGCTCCGACAGACACGCTTCCCGGATTAGCTCATATGATTGCGACTGATATCCTAGGCCTATTTCGCTGGACCGAAGACCAGAAGATTCCAGATTTGCAAGCTCTCCTGCGCATGCTACAAACTCGAACAACGTCGTGGGCACGTGATCGTACCTTGATCGCTGCCTTGATGTGTTTACCGCGCGATGCAATTGACTCGACTACTACCGGCCCTCAAATGACGCAGAAAATCCTGGCCAACTTTGGAAGTCTTAGGACTACAGAGATTGTTAATCATAGGATACCAATGTCTAGCGATGGGCCGTGGGACTGGGCTCCGCAGTCCATATTTGAGCTCGGACAGTGGTCGCTGTCAGATGATCCTATGGGGGACTGGTCTTACATCGACGAGGATGGTAGCATCAAGTGCGAATTTCTTGCGTATGAAATCTTACAAGCGGACGTCATCACCGAATATCGTCACCACCCCGCTCTCGCGGCTCGAATTTCTGTCGCTTTATCAAGGAGACAGAGTTGCTTACTGCTAACGACGCCAAGAATTCAGCAAGAGGGGACATACATTCTATTCCAGCCCGTTTCGGTCAGCGCTTGGATGGTGACAGGGAGGTGGATTGGATGTGTTTCTTTAAAAACTCCTTTGGGTACATCAAGACGTCACCTACAGGTCTGGAATACATATTCTGATGGCAGAAATGTTATTGGAAAGAGTCCACCCACATATGTGCTAGGTAAAAGTAGAAGTACCACCGGGAAGTCGTTGCCTACCATGCGTTTCGATTCCACGTTTTCGGCTCTTGATGCCCTGAGCCGGAACAAATCCGTAGCAGTACCGAGGACATGGTGTTTGTCAACTGGAGACCTTAAGGTAGGGACAATTTCTAAGTCATAGAGCGCCGAAATATTAACGTGGCAATAGGAATCATCGCTTTATCAATCCCAACCAGTATATATCTATAATCCGGGAGCAGAGACGCTACTCAATATTGGAAGAACGGGGCCGACCCATCCATCCGGTACGATCATCTTCAACACGACGGGACCTGACAATTGGATACAGTCATACTTTTTCTCGGGGCTCATAAATTCTCTTGGCTTGAAAGCGGCAGAAACATGTCCCAAGGGTCACGATAACTGCGACGGTGTTGTTACAATCACATGGTCTTTTCCTTGTTCAGAGAGCGACTATTATGCGTGCTGGGCTGTTGTCCCCCGGGTTTACACATCCATGTTCCACGTCACCTCCAGCGTGGGTACTGACCAGAGCGATTACGACATGGTCATCGGATCAAGCACTTTTGAATGTGATATAAAAGCGCATTTGGTTCACCATCCAACAAAAGGCACATATTTACAGACGTGCAGTCTATGTGGGAAATGCAGTACGTGTGTAAGGCAATAGGATCATCATTTTGCGAGCGATCTGGGTTGAAATGCTAATTTGGTGAGAGATTGGTGAACCAAACCTCTGCTCTCATCAGTTTAATGCTTATAGGCGTAAAGGCAATGGTTATTTCAGCTTATCAATCAGATATCTCATGCCCACGGGCGGATAATAATTGGCTCGTTGAAGCTATGTCGGGGGTGCGTTTAAAATTATGAGGTCTTCTTGTTTCTGTGATTTAGTTACTTATATGTTTGGAATCGGGGCATCTCGACCAAGAACAGTCTTTGTGGAGAAATAAGAAGTGTGGCAAGTAGAACTAGTGGGCTGGAAATTGGCACGGTAGGTAAAGGCAGACATTGTGAACGATTCGTCTTCCGTAGTGCTGTAGTGTGATTGGCTGGAAATTGGATTGTTAAGGCTTGTATCGGTACAAGCCTTACCTGCCTTGGTCATTTGCTTTCGTTTCCGCTGTGAGATCATAGTTGCTTTAAACCTTGCAGGGTGAAGGTCTCATCGCCTATAGCGTGGGCTGCCTGACATGCATGATTTTCTCAACGCTCTATACGATTGGATGGAAATTGGTGTTTCAAGCATAGGATGGTACATAAGCAGCCATTAATGCTGCCCATTCGTTGGAAACTGGCGTGTGGGCCTGCGAACCAGTATTTGATACCAGGCATACTTCGCCTGTCTAGCTGTGCCCCGGCTCTGGGATTCGACATGCTGAACCCGTAGTCTCGCTATCCTTACTGATATAAATATCCTGTCGGCCCTTTTCGAATCAAAAGATATCTTCTATTTCATCCATCACTTAGTTGCAACATATCCAAGCGACTCGTCCATCGTGTCATACATTCAATCAACCCAGCCTCGTACAGAGATTATTCAACCCCCCCCCCCCTCCGGGCCGGCTCTTTGCCACCCCTCTACACCATATCTTATCTGTATCTGGTGTGTCAGCATGTCAGAAACACCCGCTCCCATTCTTGAAGCTTCTCAGAGGCAGCAAGACTTCTCAATTTTCGAACAACACCGATCGAAGTTCCGAGAGCTCTATCTGGAACAAAACAAAAGTCGAGAACAGGTCAAGGAAGAGATGGAGAAACGCTATGAGTTTCCTGAAACAAAGTAAGTTGAACAAAGACTACAGAAACGAATGGGTAGCTACACGATACTTATTCACAATCTCGGAATAGTCTTAAGGACTATGAGTATGGCCTACGTCGCTTAGGGTTCATCAAGAAATTGCCTATCAAAGGGTGGATTGAAGTTGACATCTGTGCCAAGAAAAGAAAGGAGAGAGAGGGTAAGGAGACGGTCGTCTACTTGAGCGGCGTCCAACATTCTTGGGACAAGATCAAACGAAGGATTTCGAGACACAAGAAAGAAGAACATGTGCGGAAGCGTATATGCAGAGGTGAGCATATCTGACATTGATTATCCATCCCCTCATACTAATATCATATAGGGCCAACCCCTGATTGGCCACTGGGAGTCGTTCTGAAGACACCGCCACTATCACCTAGGATAATGATCAACGCTTCACAACATAACGACACTCAAATCACGACCTCTCCTTTAGCATCGCACCCTATCGGTATAATACCCCATGCTATTTCTCAGCTACAACAACTACCAGAAGAACTCTGGGATCGGATGCGATCTAATCCCAATTCAAGTGTGCACTGGCTGCCTGAAGTACCGTCTATCCAACTAGTAAGAATGTTTACGCAAGTTGGTAAGTCCTTACGGACACGGAGAGGTATCAGTATGGCTAGAACTAACGATGTCCGCAGCTAACATGGGACCTTCACTGTTTCGAGATGGGGAGCCCTACGAAATCGATGCATTTAACTTCTCAGGGGATTCCACACATGCGCATTGCATCAGTCCAACCTTTCGTCTTCGTCAGGAGCCTTACAAAAATAGCACCCAAGTAACCTCCATCACGCAGAACCAGCTGCATTTCATGGAAGCGCTTAGCAAGCTTTCTACAATCCTTGCCAACGGCAACGATTTAGAGATTCCTGATGCGAGAGAAATGCTCGAATGGATTGGAATGGGTGCTAATAAGCAAGTTTTGAAAATGTTTTTCGCTCTTGACCTCCCAACCGTGGCCGCAGTGTGGAGTCGACTCATACAACTGACAAGGGCTTTTGAGTCAGGGGACGCATTTCGAACACTCGTGGAAGTCGGCTTCGAAACTCATAATAGAGATTGGGTCAGACAATATTCCGACCTTCTAATCGATACGATGGTGGCACTCGGATCGAAGAAAGTGGGAGAGATAGCTCAGCGTATACTATCTATCGGGTCTCCTTATGGCATCTCTTTCTTTGATATGGATCATTGGTTGAGGGATGTTATCAAACGTATAGATATCGAGCTATTGTCAAAATTCGTGGATGTTGGATTCAGGTTCAAGTACGACGGACGTCACAAGACTACGACGTTCATGTGCGGCATATGTTCAAGTTCGCACCCGCACACTATTAGGGATAGCTTCTACAGAACCCCGCTATCGCAACGGCAACAGTTGATTGAGTTAGTTGGAAAGGCAGGATTCGATTTCAATCATTTACCTGGCCGCCACCTGGCTATTGACAACGTCTATGTTGGGGTTGACGAGTTGTCCGATGGGATCTTTCGAGAGCATAATTTCGGCACGCCTTGTTCGTTGTTGGATAATTTTTGGCTCTCTGGAGATTATGAGTTCTACGAAGCAGCTGTTACTCACAGCGAGAAAACCAGGATACAAACAACAATATCGGGGCTAATTATAGCTGCTAGCAGCGGATTAGCACAGCTCCAGCGTTATCTCAATTCGAGGCCAATCGACAAGTACGTAAGTCGAGAGGTACTCCTAGAGACTGCGTTATCATTAGCTGCAGGATTAGGCAACACTGCTGCTGTTCGATCTTTTAGTGAAGCTAAGGTCGACCCGAATGCTCGCGCGCTCCTTTCTCTTTCAGGAATCCGCAGGTTCGAGTCAGATTGGCACCCACTAATGCGAGCAGCAGGGAGAAAGCACTTGGTAGTAGTCCGCCTGCTGATTGACATGGGTGCTGAATTGAGGTTTGATAACGTCAGTTTCAACCCTCTTTCGGCAGCTGTTTGGAACTCGAAGCCACTGCCACTATCGGAAGGGGAGCGACTTGAGCAGCGGGAGACTGTAAAGTACTTTCTTGCTAAAGATTTCCCTCGCGCATTCGTTGTTGATGCAATAATTATGGCAGTGACGCGGCGACACGATAGCAACTGTTTTGTACCCGATGAAGAAATTATCGACATGCTACTCGAAGCAGGAGTCGGGCTCAGCGGAATTAGTGTGCGGGGCAAGGACTTACTATGCCATGCTATTGACCAAGGCTGCACCCTAAACACCGTCGAATTTCTACTGTCCCGTGGTGCACAGATTCACTCTGGCCCGTGTAACGGAGAGAGGACGATGCTTCACAACGCGGCTGCATCCTCATCAATAGATGGCCAACAGATCGTGCAACTTTTATTAAGGAACGGGGCCAGCTGCACTGAAGAATGGGGCGGACCTACTGTTCTTGAATTAGTTTTGCCCCTCTTAGAAGACTATCCTAATAACCTAGAGGCAACGAGGCGGCTACAATTGTTTTGTTTTCTTCTTGAAAAAGGAGCCAAGGTCAATGGTCCTGAGATTTTGGCCCGTCTTCTCTACTACAATGCTCCAGATGAGCTCATCTCCCAGGCAGTACAAGCTGGGGCGCGAGTAAACCCACCATTACTAACGAATGGGATCAAATACACGCCCTTGCAGTTGGCAATCTGGGTAGGTCGTTTAGACGTCGCTCGTTGGCTAATTAGCCTAGGTGCCGACATTAACTCTCCAAAGAACGGCCTTACAGCTCTCCAAGCCGCTTGCAGTGCAGATAGAGGCCGAAAAATCTCCATGGATTTTATCCAATTTCTACTCGACAATGGCGCCGATATCAACGCACCTGCCTCGCAAGGCTTTAGCGCAACTGCTCTTCAAGCTGCCCTCGTTCGAGACAGAGGTGGTGAAATTGACATGGGCCTTATCCAATTCCTAATTGATAATGGTGCTGATGTCAACGCTACAGCGTGCCGAGGCGGTGTGACTGCGCTTCAAGACGCTATCGCCACAGGGTCGATGAGCGCTTTCTGCCTTCTACTAGATGCGGGGGCCAACGTCCATGGTACGAATTATCGTCATAGTTCTTTAGATATTGCGGCCCAGTGTGGTAGGCTGGACATGGTCGATATACTACTCAGAAAAGGTGCAGAAAGTTACCTGCAAAATGATACTCCGTATGATGGAGCCATTGAACTTGCGAATATGTACGGATATTCTGCAATTGCGAATATATTAAAGAAGAAACTCGCCGAGCGGAACCAATAAAGTATGCTAACAAAGAGCAACCACGCATCTCAAATCAGACTAACATGCCATTCTTTCAGAACCAGATCTGAGAAACACGCCCAGGCTCCATACGCTACCGGTTTCTTCGGATAATTTCTCCCTCGGATTCGGGAGCAAGTTTGCCGTGACGCTGACCTCGATGGACGAGATGTACAGGTGTTAGTTAGTCTTTATGTCTGGTAAATAGCTTAAATGATCCTGCGACAGACGTTGGTTTAGGAATATGAGTAGGCCGTTGAAGCAGATCACATGCAGGTTACATCTCTCAATCTTCCGTGAATGTGATATATCTCTAGATTCTCTTTCAACTGGGGCTCTCTAAGTGATAGTAGAATGTTGACACACGCGTTGTTTTTTGGCGATTCTGGATGTTCAGGAGCACGCTGTACGGTTGAAAGATCTCTATTGAAAATGGAATGATTTTAGCGATACCATGTGTACATCTAACGTGAGTAAGGTGATCTAGCCATTCTTCATCGATGATTTCGCCTTCATTCTTTAGTGGATCTTCGTGCTTCCATCGCTTACCTATCTCTAAGCCATATATATCCCAAGGAACTAGTCCAGTTGCTGCTAGATACTCTGTTCGACCTATACCTTCTTCACTATCACGGTAGCTAACTCGTTAAGCATAGGGCGAGTCTTAAATCCTATATTTTTACATTAATTTGATCTATACTTTGCTCTTAGGCCTTGACATAGTTTGTTTAAGCCGCAGCGTAATTTCTTAATCAGTGATAGGATCTGATGGAGTTCTGTTAACACTCATGAACTCCGAAGTTGGCGAGAGAAGTCATCGACACTAGCGACAAATCGAAATGACGTCTCTCTTGCTCTAAACCGTTCCCAATTTTCGAGCGCCTTGGCTGCATGATACCACTGCGATTGGAGGTTTCACCGGTAACACAACTTTTCGTGCCCATCAACATATGCCAATTAAATTGCAAAAATCTAACGAAGCACAAAGTGAGAAATTTTCTATCACGCCCTCTAAGATGATAAGCAAATATATCTGTATGTACCGAGACAAATATTCAAGCGCTACCTAACCGCGCCTGTATCCTTTAACGCAAAGATGGCGTCGCTATCCAAGCCAAGCAGATCACCTAGAACTTCATCTGTGTGCTGTCCGAGAGTCGGCGGCGCAGTTCGCGCGCCGGGGGTACTATGACTATACTTGACCGGCGTGTTGACCACTTTGATTGGTCCGCACTCATCATGCTCCAGCTCAACCACCATATTCCGCGCTTTAGTATGCTCATGGTGGAGCGTGTCGTGGACATCATTCACAGCAGCATAGGGCATACCCTTGCCTTCGAAGACTTGCAGCCACTCTTGCGTCGTCTTCTGCACGCTGATCGCCTCGATCGCTTCCTCGAGCTCATCGCGGTTCGCGACGCGCTGCGAATTCACACTATACCTGGGGTCCGTCTTCCATTCAGGTCTCCCGAGTCCGTCGCACAAAATCCCGAAGAGCCGGTCATTCCCGCCCCCAAAAAGCACGTCGCCGTCCTTGGTCTTGAACGACTTGTATGGCACGATCGATGCTGCGATGGTTAGCTGAATGGCTTTGAACGAAGAATGGATTACTTACGGTGCGCGGTTCCCCAGCGCCCTGAATCTCGCTTTCCGCTGATGAGACAGCTGCTGGCGATGTTGGCCAGCGTGGCGGTTTGGCAATCGCTAAGGGCTACGTCAATGTGCTGTCCCTGTCCTGTTCTGGCGCGTGCCAGTAATGCCGCCATGATGCTGTTACTCGTGTAAAGACCCGTCGTTAGATCCGTCACGGCAACTCCGACTTTGACAGGCGGCCCATCTCGGCTCCCAGTGATATGCATCAGCCCGAACTCGGCCTCAACCATGACGTCATAGCCGGCCCGTTGAGCGTAGGGGCCGGTTTGGCCATAGCCAGTGATAGATGCATAGATCAGAGCTGGGTTGATCTTATGTATCGTGTCGAAGTCCAAGTTGTACTTTTTCAAACTCCCTGGGAGGTAGTTCTCTACAAGAATGTCGCATGTTGCGGCCAGCTTGTGTAGTACCTTGACGCCATCCGGGTGCTGGAACGAGAGGCCTAAAGACTTTTTATTGCGGTTGACCTAAGATTTCATTAGTACAATTTATCATTTAGCAGTATAGATACTAATTCTCGTTGTAGGCATACCCCTAGGAAATACGCAGACTCACCCGGACCCTCGTGAGCGGACCCTGGTTCATATGGCGCATAGGGTGGTCCCCAGGCACGGGTGTCATCCCCTCGAGTAGGATGCTCAATCTTGATGACCTCTGCCCTTATGGTCGATGAACGTCAGTATCCATCAACCATTGGGTCAACATAAGAGCTGAGCATACCCTAAATCGCCCAGGATCTGGGTACAGTACGGCTGTACGGAGTTGTCAGCAAGGTTCCCCTCCTCAATTGAACAGTCGGGGTAACCTACACCAGCGAGAACCCTCGTCATGTCAAGAACACGATATCCAGCTAATGGCAGCTTCAGGTCGGGAGTCGACCCTGCCGTGATTGAAGACAGACGGCGAATGAGGTATGACGATACTTCGTTCCGCCTTGCCGTGAGCCCGGCCCGATGGCCGACTCTGGAAAGGGTTCGACTTATGGGTAACATGGCAAGTCAGTTCGTACAACACACGCGACCTCCGAACTGGCCACAGAATGAAACCTACCATGCACCGACTTCGAGGCTTTGACTAATATTGACGACTTCGGTTGAATGAGTGGTTGCAATATGACTTTGCCGGTACTTGTAGGTTGATGACCCTACAAGAAAATACAAGGGGACAGTGTCAAGATCCACTTCGCCTCACAACAACCCCACTACCTCTAAGTCCTAACTAGATCGGTCAGTCGGCGGGTATACATTTCCAGAATCACGAAAGGTACCTAAGTTAGTTTATCTCATTAAATATCGCCGCGTTTCTGTTTTTACGGGAGGTATAATGCCATTACATGGCATGTTAGCATGCATCCACATCGTGTGGCAACTCGACAAACACAAAGGTTCTTGCGGGGTATATGAGTTACTCGAAGTTTATTGCATAGTGAAACGAACCTACTTAAGCTACCTTGTTTTTCCTCCACTGTTAAAAGAAATACGGCTAAACAAAACCAAAGGAGAAAACAAAATAAAAGAAATTAAAGATGAGAAAAAAAGGGTTTTCTTTTCGTTTTCTCAAGTCAAGAACTGTTTACGTTTAGAGCAATAGGTATTGTTAATAGCACTACGCTCTAACCACAAGTTGCGTTAGATAAATATGCCAGTGAAAAACTCAGGCCACCACGATCCTCAGTCACATCGCACTTGTGCCGAATTTTCTTCTCGATTCGGCTCGTTACCATAACTCGCCGAACCAGTTACTTCCGAGCTAGATCGCGCGGCCATTATCGCCCGGATTTCTTGCATATTTTTCGCGCGATATTCAATTCTTCGAAAATAATCAAGGACCTCGTGTGAAACTAACCCCGGATATTGCGCGTTCAAATTTGAAAATTCATCGCGAGTGATATGATTATGATGGTAAAGGTATTTCGCAGTGTCGTGCCTTATACTTGTGTCGACGAAAGATCTCATAGGTTTCCTCACCAAGACGTCAGATACGAATCTCTGGGGATCTGCTCCAGCTTCTTCGATGAGGTAAGCGATCATCCTAGCACCTCCCCAACCATAAAAAGCAACAGCTAACACACCACCAAAGGGATCAGTCTCTAGACGAATATTCACATCTGCACCATGACGGACGAGAAGCTTGGCAATATCTAGAGAGCCGTGATATGCTGCAGCCGCAAGGGGACTACCAAATCTCTTGATACGCAAATCTATAGTGGCCCCGGCCTCGATCAATTTTTCCGCGACATCCAACTTTTCTGGATATACTGCGGCTTCTAGTGCGCAGTCATAACGGCAACTGGCACAGATAGCGTCTGGGTTGGCATTATATCTCAATAAATGCTCAACTATTTCCGGTTTGTACACACGCGTTGCTGCACAGAGTGAACGAATGTTAGTCTCGAGATTCGGGTCGGCTCCGTGCTCAAGAAGTTTACCCACGCAAGTAGCTTGACCGTTGAGCACAGCTTCCAGCAAGGCACTATTCTTGAAAGGCAGAATTCGATTCACATTGCTGCCCAATTCGATGAGTCCAACACAGAGTTCCGTGTGTCCATATTTTGCAGCTATGGAAAGGAGATCACGTCCTACACTGTTGAAATTGTTCAAGTTTTGTTTGAGGCAATTCTCTCCCCATCGTGCCGCTAAAGTATGTAGACCCATAGCCGTTATTCCAAATGATGGATTCTCGCTTGGTTCTAAACTCCTAGTAAACAACCGCGTGTCTAGGCTTCTAATATCCACCAAGTCGGCATATCTAGCCCACGCCTGGTACGCAGAGGTAGAACGCCACGGATCGTCCTGGGCGACCATGAAGCGCTTGAGAAGCCCTGATACCCTTGTGCATTCGGCTTTACATCTAATTGCTTTGATGTGCGATATCCAATGCTCTGCCGCGTAGTTCCGAAGAGATACTACGGGGTCTTGGGCCGTTCTATCTGCGGCATAGATGATAGCATAAGCCTCTTCGTTGGATTCAGGGAGCTGCAAATTCTGGAAAGCCTTAGGAAGTAGTAGGAGCGACAATTTGGCCAGCTCAGCTTGGGCATCGTCAGTGGTCCAGGATCGATGCTTTTCGCCTATAAAGTATTCCTCAACAGACGCGTGAGGAAACTTCCAGTAGTCCTGAGAATCCTTAACGATGAGATGGCGGCAGATGCTTTCGAGTGCTGGCTCTGACAGGTAATCGTCAATGTTCAGACACGGTTCACCATCAACGTTGTTTAGATATAGCCGGACCGCTGATAAGAGCTTTGAGGTGGAAAGTGGCCTACGAGAATACATGACCCATTTGACAGCTCGCTGCAGAAACATCCGGTCCACTTCATATACGCCATTGTACAGCTCATCGTATGCTTCTTCGAGGCCTTTAGGAAGACTTCTCAGCCGTTTTCGGACCGCTTCTGGGGAATTGATTCTTGCAAGTTGTTCAATTTGTAGATAAACCCATCTGAACCTAAAGATATTATTAGATTCCCAGTCAGACCATGAGGATTAAATTCGGAGGCAAGTAATACATTCCACGAGCCTTATCGCATAGCGTAGTCTGGACTTCATCTTTCACTTCTGTTCCCCATCGGTGACTGATATCCTCTATCCTTGTCTTGACATATTCCTCGATATCGGGCTGGTTTTCGTCGGAAAAGTCTATTCGTGTAAGAATTTGCTTAAACTTGAAAAGCTCGTCGCGAATATAAGACTCCCCTCGGCTTGATATGAATATCTTAACGGGACGTTCCGACTTTTCGACAAGCTCGCCGAAGAATCTGACAATGCTACCTATATCTCGTTCGTTCTCAAACTCGTCAAGGCCGTCAAGGACAATTACAGTCCCAGGAAGGAGATTAACTATCTGTAATAGGGTTTCTTTGAAACGTTTACCGTCAAATGTTATCTGCTCTTTCTGCATGTCGTGATAAAGCTTGCTTAAACCAGTATAGATCCGGCCAGGGTAT
The DNA here is from genome assembly GCA_022495235.1 of Xylaria curta. Lineage (NCBI taxonomy): Eukaryota > Fungi > Ascomycota > Sordariomycetes > Xylariales > Xylariaceae > Xylaria > Xylaria curta. The sequence goes on from MU375958.1 coordinate 217,864, forward strand.
CGAGGCACAGTGGCTAGCTGCCTGAGAAGGCTTGCTAGAGTGTGAGCCACCGGGTTACCTGCTAAACTCTTGTCATTTTTGCTGTAATAGAAGAATGCGAAACCTGCATCGTTCGGCTCAGATTTGCCGTTATCCCCTGGTTTGTAGCGATCGACCACGTTGGACGTAAGTATAGATTTGCCGGCGCCCACTGTTGTTTGTCAGCTACAAGATTTTTGAAAAGAGTAACTGATGACATACTTTGCCCTGTGAGCCACAAGATCGAGGACGAGCTTGAGCTTTCCCAATCACGAAACGTCCGATGTTTTAATAACCATTGACCAGTTCTAGCAGTCCTATATTCTGTCCTTTCGCGGTGTTGATCACCAACATAGATACGGCAGATCGTTTCAAGAATCTTATAGAGCTCATCCTCTTCCATTCTCTTCAGAATGGCTTCAACTCCCTTGTCAACGCGCCGCAGTGGCTCGTCCAAACTCTGTATAAGTCCACTAAGCTTTGTATTGTCTCTCTTTCTTTGCATCGCTTCACAAGCCTGTGCAGCCGAATCTAACTTTTCTCCAGCTTTCTCCATGTCTTGGATCAGCTTTTCGCCTTCTTCAGGGTGCAGCAGAGCCGCCAAAAACCGTTTGCCGCCGTTTGCGCTAAGATCATGCTTCGCATTGGCCAGAAGCTGGAGAACCCGTTTATATAAATCAACGAGAGCCTCACGTAGGCTCGACGAGGTAGATTTGAGGAGTTCATTAGAACTATCTGTTAGGTAGACTACTTCGTAGACCGCACCGCGTCTGATCAGCGGTAGAATCTGCTTAGTGCATTCCAACATGGCGGCGAAACTCTCACATTCATTAACATGTGTCTACAACAAACGATTAGTTAGTAGTGCCATCACGAGGGTTATCACGAGTAGAGCTTCAATCTAACCTTGAGCAGCACTTTGAGGGCTGACCAGACAATCGGCGAAGGAGCAGGGGCAAACTGGACAGCAATATCCCCTAGAGCCGTTAACCAGCCGACAACCTGAGCTGCATTATCTCGCCAGATCATTTCTCGCCCATTGAGTTTGATCTTTGCGGAGTTCTTCTCAAACGCATCCCTCTGGTTTTCCACGATGCGTATCAAACTGTGCACGGGAGTTTCGTCACCAGACTGCTCAAAAGCTTCCTTGATTTGTTTTTTTGCCGCTTCATCATCTATGTTTTCAAATGCCTCTCGCCACAGATCCTTCTCCTGTATCTGGACCAATTCTTCATTTCGGGTTGGAGGTGTTGGGGTACCGGGGCTATTGGAAGCAGGCAGCGATGTCTCCAGCTGTGGTGTCTCGCTGCCGGGATTGCGAGGAATTGTTCTGCCACTTGGATTGTTCGCAGCAGGAGATCGATCTTTGCGGTTTGTCCTAAAATATGATGATAGAACTGCTAGGCAGCCGCCATCGGCCTGCTTCGTGCTTACAGGCCGCACCATTTCTTGTATAGCCCCTAGCTATCAACTGGGCAGGATCCAATGTTTGTTATCATAGGATCTGGAGCTTATATTGATTTAATAGGGCTAATAACTCATAAATCATGCGGAATGAAAGGCGGGGAAATGCCAGAATACACTTGGTGCGCGTAATACATCGGTGGCATTGCAGCTAACCATGTGCATGTAAGAGCACTGTAAGCTATCACACTACCCCTGTCTCGAATGAGTAATAGGGCCTTATGACACATTATTCAAGCGAATCAGCATGGCGCGATATCTTCCATAATGTATATACATAGACACTCCATAATTATGGCTACATATAAATCTGCAGGCGGGAGGTCTGAAGCGCAACGGTCTCCGACATCGCGACTCCAAGCTTCGTAATTCATCTAGAGCAACATAATTATTTGAGTAAAGGTATACCGCAATTATTCCTCTCTTGCATATCATGTTTTCTTGCAACTGAGGCTGCCTCGATGAAAGATTGGATAGTCTCACAATTGATATTCACACCATGGGCGTTGATATATATTATTGTTTCGAGTTTGGGTCGACATTAGAGAGAAACCCTAGGGTTGAAAGAAGGATGTAATCAAAAGCATCGGGATATACGTAGACAGTATAACCCTGTTTGCTTCTGGTAGCCGATGACCCTCACTTTCGACTACGACGCTCTAAATGATTTCTAGTGAAGAAAAAATTGAAAACCAAGTTTAGATACCAATATTTGAACCGAGACAGGCAGAGAATTTAACCAAGCTTGATATCAATGTCTTCTGGCGCTGATATATCCCACATAGGCTCCCATATTATACCTAATGCCCGCCTGCATGCAGTATCTCCTTCCCAGCGGATCCACAGCACGAAATAAAAATCGAAAGTATCCTTCCCGTGTAGTTCTTCACGGGTGATGACGTCTCCGAAGGGGTGACTAGATCGAGCCTCTTCGGAGTTGAGTGCTGCAGCATCTCCACGATTCAAAGGCAACGAGCCCTTGGCAATACGGATTACTTGGCATCTCTGCCCGATAGGAATGGTCTCGGTTTCGTGTATGTTTGCTCTGATAGAGCCGGCCCATTCGGAAGACGTCGTAAAGAGAGGGAGATCGGCGATGTCGTAACTGCCATCCTTGCGATGACTGACCCGCTGAGAAATACTTTCCTCTGGAGCCCCAAACACGAAAAAGGCAGTCTGGACTGTAGCATACAGATAACGTGCTGATAAATCCATGGGGGCGACATTGCGGTACCTCTGAAAAGGCGGAATAGGGTATCGAAACTTCCTGACAGATCCAATGAAGTTGAGATTGTTCTGTCCGCGGTACACGTAATAGGGGTGGTGGCCAGACTCGGGACCGCCGTCATGCTTCTGCCACCCGTCGGGCGTAGGAGCGCCTCCCTCGAGGAAAAACTTACGTACTTGAAAGTGAGTATAGCTAATATGACTATCCTTCTCCCGATCTGGGGATTTGTACCATTCCGTTACTGGGGATATCGCAACTTCGTACGGCGCTGGTGGGAGCTCCATGTCTGTGTTACAAGTCCACAGTTGGAGGTCTAGAGCCCCTGACCACCCGAGCCACGACCATGTGGGCAGGAACCGTGCGTCGGGTTGATTGAAACGCGGCCGGAGCCCCATTTTGGGCTGCCAAAGCAAGCAGATTGTGAAGTAAAATTCGGGAATGCCGCCGTAGAAGCCAGCAGAGAATCCCATACACATCTGTAATAGGAGACCGCCGAAGGCGTTTGCAACATCCGAGTCATATGTGAGGTTTCGTACATTGTACCGCTCGACCATGCTTGCATAGTGTCTAAGTGATGGCCAGTCTAAAACAAACACCTTCCCATCATCTGAATGATAGTCCTCTCTAGTGCGTGTTATGGAATGCGCTATGTCTGGAGAAAGTGACAGCGCCTCGGTCCATCTTGCTGAAGCACATACCCAATTAACGAACTTGTCAACGTAGAGTAACCTGCGGGAGAAGACGTGTTCCTGAAAGGTCCAGGCTCGACTAGACCACACCGTGCTAGACGAGAGACTATCTCTGAGGGACCACATGGTTCCCCTGATAAGTGGCTTGGAAGGGAAGGGTATAAGATGCTTCTGTCTCTCGTCCACGCCTTGGCCCAGCCCGGAGAATCCATGGTTGGCATCACTGCCCTCGGCAGCTACGATTGTAAAGTCTGCTGCGGCGTAGATCCAACCCATACCCTGGAGTTGCTGCTGTTTGATGGTATGATTGTCTTGTAAAATGCACACGCGATCGACCCAGAGGTACCTATACCCAGTAAGGGCGCACAATCTCATCGCATCGCGAATCGTTTGGGGCACAACTTGTGAGCCGGATAAAGATAGACTTCCTGGCTGTTTGAGACTGTCTATATTACTTTCCAGGCACTGAAGGGTATCGACTACACCCCATACGTAGCTGAGTGCTACGTATGGCACTTCTGTTCCAGGTGTGGCAATGCATTCTAGTTCAACATCAATGAAGTTGTTAGCAATATCGGTCTGACAGCGCCACGCCTGAGGTTTTAAGCATCTATTCCCGTGAAAACGATTGCAGTGGTCTAGCCATTCGCGGATCACCGCGGGGTCGCACTGCTCTGGATCAAACAGGCGCGGCCTTCCAGCAAGCCATGGATCCGAGTCTGCATGAACATCTTGGTCCGTTGAGAACAACGAGAGAACTCCAAGCTGCTTTATGAAATGGCGCCTTCGAATGGGGTCTACCGATTCAGAAGGCAACGAGCCAAATGCGATGCAAAGAACAGGATTGTGGTCCATCAAATGGGCGCTGAAGTCATAATCCTCAACGCACATGGGGGCCTGGACTTCGGAGAAGCCAGCGCGGTCTTCATCGGCGCAAGAGACGAAGGCGTGACACGATTGACATCTGGAGCTTCTGGCAATCAGCTCGGATTTCTTACCTAAGTAGATATCTCTGGCGCCTGTTCGGCCGTTTGATGATCCACAGGAACGAAGGGTGGTGTTGATTTCGCAACACAACGTGCAGAAGTCTGTCTGTTTTGGCTCACGACTCAGCAGAGTGAGAGCCCCGCCCATCTTGCGACGCACACACAGAAGAAACCGAACAAGTCAAGTGTTGGGATTGTGCTTGAAGATGAGGAAGACGCAAGTCTCGTGCCCGATATTTGACCCTCCATCCACGAGTATAGGCATCATGTCTGAAAAGACTGGCTATGGCCTCTAGCTGCCAGCTTGTGATTCAGCTGACGCTGCCAAGCCGTCAAGACTTCGCTCCCTTTTGGCGTCCTCTTGGCCAGCCATACGTCGCGCGAGTGAATGGTATACGTCATTTTAAAGAGTAAAAGCTATGGATTATTCTTGTATGGTATATCTATTTGCTTACTTATTTCATCTGAGGCTATTCGTCAGAGGTGTGAAGATTGGGAGCCTAACAGACCTAGCCGCACTTGATTATTTCGAACTAATTTTGAGAATTAGTTCTTTCGGAACATCTTGAGGCAATGCGCGACAATCAAATTAGCGTGCTACTTGTAGCGACATTGTCTTAGTAACTCCTTACGGCGCCGCGAACCAAGTATACAAATCTACAACTTGATGGAGAGCGACCACGGGGGGTAGATCTTACGGTCGCCTACAATGCTTACTGTCTCAGAGTTGATTTGCCTTCGTTTTTAGTGAAAGAGCTACAACTGAATGAAACGAAAGGTTCCTTATCGGAGAAAAAGGTTGAAGGAAATTTCAGGGAGAAACGCATCGTCTCTGTGGTGAGATGCACACAGACCTGCCAGGAAAGTTCAGACGCTAGCCATAATAGGGTAAGGATTGCCTAATCGGGCGACAAAATTCAAATATTTCATTCGTTAAAATGAGGGCTCTCCGTCATCATCTAACGAGACCCTGATTCGCTAAGATCTCTTCCACCATCTCTGCTTGCCTTCTGTCTTCGTTTCCTCCTGATTGCGACTCGGCTGACTAATCGAGACCTTCTGTTGACCATCCTGATCTTCGCCGACATTCATCTTGAGGGTATTGGGCTGGAAATTGCCGTTCAGCTTGTCAACGGCCTCCTTGACTTCAGGGGGAGCTTGAAGAAGCCATTTGTCGTACGTCATTGTAAGCAGTTGGGATCGATCCAACTTTGCATATTCGTCGATCCAAGTGCGCGCAGCAATTTCTGCAAATGGATCATCGGCCACGACGGCATCCGACTGCGGATACAGACCACCATGTATGGCCCGCAGCCTTGCCTGAAGCCCTTCATCACCTTCCGGCTTCCTGCGTAGTCTGGATGTATCAACAGTTGTCGCATATTGCTCATTCGCCATGTATACATCAGATAGTCGGGTGCAAGAACAGAAGACCATTTGCGGGAATTCTTTTCTCAGGTCCAAACTGACTTCAATCATGGCTCGGTCCAGCCGGCTGGCCAAAACAACATTTGGGTCTGAGATAGGAGATCCGTCCTTCGGGTTCGCCGCTTTTGATCGACGGATATCGTAACCAAGACCCAAGCCGCTGTGGACAATCTCGGGTACTAGCTGGCCATATCTGGGGAGTGAAACGTTAAGGAAAGTATCAATATGTGACCGCGTTACTTTGACGAGATAGGGGTAATCCAGGGATTCAAGCCGTTGTTGTGCAGTGCTGTTGTTCATAGTCAAATTCTTGCCCTTGAGCGCAATGTCCATTATTGGCCGTGGGGAGAACACCATGATGGCACGCATACCCCAGGGGCTCACGTTCTTTTCGGGCTCTTCAATCTCATCCCGAAAGTCCCAGATTCGCAACGCCTTGTCACATGAAGCCGTTAGTATCTGCCAACCTCCATAGAGGTAGCTTGGGTAAAGGGCGAGTGAGGTAACTGGACTCGCGTAGCCTTCGATCGTGCAACGCAATGTGCCTTTGGAAACGTCCCAGACTTTGATAGTCTTGTCTTTGGATGCTGAGACTATCTCAATGCCGTTGTTTCGACTCGCAACAGAGGTAATCGGCATCTTATGGCCTCTGAATAGATGCAGCAGCTCGCCAGAGGGAAGTTCCCATACGCGAACTGTGCTGTCTTCATATCCTGCCACAACCTTGTCGGGGTTGATAGCAGGAGCGATTGGCAACACACGGCCCATCACCGCTTCGTATGCGTCTGCTGTGGTATTTTTGGGTTCCGTTACAGGCGGGCAGAATGCGACAGAGGTGACTGGTGACGTGTGGCCTCTGAGCGTATGCAGCAGCTTGCCTCCAGTATGCCATATCCGCACTGTACAATCTTCGGATCCTGACGCGACCCACGAGACCTCATTTGCGAATGCTACAGAGGTAACCGGCTTCGTATGGCCTCTAAGCGTTTGCAGCATCGTGCCTGTGACAGCGCTATGGATTTGGACTGTCTGGTCATGTGACCCTGATGCAACCAACAGATCTGATATGATATGGCCGAATGCGACGCAAGTGACCGGCGCCGAATGACCTCTGAGCGTCCCTGCCGGCTTGCCTGTGTCAAGATTCCACAACCGCACTGTCTTGTCGAGAGACGCCGATGCTCCTAGATTGAAACGAGCACCGACGTCTCGATATCCATATCCAACCAAGACGGGTGAAGGGGCGGTGCCTGAATTAGCAACTGAGGTGACTGGCCCAGTATGCCCCTGGAGCGTCGCGACTAGCTCTCCCTTGACAAGATCCCAGATCCGGACCGTGCCGTCTTCTGAACCCGATAATGCTTTGTTATTAAGCACGCTGACTGCGGCCGAGGTAAAACATGCCTCCCGGTCCTGTAGCATGCCAATCAATAAGCCAGAATCTTCGGTTGTCGACTTTTCGACTTCCCGGAGAAGCTGGGCGCCGCTTGAATATTGAGAGTTATACCCCTTCAGCATGACCTGCAGTGTCCCAAAATCTTTTTTTCGAAGCCAGGCAAGCATAGTGGCGAAGTCATTCCCTCTTAAGTCAAGTTGGAAAGTGAAGTTCGGGATTTTCAAGTCGTCAAGGGAGTCCCCGTGGGGATGGTTGTACTCTTCCAGAATTCTAAGCCTAGGTACTTTCGCTTCTGTCTCCTGGAAGGTGCTAGCAAACTCATTGGTCATTAAGTTGACGCCTCGTATAATAAGACCGGCCTTCGTGATGTTGGACACATTGTCCTGACTCCACCGGCCGCAATCTGCCGTGTCACGGGCACCACTCTCATCGTGGGCTAGAAACGCCATGCGTGGATCTTTGGATGTATCCATCCGCACATCCAGCTCATGAAGACGGAAGTTGTACAAGAGTCCATTGTCTATAGCGATGCCCGAATTCTGGGGGACCTTCATGGCGAGATCATAGAGCCCGCGATGGCAGAACACGCCAGTGAGCCTGTTGAAATTTGACCGGTCTTTTCGGGGGTGACCAAACCTGTCCAGTCCGGTGCGGTAGAACTGGTCTTTCTGCTTGAAGGGGTTGCGCCGAATATCGATTGTTTGGATGAGTACCAGATAAGCCGATGGGCTATACTTTTTTATTTGTTCATCCCACTTATATCCTGGGGGAAGCGCGGGTGGCTCTGCCATCGACCTTGGATAGACGAAGTAGCCCCTGTTCAGCTTTTGGGGATCATGAGGTGGTGCCATTTTGTCCGCACCGAAAGTGAAGGTTTTGAGAAACGACAACGATATGTGACTACCCGAACCAACAGGAAGTTATTCGGGCCAGGAAAAGGGCAGGCACGCGTAGGGGAGGTCGGATGAGCGGCCAGGATGGGTACGACGGTATTCAATGAATTGATCGCCGTTGTAGTCGTCGTCATAGGCTGGCAGGATTGCTGCTATCAGGGGGCCACCTTGTGGTGACGGGAGAGTCGGCTAGAGAATTGTTTTTTTGTTAATTTTTTGTGAGGTAATAATTAGTGGATGGATACGTCGTGGTGGGTTCGAGAGGTTTACTCGTTTTTGTTTCTACTTCGCTCTAATAAGGAGGACCTAAATTCGTCCCTAGCAAAGAAGAGCAACTCGTGTTGTTCAATCAAGGATCGCAAGGTGGGTAACGAGGGGGTTTAACGAAAAGGTTTTTATTTGGTGATGTTGAGGATAGCACGGCACGAGCTTGATATGGTCGGGGTCTTTGATGAAACTCAAAGGAGATTCTACTACTATGATGCGGGATGCGTAGAGATTCAGATCATGGCTGGCATAAGGAAATCCCATGGCCCTGTAACTTTACCCCAGATCTCCTTCTCTTCTGCAAGTAATGTTTAGTCTTGTTATATTATGTGCAAGCGCTTACAGCGCCTATAGGATCAAAATAGAACAATGCACGCCTGATCGTCCTTTTTGACTAGGGACGCCACCAATTTCCCACTGTACAGATGATATACATAAGTACAAGCAGCCGAGGCACTCAGCCCAAATGCCTCCTCAAGTGCAGTAGCATCTACGACGTAGAAACCGACGTAACAAACGTGCGAATTTATAAATTTAAGTACATGATTAAGTGTTCGTACGGCCGTTAAACTACTACGTGAAATGCTACATACAATAACCTGACTGTAATTAAAAACAATGCTGTTGAGTTAAGTTATAACATATAAGCAGTCAGATGCCCAAGAGTTGAAGTCACACAGAGGTATAGCCCTTGCCTTAAATCTAACTGTATACGGCTGAAGTGGCGTAAATTGGCCATATAAATGTATGATCGGGCGGGGCTCCCGCATTGGAACATGCACGTCACCCAACGTACTTTAAGTCCTACTAAGTGTAAGTACTTAAACTACGGAGTAGGTATTTAGGTATATGTAGGTAAGCAAGTTCCTGATATGTTACTCTGTGCGGCCCTACCTAGGGTAGTCACCTCTGTCCCGAGTCCCTCTTGCTCAGCGGTCTCGACTCTTCACGTCCTAACAATAACAATAGCACTGCATACCCTGCGTGATGGCCAAGGTCGATCTCCACTCGTATACCCCGATTGGGCCAAGAGACTTCCGGCTCGTCAAATTCATCCAGCATGAAGAGCAAACAATAACGGCTGTCCTCAACATCTTCTCAGTAGATGAGCCGGTTCCAGCGTTTTATTCCCTCTCCTACACCTGGGCCTCCGAAGAGGCTGACATTGGTAACGGCTGGGAAATCCAGATAGATCAGCGCCGGCTCTTGGTCCTTGACACCCTGCGGCCGTTTGTGCAAGCCGTGGTCTCCAAGGGAATGCTTGGCGATGAATATTTGTGGTGGATTGATTCAATATGTATCGACCAGGCTAATTTGGAAGAGAGAGCTCAGCAGGTGCTGCTCATGCGGAACATGTACCTAAAGGCCGACCAAACCATTGTTTGGCTTGGGAAGGAGTCCAGCGACAGTAACCTGGCCATAGATTTTATTGAGATGCTCGACCACACGATGCAACAAGGCCACACCCCGGAGGAGCTTCGCTCAAAACTACAGATCGACGAACATAGTCACTACTGGACTGCACTCACAAACTTCTTCGCCCGCCGGTGGTGGAGTAGAGTGTGGACGATACAGGAGTTTGTGATGCCATCGACCCTCACGTTTTGGTGCGGAACGCGAGAAGCCAGTCGGGTCGCCGTCAGCCGTAGTATCTCCGCAGCGGATCTGTGCACCTCAGTCGGCATCAAGGCGACCCTGGCCTTCCGCTACGGCCTCAATCGGAAAAGAGTCTGGAACCTGTACGAGGAGTCTGCGAAGAGAGAGGCACTGGGAGGCGCTCCTTTAGGCCGACCGCTCTTGTCTCTAGTTGCCTACTTTTGTTGCATGGACTGCACCGACGACCGCGATCGACTGTATGGCCTCAGGGCGTTGGCTTCGGATGGGGATTTTCTCGATGTTAATTACTCCCTCGGCGTCCAGGAGATCTATCTGCGGTTTACACAGGCTTTCATTAAGCGCCACGAGTCTCTCGACATTATCTGTTTTGCAACGGTGCACAGCGATGCATCAGTCGACCCAGCAGGCCAGCCGTTCCCATCTTGGGTCCCGCACTGGCACAAGAAAAGCGCGTTTCTGTCACTCCCAGTAATGGTCAGTCAAAGCTCTTCAGGCTATATTGGAAACATGCGGCCTAGTCGCTTCCGCGAATACGACCCGTCGGTGCATTTTTCAGCATCTGGGAACAGAGCAGCTGTGTACGAATTTGAGAACTCCACACTGCTCGTGCAAGGCACAGTGATTGATGAAATCGATGGGTTGGCCGCATCTGGGAATTCCGAGATGATTCAGAGCTCGTCCGCGTGCAACTCTACCATACAGAAACAACAGTCGAAATTTCATCCTGCCTCAAGTCACGATCCCTCCCAGATAGGCATTTTCGAAAGCTTGTGCAGGAGCTTGGTCCTCGACAGACTTGATCGATTCTTACGGTATCGTATGCCTGCAGATGAGTTCGCACGGGACTTTTTAAATCTGTGTGCGTTGTTGCTCGCCACAGCAGACCCGCAGGCTCAGACCGTCTCCGAAGATTTTCGGCAGTGGTATAGCAGGACGAGGTCTCTTCGGATCCGTGGGCAAAGTGTCGAGAGCATCTTGCGCGAGAGTCTTCACTTAGGTACATATTATGACCCCGCAGGGTCTGCTCCAAGGCAAGACGAAGATGCCGATAAAACATTTTTCGGAAGATGGTACGACACGGTAGTCCGAATGTCGCTTCGCTTGGCCGTGAGTCGCCAGGGACGCATCGGTATGGCCCCGGAGAAGGCGCTAAAGGGAGATCTGGTATGCATTCTGTATGGGTGCAGTGTTCCTGTCCTGCTGCGGCGCAGAGCTGGAGACGATGGGTTCTCGTTCGTGGGCGAATGCTTTCTTGACAGATGCATGGATGGATCAATCCTGGAACAACCAGATATTCTGGAGGAACAATTTATGATTCGATGATGGAATATTCCCGGATATACACCCATCCCTAGCACCGAGCAGTGGACGATGGTACAAACTGTGTTTAGTTGTGACAAGGGCTTTACTCAAGGGCTTGGAACAGGAATATGTTCTATTCATCTAATAATTCTCTTTGGGTCTAAAGGGCCTCTAAAGGTCTCAGTTTCTTTTCCGCGGGCACGCGCCTTTCGCCTTTTATTTATACCCAGGAATCTAGGGATGAACATGTTTCCCACTTGACCTAATCCAGTATTCACTCGTCTGCGCCATTGCGGTGGCTTGCCAGGTCTTGACAGGTCCGTGGCAGCTGGTGGATCATCAACAGCTATAGCCGTGTGACATTAGTCAAGAAAGTATGATGCTCGTCTGTGCTTGTGAGATATTCTCCGGGTTGTTACTACAGCACACCTCAAGCCCGCCTTCAGGTCTTACTTAAGCTCGAAGAATTACATGAACTAGGCCCCCTTTGATAACTGAGACCAAGATACGGTGGTAAGTTTTGACCCTAGCAAAGCGACACGATCATCACGAATGCTGTCGGCAGCGAGCCAGGTGCAGTCTAATGGCCAACAAAGCAGCATGAGTTGCATTGGGCGGTCTAGCTGCTGTTGTGGTGAGCGGAGGATGCCGAGACCTAGCGCCAGTATGCGCTATAGAGCTTCGTCTCCTATTCGGACTTTTCATATAGATCACCTAGGCTTTTATTCATATAGATGACGACCACTCAATGTCCCCGAAGTATATCCCACAACCTATCTCCCCGATAACCCTAACCGCGGGTGTCCAACGCACTTAACTTAATAAGAGTACCTAAACTCGGGATTCTGACGATCGGTCTTGTCCTCAAACGCCTTGGCATGCACATTTTCACCAACCGGAGCTACATCGCGCTCCTTGTTCCTCTTGACGATGACGAATCGCATGGTAAGAAGAATAAACGACAAGCCAACTTAGAGACCAATGTGGATGCACAGAGTGTTGAAGTAGCGCGGTGCCCATTTGGACTGAAATAGCTGGAGCCCAGTCGCGTTGCCTCCAGCCCATGTCACCACTAAGGAAATTGCGTTAGTCATGTTGATCAGGAGGTGAGAAGTTTGAAAAAAGTGAGAAACAGGAGATACATACAGAATAGATAGTAGACAATCGACTTCTTGGTCTAGCCTGCTATGTTACGGGAAAGGAGGGAGTAGCAGGAAGGGTTGATGGCCTGAATGCACTGCATGAAGTAGAAAGCAACAAGGAGTCCGCGATAGGTGGGTTCGTTGGGTGCGACGGTGATGAGCACCACAATGCCTATCAAGCATACAAAAAGGGAGGCGATGATGCAGTAGATGGTATGGCCGGTCTTGGTGGCGAGATAGCCGACCAGGAAGCAGAGAGTGACGGTAAACGCGTTCAGGGGGATGCCGAGGAGCTGTGCCGTGGCGGCGTCAAATCCAAAGGCCTGGTTGATGAGGATAGCGTTGAAGTTGTAGATGCCACCTTTCACCAGCGTCTAGAAGAAGATCATCAAGACGAGAAACCAGACCAGGGGGTCGGTGAGGGCGTCTTTGACCTGATCAGATTTCTAGCGCTTGGCCTAGATATCTCAGTGATATTTGGGAATAGCATCATTAAACTGCCCAAAACGGAAAGGTCATCATACAACACGGGCTTACTAGGATAGCCTGGAAATATTTCAGGGTATATAGAACGCCACTATCGTAAAAGCATATGTATAGTTGGGTTTTTATCTCAACCAAGCCGCCTCCGACCCTTAGGTCGGATGCGTAATAGATCGGGCGATGGCTTCTACACTCGCCCCATCTCTAGACTTCTCCGCCTCGTAAACTGCCTACATGGGCTTCCATCGCGTTGCACTTTGTGGTTATAGCGGACGTATTCGTGTAGAACTTGCGTATAGAGCGATGAGGCGGACTGGCTTCGGCTCATCGATGTCGACGACGACGACGAAATCTTCGTGGTCGACTTAATGGTGATGTAAGAGTCGGACGGCATCTCATTGCGAGGTGTGGGCGTCTCAGACTCTGAAGCAGCATCGTCAGTATCATCACACGCTGCCAGGTGTGGTGAGCTCATTATGAACCTCATCGTCATAAACATAACTATCCGGCAACGACCGCGTCTCCTCAAAATCCGATACGGATGTCGACGGCGTCTCTATATCTTCAGATTGTGAGGTGTCCTCATCATGGAGATGTGAGAGTGTACCCGAAAACGCCATGTCCGTATCCGGTTCAGAGAAAGACGGCATCTTTCAGCTTTCTATTAGTCGGACACTGGGACCACTAGCATAGAGTTTCTTCTGCAATGTAAGTTACTATAACACACGAAATATACAGACACTTAATTGAAGCAATTGGATTCCCTTATCTCTGACAGTATGTAGTATGCAAAAACTAATTCTAAGACGGTGAGCCCTGTGGGGGACCGTAGGAACTCACATTCCCATTCGGGCGTGGGACATCGGGCGCAGAGTATGACCAGCACAGCCGCCCCCAACCACACTCGGGTCTTGTTCGGGTCGGTCGCAAGAGAAGGCGGCCAGAAATAAAAAGGGCAGACTTCCCTTTCCACGGCATGCATGCAATAATGCCCTTCCAAGCCCTTCGAGCCTCGTCGGGCTAAGCAGCTAGGGCAAATGGGTCGGGGTCCCGATCGCCCGCAATGCCTCGTGTTCCATCCCCCACAGCCACTCCCGATGGAACCCGCCGAACGTGTGGTTGGCCGAGAATAGCACTAATAATGTCATGATACTACCCCATGTGCATATTGCGCTTCCCTGTTTGCGAAAAACTGCGCCGCTGAAGATAGGCAAAGCAATGGAAGGGCAGGTTCCCTTCAACCTACTATTGAACGACCGCGAACGAGGTATGTAGGTGAGCCGTTCATATATCCTGCATCTTCCCCGCCTCCCCCTGCTCGGGACCGTCCATCATCAATAAATCCCGTTCTCCAACAATTGAACTCGGCCAGTTCTCAAAATGGGCATACTCTACAATCGGCGTGATGGTGAACGTGCAAGTCACCCAATTATCAGATCCAATTCTCAAAGCATCAGCGGGGAGGAAAATACCACAGTAGACCCCTGGCTGATCGTCGTGATTGTCGCGGGCAGCCTCATACTCGTGACGCTCGTTGGCGTCTTACTCGCGCACTACGTCAGATCGCGACGGAGGCGAGGAAAAGGGCTCTTTCACCCGGTGGAAAAAGTGCGCAGTGTCTCGTTTTCACGGAAAGATGCGGCAGCCGACCGGCAGAAGATCGAAGACCTGGAGCGCGACATGATGATACGGAAGTCTCTGGCCAGTCGCCCCGCGAGCGCTAGCTTTCCTCCTCCTCCGGCGTCTCAGCCTTTGAATAATGGAGACGATCATCCAGAGCAGGAGGAAGAAGAGGAAGAGGAACAGCAGCGGGAGGAGATGACTAGTCTGAGGGAGGACTGGAAGGCGTGGGAGGCGCGCGTTCAGACGGAGAGGGGCACTGCGTATCCCGGTGGTGTCGGGCTTGATCAGCATCCGGCTTTCGCGCCGTATCTCTCGGTGCCGCAGCCCACGCGCATGCCTTCGCCGCACCGCATTGTCGGGGTTCGTCCTTCTTAGGTTCTCCTTGAGAATTGGCAGCTATCTCATTTCATCGGTGCGGGATGAATGAGGTTTGGGGGCTAAAATACTACACCTGCGTGCACTCCCCGCATCTACGGCAGACTGAAGAGGTCATGCTAGGAAGATTGCACGGCGACTTTTTTCTTTCCTTTTCTTTTTTGACTATGAGATTATGCAAGCAAGCGCGGAGTTGGTGTTGGGACATGATGGTTTCTTGGCATTTGTATACTTTTGAGTTGACTTTCACAAAAATGCGTCGTCATCTTTTCGGTATAGAGTAGCAGGCTACCTTGTTTGATTAATCACTTGCATGCCTACCTATATATGACAATCGCTACATCTGTAGCATCCATATTCACGTGCAATGAGTTTTTTCTAGTGAAAGGCCCTAGTCAAGTATATATCCGATACAAAGAACGATGCGGTGATAGTGCAGAAACAAATAAAGGTAGCATCTACTAGTGGTGAGCTACGGTCAAGCCTTGTTAAATTACCAAAAACCGGCTTCGAATAATGTGAGTTGTGATTGTTATTGTTTGTCAACATCTCACATATAAAATTCCCATTGAGTCTGGTACTTGCCAATTTACCATCTCACAATTTTCGCCACCCATAGATCCGGAGAACGCCGACAACGTTTCGGCGCCTCCACCAAGTAAAATAGGCCCCACTTACCTAATCAACGGTGCTTTAGATCACCGAAACACGTGCTTAGTCAGATTCAGCTGCGAAGGGCTTTCTACACCATTCCTCGCGCCTGTCAGCCCTGATCTCTCTTCCCAACTCCCAACTCCCACCTTTCACCGCCCAAACACGACACCGTTCTCCTGCGCTCTTCATCGCCGTTGCCATCGCCATCTTCATCGCAATTTCGGTCATCATCAATCACTGAAACGGTCGTCACCGTCGCTGTCGCCCACCATGGCCACCGCAGCCTCGGATGCCTTCATCGCGGCCCAGCAGAGCGCCAGCGCCGCGGCGGCCAGCGAGGAGGCGCTGAAGGAGCAGCCATGGCAACAGAACCTCAACGAGATCATGCATTGCCAGGACTGCCGCGAGTTCCCTCCCAATCTCATCGAGGAGTTCTCGTCGGGAGACATGGTGTGCGCCTCGTGCGGACTCGTGCTCGGTGACCGCATTATTGATACGCGTTCCGAGTGGCGTACCTTCGCCAATGACGACCAGAATAACGATGATCCGAGTCGTGTCGGTGACTCGGTAAATCCATTACTCAACGGCTCCCAGCTCGAAACCAACATTGCCTTCGATGGCAAGGATGCGCGCGAGCTGCAGCGCCTGCAGACCAAGGCCGCCAAGAAGAACGAGAAGGACACCAAGCAGAGCAATACGGCTCTGCTCGCCGCCTACCGCGAAATTTCCAACTTCTGCGATGCCATGAACATCTCCAAAACTACACAGGATGCCGCCAAGCACATCTTCAAGATGACCGACGACGCCAAGTACTTCAAGGGCAAGTCCACCGAGGTCATCATCGCCGGCTGCATCTTCATCGCCTGCCGCCAGTCCAATGCCCCACGCACCTTCCGTGAGATATTTGCCCTCACTAAGGTGCCTAAGAAGGAGATTGGCCGCACCTTCAAGATGCTCGAGAAGTTCCTGCAGGACGACAAGAACAAGGCTTTTGTACGCCCCATCAACAACGACGGCGGCCCGCCGACCCTCAGCGCCACCAATGCTACCGAGCTGTGCGCGCGGTATTGCAGTGGCTTGCGCTTCAACAACAATCACCTCATGGCCCGCCTCTCGTCAGAGCTGTGCGAGAAGAGTTCGGCTGTTAAGGATTTGGCCGGTCGCTCGCCCCTGTCTGTGGCTGCTGCCTGCATCTACATGATCTCTCACCTTATGGGAGAGGGCAAGACCTCGAAGCAGATTGCCGGAGTGGCAGGCGTTAGTGATGGCACTATCAAGACGGCTTATCGCTTCTTGTGGCAAGATCGGAAGACCTTGATAGAAAAGGATTGGCTGGCCAAAGGTGGGAGTCTCGACCGATTGCCATCTAACTAGAGAATGGGGCAACGGTCAAAAAATGTGGAGTTGGGCGAGGGTGAGCGTTGTTGCGTTTGTCGAGGCGCCTAACCTAATGAACTGGGCTGGGCCTTGACGACCACGACAATTGAAGCGAGGAGCAAGAATACGAATCCTACGCCTGGTTGTCACAATCCTGACGTTTTGGTACAATTCGCCTTTTCGGGACTTCCATCTATCTGTCCCTCGGTTTACTCAGTGTGCACTTTGCAGTGATGACTTTAACGAGATTCGACATGGAAGTATGAAGCAACAGCGTACTCGCCGCAGGGTGATTCCATAGGCCGCTTGCGCTTTTTCTTCTCTTTTCTTCTTTTGCCTGCGGCTTTTGTTATGCTTTTGCCTAGGCTCCAAAAAAAACTTGAGCTCTTGTTGGAAGACGGAGCATCAACCCTACGCACCCTCTGTCGCCATAACAGGCTTTCATGGTTGCGTATCGGTAACCTCTCGCCATCACGAGGTTAGACTGATCCGACGAGATGGTGCACATTGTTCCTATGCGAGTTTGGCGGGAAACACCGGGTACCTATAGGAACATTCATTCATCGTCTTGGTGGTGTGTGGCAGGCATGTGGAAAGGCAGGCAGGCGCTTTCAGAGAGAGGGTATACAAACATTCACTTATGGCAGCGACATGGAGGCTACCTAGCTAGGTGGGGATTTGTTGGTTTGTATTATACGACCGATCGCACGTTTACGATCATATACCAATGTGTTTCTTCATTGAAAGCTGCCGTCTGCTGTTGCTGTTCCCCTGTTCTCAAGGTGAATTATCCCCCTCTTCCTTCTTTTCGTTCTTTCTTTTAATACCCTGTCTTACTTGACTTTGATTGAATCCACTGATTGCGCTGGCGCCCTTAACGTGATGTTTTCGACAGTGATTAGCAGGGCCATTTTACTGTTTGTAAACCTTTGAAGCATGATCAAGGGGCACCTGTTGCGCTACTGGCTCCGCATCTTCGATGTACTGAATTCTGATAGATAATGATAATATGATACCAAATACTTTGAATCTTTACTTGATCCTCGCCTCTTGTTCCCTTGGCGTCAAATTCATAAGTGAAGCGCCGGTGCGATGAGCCACAGCACGAATCTAGTTATAGGTTTCGCAGGCTACCGTCTAGAAGCTTCGATCGCATTTGCGGCCTCATCGACGGCTCCCCAGTCATCTCTTTTTTGTAAACACGCGATCGGAGTATTATACGCACGCGGATATCGGCTAGAGACTTTCGCAGTGGATTGTTCAAGAGATAACTCACGTTGTAATTAATCAGGGGATTTAAGGTTCGATACACAAATTATCAAGTAGGTGGCCATGCTACTCCGATAATCTAGGTAGGCGAGCCATCTTGCGAGGCCAACATTTTCGGGTTAACGCTTGAAGAAGACCAACAAAAGGTATAATCCCGACAACTTCAAGACCAATCTGTTCGCGACTAGCTTTCATCTCTAGTACCTGCTATATATCGTCATTCTTCATCGACGAGTTTATATCGTTCTTCAATCGTGACCTCTGGCTGGCTTCTGATTCTCATGAGACGCGACACTCAGCGACTCATCTCAGAACTTCCATTTCGCTTAGGCGAGTTGTAGCTAATATTGCTCATTAGTAAGAATTTAGAGTGTAGGTGTAGATTTTAAAAATCAATTCTGAAACAGTAAGCCCGTAGGCGACCTTAGCCAACCTCAGCTTGTCTAACCACTCATACGTACTGTAGGAAAGAGATTGGATTCGTGAACTGGTGAGTGGTGGCTTGATTGATTCTTCAGAAAGAGAAGTGGAGGCTCTCAATCCAAACGAGCCAAATAGATACAGGTGATGGGCGGAGCCCACCAGGCATAGCCACCATAGCCACTTCGTGGCGCCACAGTACATAAGACTAACATGTAAAGTCTGGATTTCTTCGAAAGAGAGGATATGAGCGATGACTTGAGATTGGGTTAGATTAATTAACCGGCGGGCGCGCGTTCTGCGTTAAGGGGGTGCCTCACTGGGCCGGGATTCGTACGACAGTGTTTGGGGTTCTATGTCAGCGATCCGTCTTAGCCCACGTCATCCTTCCTGTGTTACGGTAAAACTCAGCCGCATCCCCTATCTGAATGTGTTGCTACTACTAATGGCCTTTTTTCTCCACGAATATTCACACCGTCTCTGAACGAGCCATACGTCAATTATAATACTGTTCATGATAATCCTCCACAATGAAAGTCTTTGACCTATGGGGGAGGTACATAGGCGCCTCAACCGGCTGGAAAAAAGCCGCGAAAGTGAACTGCGCCCTGCTCACCCTCATGAGTATCATCGTGTCGATTCTCTCAGTTATCGTAGCTGCAAGAGCTAGCCAAATCTTGAGAGTGGTATACTTCTACGAGGCACCCTGCGATAACCTAACAATCCCGGTCCTCAACTTATTTCTGCATTTACTGATCAACTTAGTATCGACACTCGTGGTAAGGCTCCCCTCTCGCGTGTAGAATCTTTAAATTTGCCGACTAACAATTTATTCGAAGTAAGTCTTCAGTTGGTCCTTTCAATACACTCATATACCTGAAAACCACTAGAAAGCGAGTGTCAAGTATTCGGCATCTTGCCCGATTTCCCCCCTTATCCCCATTTCCGTGGCCGGGGAAGCTAAGGAGAAAAAGTCTTAAATTACAGGTGTGCCGATTTTATGAAGCACTCTTGCTAACTGCACTGAATTAGGCTGGCATCGAGCAACTTCTTCATGCAAGTCTTGAATGCACCTTCGAGGGATGAACTAGACATGGCCCACCGTAGAGGCAAATGGCTAGAAATTGGAGTTTCTTCAATGCGTAATTTGTTTATCGTCTCCAAATTCAAGACCTGGTGCTGGCTTGGCCTCTCTATAACCTCATTTCCAATACACTTGCTTTTTAATTCTGCAATATTCAGTACCGAATGTAAGTAGAACAGCAAACACCATTGTTGCCACATAGACCCGTTCATGTGTTAAAGACATAGTGACCAGACAGGGAATCTGATTTCACTATCACAATTGCTACGGAAGACTTTTTGAATGGAGGATCTTATTATCTGCCCGGAGCAAGTCTTCTCTCCGCTGATGGATACAATTCTGGCACGCATCTTTTAGATGGTTTTGGCCAGCTGTTTAGCATGTCCGAATACACTACCAAAGGATCCGGTGTGGAAAAGAATATTTCCGACGCTGCTCTACACGGCAAAGAGCTTAAGAGGCTTGACTTTTCTGATTGCCAAAGAGAATTCGGTTTTTATGGAGCCACGTGCAGCGGTCTAACGAGGTATCGCGACGTGATTCTAGTTGTCCAAAACTCAGCCGGTTGGAAACGAAATGAGATGTGGCATCTAATGGACAACCAGACACGTTTTTGGGATCATTACGTTCCATCGGACAAGCCTAACCACCTCTTTTACTATACCACATGCACTATGAACGGCGAATTCGAAGGCTGTAAATCCTCTTGTTATTCTGTTCTAGGAGATATAGATTCGGCTTCTACATCCGAATGGCCTTCTGGATACCCGTTCTTCTCGGATGCCGCGCTCGCATACGTTAATGGCACCGATGCCGATCTTTTCAGGCATCTTTCTTCCTTTCATCAAAACGACTTTACTTCCGGACTGCAGCCCGGAACATTCAACTTATCAGTTGATTATTGTTTAGCCAGAACTATTGAAAGCACTTGCCATATCGGGGTGTCGCCACTGTTGCTCTTGGTAGTGCTTATCTGTATCATTTGCAAAACAAGCATAGCAGCATTAGTGACAGTTATCCTCGGACGTCGAAACCAAAGACCCTTGGTTACGTTGGGAGACTGCTTGGCTTCGTTTATAGAGACCCCTGACGCCAAGACCATAAATTTCTCTACAATTGCGCTCGCAAATATGCGAGAAGGCTATATATTGTCTGGCCGAGCCCGGTGGCAATTCCGCTCTAAAAGACGAGCATCCATGATTCCTCATAGGTCATGGTTTATAAGCTACCATCTCTTTGTGTTCACAATTGGTGCCTTCGTTATTTTGCTTGCATTCTCTGCGTTCAATAACAATTTGAATCCCTTGTCAGTTCGGAGCTTAGCTTGTCCCAACCTGGATATGCGCTTACCACTTCATAGTTCTGGATCTTTTTTGCCCGACAACCGAAACCCCCTTCTCGGCATAAACGCCCCGACGTTCTTAGGGTGCGTGTTAATAGCAAATACTCCTCAATTAGTATTATCGCTCTGGTATTTCTGTTTTAATAATCTATTCACTCGTCTTCAACTGGTCGCCGAATGGGAGCAATATGCCAAGGACTTTTCGCCACTACGAGTAACTGACCCCGAGGTAAGTTTGAATCTCATTTAAGAAATGCTTCGTGCTGAAACGCAATTAGGGCAAGCAAAAGTCGACCTACAGACTCCAGTTACCTTACAAGTACGGCTTACCGCTCACTACTCTGAGCGCATTATTGCACTGGCTACTGTCGAATACCATTTACATCATCGTGTCCAATGGGGGTATGTAGCACTTCTGAGGCTTCGCAAGGCTACCTAATTGGCTGACCTCGCAAAGGATATTTGAATGGAGGCCTTTATGATGGTCACTCCCATCCAGACCCGAGTCTACCAAAAGATGCTATAGCCACCCTAGGATACTCTCCGATTTCCCTCTTCTTAGTAGCTACTCTAGCGGCAATTCTGACTGTGATTCCGCTATCATTTGGCTTGAAGCGAATCTATCCACACATAGTTCCCGGAGGGACTAACTCTCTACTACTCGCCATGGCTTGCCGTGTCTCGCCACTTTCGCTTGACCAAAGATTGACCGACTCAGCTCCGGAGGGGTCTGAACACAGTTTTCTACCCCATCCGTTTCCAAATCGTGATACGGAAAGGGACGGAGAGGCTGACAGCCTTCTTCAATTAACAAAGCTCCAGTTCCCTTTGGAATCACATGACGGGGAAGAATATAATAACATCGGAAACGGAGAACTATGCGACGAAGTGCAAGCTGAAGAGTCTCATGGCAGCGATGTGGGAGACGGGGAACTACAAGACAACACGGCGCACAGCTACCCAGTAGGTGACGTGAATGATGAGCCCAAAAATCCAGCCGATGAATTGCAAAGAATCGCAAGGAGTGAGATACGATGGGGCGTTCTCAAAATGCCACCTGAATGGTACGACGAGCATGATTATGAACCCCTGGGCTTTGCAACTAGGAGAGAAGATGTCACAACTCCAGTCGAAGGGAAATGGTATTTGTAAGATTAGATGACCGACAGCCTTGTAAGATAAGGATGTCATGAGTGAGCACATGAAGACAAAAGGGGATTGCCCGAACTTATTACCTCAAGTTATAGCAATTGTTCCAATACAATAGGATTATACAATGTTGACCCTTCCCTAGGTTGAGTGTATAAGCAATCTGAAGGGCAGGACAATACTTAGAGCTTCGAGTCAGTATGTACAAACTAGAGGACCATCGGATTCTTAATAAATATTAACTTTATAACACTCGATGAAGCTAAATCACTTATGGTGGTATTAAGACATGATCTACGGTCTCCTGTTATCGATGGGTTTCTATTCGGTGGGATCTGAAACCTTCTCAGTCCATAATCCAAAGTTAATGTTCATTTTAGAAACTGTGCATAGTGTAGATTGCCATTAGTTGTGAAATAAGATGATGCTTAATAGCCGTTATCTCATAAAGTATTCTACAAGGTACAGGGACCCACCACACAACTTACCCCTTTTCACCACCAAAATCGAGGCACACTCGACGCAAATACTCAGCGCTTTTACTCTGCCAGCATTCTATTCTTCGCCATTAAACTATTCAGTTATTATTCCTTTTATCGTTAGTTCTTGCTTTTAGTTAGTAGTGGGCAGTTTCTGGTTAGCTTTTAAAGCCTATTCTACCTTACGTTGAAGCTAGAGGCTAGATATACGGCTCCACGGCGAAAGCTAACCGAAAAGGCTCACGTTCCCCCCAATACGAGTACTATATAATTCACGTAGTGTGTGTGCCCTGGTGATAGTTGTGAACAATGCGAGTATACCTACGACATCCTTCTCTTAGGAAGCTTCCATCGGAAATCTCAAAATTGGAATCAGTTAGTTTTCCTACAAGCACACTGCGCTGTCAAAAACCAGGCAACTCCCCCTGCTTCACTATCATAAATCATCTGTTTTCAACTTTCCCCTCATCCGGATCCGGAGTAAGTCCAGAGTTCTATGCATCATCATCCCAAGACAATATGCTTCCACCGTAGTTCTGGGGAGGAAATCTTGGCAACGACTTTCCCCATTCCTCGTCTCTCCGCGATGCCGTTTTTCCACTCGAGACACATTGCATAATGATGATCTTCAAGATCCTCCCTCAAGCGTGACAGCAGAATCACCTCAACTTTTTCTATCTTGTTGAAGAAGTCCATTTGTTCGAAGCCGTCCAGAGTTAGCCAACCGCATTCAGTTCCGTCGTCGTCAAAAAGCGTTGCAGAACCGACAAAAGAGTCGGTAATGGAAAGCTTATAGTATTGCGACCAAGTCTGGAATTTGAGGAGTGGGTACGAAGGAATATTAGATGTTTCTGTTTTGTACATAACGCCATATGATGACTCTTTGATATCAAAAGACCGCGGCCAACCTGTTGTCCTATAACAGCCAGGGTCCGACAGAGACGCAAAAAGAGGCGACTTGTTTGCCGAGGGATCCCAAACAAGACTTTCTACGCCCTGGCGGTCTCTTTTGTACCAGATGATCCAAGTGCAGTCTCTAAGCCATTTGATTTCAGCATCTATGGAAGCGAATTTTTGATCCGCTGGGAACCCCACAGAACCCGCCCATCCCATCCAAGAATAGCTGGGACACCCTTCTCGGCGTTTCAAGGGGGTTGATGTCGTGGAGAATAACAAGAAGGAGTCGAATATGGCAGTAGGAATTCCGTGCAAAAACTCGCATTGCATCCTGGTAGAAAATCTTTGTATAATACCAGCCATGGCCCTCTCGATGTCTGCTGGGTACGACAACACCCGACGATTGCAGTGCACTATCACCTTCTTAAAATTCTCCACTGGAAAATCCATATTGAGGGCAGCGCTTATGTGATAATCGGGCGGCTCTTCCCACAGAGGCTTGTGGAGCATCCGCTCACCGTGTGAGTCTTCAGAATATGTGACTTTGCGGCATCTGAAAAACACCCGGTCGTTCATAAAGCATAGGACTCGGGGCGAAAGTACATACTCCTGAAAACTAGATGTCTAATTAGAAAAAAAGAAATGCTAAGCATACAGAAAAACTTACGTCCATGCTCGTGAGTTATATACTGTGGGTTCAACTTGGTCATCTCCAATAGTATAGATTCCCAGTTTTAAACCGGGGATAACCTCCGCGATCGAACTCTCGACAGTACGACTACCGATACGAACGCCTGGTAGGCCAGCGTTCGCGTCGGATCCGCTAGCTGCCACGATTGTAAGTGTAGAAAGCTCGTAAATCAAGTCCATAAAACGCACTCCTTCGTCCATATCTGTCTGGTTGTTCTGTATCAAGCACAAAGAATCGACCCAAAGATACTTCTGGTTGAGCCTTTGTACTACTGTTATAGTGTCCCGTATTGTAATAGGTAGGTGGCGCCATATTCTCTGGAGGACATTTGGTCTCATGAAGTCGTTTCTATTGGCGTCGGACAATCGAATGGTTGGTGCCGCACCCCAGACGTAGCTCAGAGCCACGTAGCTGGGCATGTGCTGTAATTCGACAATGCATTCCTTTTCAACGTCCAGAAAGCGAATAACGCGCATCCCGCGAGGTAGTGAACTGAGTTTTTGTTGAGGCGATTCTGGTTCAGAGTAGGCTTTATGACACGTTTCTCCATGATTGTTTTTACAGGTTGAAAGCCACTTCCCAACAGTTCCAAAATCAATATGTGCCCTTACCGGAGTATAAAAGACGCTCTCGTTCCGTGGTACGAGCGCAGGGAACTTGGGACCCGGCTCATAGACGACGCCAATCATAGTACCCATTGAGATCATTCCGGGATGAAGATAGATGTATAATCCACTTCTGGAGCCATCTCTCAACAACCAAACCATAATATCATCATAGTATGGTGACTCCAAGGCTTGGCGGATTGACGGATCTGTTTGTCGAAGTCTTAGGGTCGCTTGCAGGACGAGTCTGCAAAATACACAGTTGCGGTCTGCAATGGCTTCGAGTCTTCCCAAGCGAAAGGTCCTCATGCTACCTCTTCTGAAGGCGTGTGACGCGCTGAACGGTGGATCTGACACATCGAAAGGAAACTCGGCGCAAGTGTCGCACAGCGAGCCGGACATTTCTCCAACTCGGTTACTATTGTAGAGGCGAAGAAAGTACCGCCACTAGACCAACACGCTAATATTAGCGTTTCAATTAGAAGTATATTTTAAACACTCAGGTCAAGAAAACCCTTCTAGCTATAACTGTATAAGAAGGTTTCCCATGGCAAGCAACTGTTACTAAAATGAGATAGATACCTTTGAAAGGAACCTAAGACTAGAAGGAGGACGGTTATCGTATACCTTGCTGCGGAATCGGTACTCTTTTATACATCATTAATTTTCTAAGGAATATGTAGCAAGATGTCACACGGCTACAGCTGCCACGGACGGCAAGCCACCCCCGATACCGCAGTCTGGATTAGGTCAAGTGGTAAACATGTTCATCCCTAGATTCCTGGGTATAAGTAAATGCGAAAGGCGCGTGCTCGCGAAAAGGAAATTTAGACCTTTACGAACCTTTTAGATCCAAAGAGAATTATTAGTTGAATATAACATATTCCTGTTCCAAGCCCTTGAGTAAAGCCCTTGTCACACAAGATGATGGTTCAAGAATGAATAGAACCAGTAGGTCTGCCATACCACTATTACAAGCTAATAGTTCTCATATTAAACTATATCGAGATGAATATTACGCATCGGTCAGTAAGTGATAATCAAATCATAAGGTTAGTCAGCCAGCTATGTCAGCATTAATATTCGGCGAATGAAAAGCAGGCCGTAACTTCGTCGGCTAGTCCGCAAGCACCTATCAATGAGTTGAAAGCAGGCTTCGAGGTTCATGCAAGCTAGGTTTATCAACATCTTGCGACGTGACAAAGAATGCATATTTATTGCCGCCTACCCATTACCCTCTCATGAAATCGCCAGAAGAAGACTACCCCTGAACAGAACCGTTTAACTGATCAGTCTTCGACCATCTAACGCCTGATAAGCCGTATCAAGTTAACAGAATAAATCTTCGTGAATAGAAATTTCACTATGAAGGTAATGGGCCATTTCAAACGAGAAAAGGATAACATTTAAGGCGGTTATTTCTATCATACGGGTTGCTTGGCACCATAGGCGAATGCGAACAATAATCACAACGATAAGTTGGCATTTGGTAGACAAAAATCGCGTATACAGCCTGCTCCTATCGGATGCATCAAGGGCTATCCTCTAGCCTGTGGCATGTGACTTGGTGTACGGCTCACATGAAGAAGTGCTTAATGGTTAAGTCTCGTTCAAAGCAGGCATGACATGTAAAACTAGTGAGTTACATATTATGTAGGCTGGCCACTAAGGCAAGCTTCATCAATCAGGTTCACGAGATCTATATTCAAACCAAATACTATACCGACAGCTATTTCAGGCTTTAGGACTTGCCAAGATTTTTCATCGTCGTGTGGGAGCCGGAAAACTCCGCGTGGTGGACCTTCGACTCCGCTGCGTGCATAAAAGCCTTCATTCTTATGTAAACTTGCTTCTAGAGTAGACCGAATTCCCAGCTCATAATGTTATTAGGTGGAATATCGATCTCGGACCAAGGAATTCCCTGCATCTATTACGAACATAGTTGCATGCAATTCATATTTCAAGGGTAGCGGCTCGAAATAATACTATCCTCTCGCCGTTTTTCGATCTTCTCAGTTTCATCTAAACAGTTTATCCTTTTTGTTCCGATACTCCCTACTTATACACTCCCTTTTGTCAAATAAGAACTTATGGCTCCAACGCTTTCGGTAAACGAAGAAGCATCACAAAAGAGCCAACGGCGCCTAAGAGGCGGACCCTCCGGTATCCGCTGCATGTTTAATTGTACCAACACCGCCAGGTTGTACGTCGTTACCATAATTACCAGCAACTGAGAATGTAGTGGTTCCTTTTGATGTAATGTAATATTACCCATTTTTTAATTACCATATACTTCATCGGAACGGTAACGGATATTATGACCTATTTTTAGTATTAGGGCAACACAGCGCATGCAGGTTTTACATATGCAGTCCGCTGCTTGTAGCTGAAAAGGCGCAAAGCACAAGCAGGCTTATCTCTATCAATTCCGTATCATGCGTGTATCAGGCGATGAGCAGCAGGCTCTGGTCACAAGTTTATTACTGGGGGTACCAAGAGCGTCGCATCATCCCCTATCTTGGTGATTCTGACGTTATAATTCGTGTAACGGTGTAATTCATGTAACGATTCGTGGCGTGATTGATGAAGCCTGCTTCAGCAGCCAGACTACCTATGAGCGTATGAACAAGTCCTAATGATGCGACTGGTGGGTTTTATATGCACACCTGCTTTAGGTGAGACCCAACCGCAGTTCCTCGCAAATTGTATACCAAGTTAGCTTCCATAAAGTCTACAGTCAGTTCTTATCATGTCACAAGCGTGACATGTCACTTATTTTAAGGGACCAGTCGCAATTGCCGCCATATTCTTTTTGGAGATCGTGTTAGACTCTCGCGATACGTACAGCTACATACCGATTCCGTAGAATGACAGAACAAAGAAGGCATCTTGCATGTAGATCTCTAGCCTGTACTTGGAGCTCCTCGTGCGACAACAAGTGTTCAAGACTTACCCCTACATTGCTATCAGTATTCAGACGTCGTAACAAGTGGACAAGGTAGCCCTCGCATTTTGCAACCAGAATTCAGCTCAGTGATCCTCTTGCAATTATTCTTATAATAGTCTACGTAGATTCAAAAATGCAACGTCGGTAACACGCCGATCTATATCTTCCTCTTTTCCGCATAGCTCGGGCGTTGGCTTTATCGGCCGCATGAAAGGCCGCCGGAAAGGCCGCCGATGGGACGCTTGTTGCCGCAGGATTGCCCTAGGCAAGACTTCAATACAAACATGGACTGAGTCGAACCTATTTATTCCAATTTACCGGACGAAACTTAAGCTAGTTATTACTAGTAGGGGGTTTATTTCTTCTTTTTTGGTTTTATGTTAAACAGTGATCGCATCATATGGCCGCCGTATACCTAAGTTGATTGATCGACAGCAAGCTTCATTCGTGACTTGAGTTCTTATCTTTCATCTATAGATCAGCCAGGCATCTTTTACCTCTTCACCTCACTTTGCCAGAGCTCTCTCACATGTAAGATCTGATCTTATAATTACCACAGCTGAGCGCGAAATGGACCTCGACAATACTCCGGCGCTGCCCCCGCCGCCAAACGTGACGCCTGACTTTTCTCGGTTGAGCGATATCCTTCCCATAAGATACGCCTTGTTCGCCGTTTCGATTTCTCTTAGTAGCTCGTTTGTGGCTATTCGAATTTATGTCCGGGCTCGGATTGAAAAGATATTCAATCTCGACGACTGTGAGTCTGCCAAGATATAAATTAGTACGTGGCTTATGACATATTGAAAATTTCAAAGGTGCTGTCTTGATTGCGATAGTGTCACGGATAAGTAGAACCTACAAGATCCTTATTAGTTAAAAGATTAGGTTAACTATAGTTTAAAAGATCCTTAGTATAAATAACAAGTTTAAAATTTTTTTTTTATAACTAAAACTTAATTTTTAAATTATTTAAATATACTTAAGTAAATTTTTTTTAAAAAATATATTAGTTTATTTTTATTATATAATTATAAACTTATAAATTTATAAAAATTATAAGCTTAGTTTGCTTTTAAAACTAATATTAAAAATTTTTAAAGTAATTATTAATAAACAATAATAAAAATTTTATTATATTTTATTTTTTTTGTTAAAAATTATAAAGCGATTATTTAAATTATTATATTAAAAATTAAAATAATAAACAAAAAAATTAATTAAAATGTTTAACTTTAAAATTAATAAAATTAGCTTTATTAAATTAATTATTTAAAATTTTATATAAATTTTTATAAAGTTTAAAAATTAATTAATTTAAATAAACTAAATATAAATTATAAATTTAATAAAATATTAAGCATTTTTATTAAAAAAAATATAAAAAGCAAACTTATTAAAAAATATTATAAAGCTTATTTAAAAAGCTATAAAAAATAGCTTAAACTTTTAATAAGTTTTAAATTATTAATAATATTAAATTTATTAAAAAAGCTTATTAAAAAAAAAATTACTTTAAAGTTTAATAATTTAATTTAATTTTTTTTAATATATATAATAATATAAACAGCTTAATTTAATTATTATATAATAATTAATAATTAAATTAAAAAAATAATTAATAAAAACTAATTATAAAATATTATTATAAAAATAATAATTAATAAAATAATTGTTATATTAAGCATATAAACAAAAGTAAGGCTTTATAGCAAATATATTATATTATATTAAAAATCTAAGCTAAAAAAAAACAAAAAAAAAAACTACTTTATAAAATTATATATAAGTGATAGGGACCCCTAGGGGGTCCATGCCTGGGTGCAGGCATGACAGGAGACACCCCCTCCGGGGGTGGCACCTGGCATGCACCTGCCACACAGGCAGTCCACACAAGAATATCTTGTGTGCTCCGCACACAAATATTCTTGTG